>LR738710.1:662417225-662444968 GCA_902687465.1 Secale cereale | reverse complement strand
GGGGGGGGCGTGCGGCCACCCCTTGCGGCCCTCCTCTCTCTCTACTAAGGCCCATGAAGGCCCATTAGTTCCCTCGGGGGTTCCGATAACCCTCCGACACAATGATAGTTATCCAGTACCCCTCGAAACTCATCCGGTGTCCGAATAACATCGTCCAATATATCATTCTTTATGTCTCCACCATTTCGAGACTCCTCCTCATGTCCGTGATCTCATCTGGGACTCCAAACAATCTTCGGTCACCAAAAGATAATAACTCATAATGCAAATCGTCATCGAACGTTAAGCGTGCGGACCCTACGGGTTCGAGAACTGTGTAGACATGACCGAGACACATCTCCGGTCAATAACCAATAGCAGAACCTGGATGCTCATATTGGCCCCTACATATTCTATGATGATCTTTATCGGTCAAAGCGCATAACAACATATGGTGTTCCCTTTGTCATCGGTATGTTAGTTGCCCGAGATTCGATCGTCGGTATCATCATACCTAGTTCAATCTCATTACCGGCAAATCTCCTTACTCGTTCCGTAATACATCATCTCGTGACTAACTCATTAGTCATTTGATTGCAAGGCTTATAGTGATGTGTATTACCAAGAGGGCCCAGAGATACCTCTCTGACACTCGGAGTGACAAATCCTATTCTCGATCTATGCCAACTCAACAAACACCTTCGGAGACACCTGTAGAGCATCTTTACAATCACCTAGTTACGTTGTGACGTTTGATAGCAGAAAAGGTGTTCCTCTGTTATTCGGGAGTTGCATAATCTCATAGTCAGAGGAACATGTATAAGTCATGAAGAAAGCAATAACAATAAAACTAAACAATCAATATGCTAAGCTAACGGATGGGTCTTGTCCATCACATCATTCTCCTAATGATGTGATCCCGTTCATCAAATGACAACATGTTTCTATGGTTAGGAAACTTAACCATCTATGATTAACGAGCTAGTCTAGTAGTGGCATACTAGGGACACTCTGTTTTATCTATGTATTCACACATGTATCAAGTTTCCGGTTAATAAAATTCTAGCATGAATAAAAGAAATTTATCTTGATATAAAAGGAAATGTAAATAACAACTTTATTATTGCCTCTAGGGCATATTTCCTTCAGTCTCCCACTTGCACTAGAGTCAATAACCTAGATTACATAGTAATGATTATAACACCCATGGAGTCTTGGTGCTGATCATGTTTTGCTCGTGGAAGAGGCTTAGTCAATGGGTGTGCGACATTCAGATCCGTATGTATTTTGCAAATCTCTATGTCTCCCTCCTTGACTTGATCGTGGATGGAGTTGAAGTGTCTCTTGATGTGCTTGGTTCTCTTGTGAAACCTGGATTCCTTCGCCAAGGCTATTGCTCCAATGTTGTCACAAACGATTTTCATTGGACCCGATGCACTAGGTATTACACCTAGGTCGGATATGAACTCCTTCATCCAGACTCCTTCATTTGTTGTTTCCGGAGCAACTATGTACTCTGCTTCACATGTAGACCATGCCACGATGCTCTGCTTGGAACTGCACCAACTGATAGCTCCACCGTTCAACAAAAATATGTATCCGGTTTGTGACTTAGAGTCATCTGGATCAATGTCAAAGCTTGCATCGACGTAACCGTTTACGATGAGCTCTTTGTCACCTCCATATATGAGAACCATATCCTTCATCCTTTTTAGGTATTTCAGGATGTTATTGACCGATGTCCAGTGATCCACTCCTAGATTACTTTGGTACCTCCCTGCTAGACTTATAGCTAGGCACACATGAGGTTTGGTACATAACATTGCATACATGATAGAACCTATGGCTGAAGCATAGGGAATTACTTTCATTTTTTCTCTATCTTCAGCAGTGGTGGGGCATTGAGTCTGACTCAACTTCACACCTTGTAACACATGCAAGAACCCTTTATTTGACTGATCCATTTTGAACTTCTTCAAAACTTTATCAATGTATGTGCTTTGTGAAATTCCAATTAAGCGTCTTGATCTATCTCTATAGATCTTGATGCCCAATATATAAGCAGCTTCACCGAGGTCTTTCATTGAAAAATTCTTATTCAAGTATCCTTTTATGCTATCCAGAAATTCTACACCATTTCCAATCACCAATATGTCATCCACATATAATATCAGAAAAGCTACAGAGCTCCCACTCACTTTCTTGTAAATACAGGCTTCTCCAAAAGTCTGTATAAAACCATATGCTTTGATCACCTCATCAAAGCATATGTTCCAACTCCGAGATGCTTGCACCAGTCTATAGATGGATCGCTGGAGATTGCACACTTTGTTAGCACCTTTAGGTTTGAAAAAACCTTCTAGTTACATCATATACAACTCTTCTTTGAGATATCCATTAAAGAATGCAGTTTTGACATCCATTTGCCAGATTTCATAATCATAAAATGCGTCAATTGCTAACATGATTCGAATAGACTTAAGCATCGCTACGGGTGAGAAGGTCTCATCGTAGGCAACACCTTGAACTTGTCGAAAACCTTTCGCAACAAGTCGAGCTTTGTAGACAGTAACATTACCATCCACGTTAGTCTTCTTCTAAAAGATCCATTTATTTTCATTGGCTTGCCGATCATCAGGCAAGTCAACCAAAGTCCACACTTTGTTCTCATACATGGATCCCATCTCAGATTTCATGGCCTCAAGCAATTTTTGCGGAATCTGGGCTCATCATCACTTCCTCATAGTTCGTAGGTTCGTCATGGTCTAATAACGTGATTTCCAGAACAGGGTAACCGTACTACTCTGGTGCGGAACGCACTCTAGTTGACTTACGAGGTTTAGTAGTAACTTGATCTGAAGTTTCATGATCATCATCATTAGCTTCCTCACTAATTGGTGTAGGAATCACTGGAATTGATTTCTTTGATGAACTACTTTCCAATTTGGGAGAAGGTACAATTACCTCTTCAAGTTCTACTTTCCTCCCACTCACTTCTTTCGAGAGAAACTCCTTCTCTAGAAAGGATCCATTCTTAGCAACGAATATCTTGCCTTCAGATCTGTGATAGAAGGTGTACCGAATAGTTTCTTTTAGGTATCCTATGAAGACACATTTCTCCGAGTTGGGATCGAGCTTATCAGGTTGAAGATTTTTCACATAAGCATCGCAGCCCCAAACTTAAAGAAATGACAACTTGGGTTTCTTGCCAAACCACAGTTCATAAGGTGTCGTCTCAACAGATTTAGATGGTGCCCTATATAACGTGAATGCAAGTATCTCTAAAGCATTGTAATGCCCAGTATGGGATTATACCTCCTACGTGTCGAGACACGACTTAAAGGTATAAGCCCATACTAGAATGATCTCAAGTTTGGTATCTTTGGACGACTCATGTAAAAATAGGGATGAAATTGCAAAAGGATAGTTGGCTTACACTCGCCACGTCACACAATTCATTGCATAAGCAAATCATCATCCAAATAACATCAAAGTCCGACTACGGACGAAGATCCAAATGAAAGATACCAAATACATAAAGCCACAAGGTCCGAATCGCCCCTAGTAGAAACCACTACCGATCATCGGGATAGTGCACATAGTATCGACTACGTTCTTCATCGAACTCCCAGTACAGCTCCGTGCCGTCACCTGAGTAGTCCACCATAGTACCTGCATCTGGTGTGGTGTAGAATCTGTGAGCCACGGAGGACTCAGCAATCCCGTTCCCGGGTAGCAAAACTATCTAATCCTCGGGTGTGGAACAAGGCTGAAGAAAGATAAAGGTTGCAGCTGCACTAGCACTAGCTTACATGTTTAGAGCGAGAAGAGAAGTGCCACGAGCGCCAAAATGATCACGAAGTGATCCTATCTAAGCACGTCAAACATAACCCCATCGTGTACACTTACCGAACCCCTTTCGGAATATGACCGTCACGGTTACTCACGCTGGTAGTATGTTCTGATCATGGTGTCAAGTTTTCTACAACCGGATATTAACAAATTCCCATCTGCCACATAACCGTGGGCACGGCTTCCGAAAGTTCAAAACCCTGTAGGGGTGTCCCAACTTAGCCCATTACATGCTCACGATCTGCCGAGTCGCAACTCCAAGGTGGGAAGACCCGAGTATTCTCGGAATCCCGTGCTCAAGATATTCCAACTAAGGTAAAATTAATCCAGCAAATCCTCCCGGCGTGCCGACACCCTGACAGTAGCCGCGCGTATCTAGTCTCAGGCCACGACCGGATGGGTGAAGCTACAGGTTTTTACCAGCCCTCGGGTTTCCCCAAGGTGGCCCCGCAGGCTCCCCATTTCGGACCAACACTCATGTGGAGCACTGGCCCGGGGTTGTTGATTAAGAATAGGGTTTATAACTCCCTATGCAAGTTTTAGTTATTAGGCAAATGTAAAACTAATGTTGGGACTTGCTGGAACAGTTTTAGTGCTTAGCAGGTTATCCAGGGGGCCCATAAACCCCAACCGTGTTAGGGACGCATAATCAAGGAACATAACACCGGTTTAAACGGTTCCTAGGGAGGCATGAGTGGAACAAATCACCAAGAAAGAGGCATAGCCTTCCACCCATTACCAATATATAGATGATTTAGGTTAAGAGTTTATATAGTGTGATATCCCAACAATAACTTCAACATGAAGCAAGAATCTTCAAATCTTCTCCTGCAACTAGCAATGCTATAAGAGGGGCTGAGCGAAGCTTACGTAGCCAAACAAAGGTTTGCTAGGTTGGGTGGTTAGACAGATTCATGGTTACAATAGGAGGCTGACAAACAAACATGGGCATCGAGGGAATAAGCTAAAGAGCGAGATTTCTAGCAATAGGCAAAGATAGTAATGATATCTGGGTCTGGTCATCTTGCCTGTCGAGTCGTCGATGGGATCGTAAGACGGCTCCTCGTACTCAACCTCGGTAGTAACCTCGTTCTCGTTCTCGGTCTCGGCTTCCGGCTCTACTCAACACAAGAACACAACGAGGCACGAAATCAAACAAGGTGGAATGCAAAATAAACATGATGCACGTATGATGCATGTATGATGCAATACATGTCAAGGGATGAAGCACACAAGAACAACACATGACAACAAGTTTAAATGAGGCCGGAATCCACATATAGCGCATACGGTAAGTCCTCATATGCATATGTTGAAATTGGTCCAGATCTGAACAAACCTTAAGTTAAATTTGTTAAACAGCAAGTTAACATGCACCAAGATGATCTACATGGAATTCTAGTCAAGTTTCATATAAAGTTTGTTTAATTCGGAGCTACGGTCTAGAAGATATGAGCAAAACAAGTTAAGCATGGCAACGGTGCAAGATGCACCCAAACATCAAGCAAACACACTCAAAACATGTTAACAACATGATATTAAGATTCTACATGAAAAATCACACAAGTTTCATATAGGACACGCTCAAAACGGAGCAACGGTTCAACACATACACACGAAACAAGACTCAATGCAAAGCTGAAATTAACAGCCACATAGCTACTTTGGGGCAAGAAATATGTACTCTACAACACCCAAACATGATAACAATAAGCATGTACATTAAGTAGACATATCCTACAGCAAAGAACTCCATTGGAGCAACTCCATAGGAGGCATGGATCAATAGCAACAAGCTACGCCATTTTGATCATGACGTTAAAAACCTGACAGTAATATTTTATTGCAACTTGGGAGCAAGAAATAAATAAGCTACAACAAGTCATATGATCAAGTGAGGGCATGGATGGATAGAAAACAACATGTACAACAAGGAAAGATCAATGGCCACCCCAAAACTAACATGGATTTGCCTAGGGCATCAAGCAAACATAGCATCAGGATATGACAGATTCCAGACTTGGTAGAAATTTCACCAAGTATAAAACATATATGTTGGCATGGCATGTTTGCAAGCATGTTTAAGTCACCTCAAGGCATATCATGGAAAATGGTTTGCACCACAGCAAAGACCACATGATGGAGATTCTAAAACATATTGGCATGTGACAAGGGGACAAACACATCAATAGCGACGAGCACTTCAAATCAGCATCTCATAACATGTTACAAAACTTAACAACCACATGCACTTTTGCAACCAAGTTTAACATGGCAATATGAACCCTAACATGCATGCTATAGCAACCATCATGTAGAGCATCTCATCATGAACATTTTGACATCTCATTTGCTTCATTTGGATAAACATGCACCAAGTTATCACATCTCAAACATGGCATGAAAATAACAAGTAGCAGCAGTTTATATCAAGTAGCACTCTTGTCACGAAGATTAAGACATCTAGATGGACTCAAACAAGCATGACACAATGGAACAAAACGTAGAGCACATCACCACGGTCATTTTGATATATCATATGGACAGATTGGACTTACACACAAAAAGATACAGCTAAATGAACATGCAACAAAACATAACCAATTCTAGGACTTAGTGAAAAAAAGGAATCAACCTCGCGGATCGGGTCAACGGGGCGGATTGGGTCGGGTCGGACCGGATCCGACCCGCTAGGGTTCGGCCCGGCGGCTCGTGGCGATCGGATCTGGAGATCCGCGGCGATGCCCTCGGCTCCGGCGGCCGAAGCGGTGGCGGAGGAGGCCGGCCGGCGGGCGCGGCAAGCAGGAGGCCGCGGGGCGGCGCGGTGGCGGAGGAACGAGCCGGCGGCGGGGACGCGGCCCGGCGGCTGGCCACGGGGTCGCCGGAGGAGGACGGCGGTGGGGATCCTCGGGCGGAGCGGCGAGGTGGAGTCGGTGGCTGCCGGCGGCGATGGAGCCGGTGGTTGCGGCGGCGGGCACGGTTGCCGGCGGCGGAGGCGGAGAGCTCGGCGCGGGGTGGAGGCGACTTGGGCCGCGGGGGCCCGAACCAGACCTACGTGCCGGCGCGGCGGGGAATGGCGGCGGCGGGGACGGCTGCCACGTGGCAGCTGCTGGTTGGCCGGGCGCGTCCGGGCGGACGTGTTCGGTCCGGTCCGGACGTGTCCGGCAGCGAGAGGAGGGAGAAGCTAGGGTTTGGACGTAAAAAATGGACATGGGGGCTAATTTATAGGAACAAGGAGCTAGGAGACTCCAAATGGGGAGCGGTTTTCGGCCACGCGATCACAATTCGACGACCAAGATGATGGGAAGGGTTGTGCTGGGTTAGTGGGCTGTTGTGGAGGGTGTCTTTGGCCTCAAAGAAGAGGTTCTTTTATCCCACTAGGTTAACCATTGGAGTACCAAACGAACTCCAAACGCGACGAAACTTGACAGGCGGCCTACACGTACCAAAACAACATAGCACGACAAGTCTCACGTCATTTCGGAAATGTTACACGGCCACACACGACCGAAGGACTCGGGGATGCCACGGGCACGTGTGTGAGCGTCGGAACTCGAAACGGACAATGGGAAGAGACGAGTGGGACCGGGTGCAAGTGACAACACAAATGCAATGCAATGCACATGACAACATGACATGGATGAAATGCACACACGCACACGACAAACGAAGAAACCCGAAACGAAAGAAGAGCCCGGACATGAATTGATGAAGCCAAAGTTTATATATTGCCATATTGGGAAAGTGTTACATCTGGGGCGTTACAAACTCTCCTCTACTACGAAAATATCTCGTCCCGAGATCTAGGACTGGAAGAAGGAAGGGTACTCAGAACGAAGGTGATCTTCTCGTTCCCACGTAGCTTCTTGGTCAGTATGGTGTGACCACTTAACTTTCAAGAACTTGATTGACTTGTTGCGGGTCTTGCGCTCGGTTTCTTCAAGAATAGAAACGGGGTGCTCACAGTAAGACAAGTCTTGTTGAAGATCAATCTCCTCGAACGGAATGGTGCGTTCAGGTGTCTTGAAGCACTTGCGGAGTTGAGACACGTGAAACACATCATGAACATTAGCAAAGTTGGATGGAAGCTCGAGTTGATAGGCTAGATCGCCTCTTTTGCCAAGGATCTTGAAAGGACCCACGTATCTAGGAGCAAGCTTTCCTTTGATACCGAATCTTTGGGTTCCTTTCATAGGAGAAACACGGAGATAGACATGATCACCAATGTCGAAAGCCAAATCACGATGCTTGCCGTCATAGTAGCTCTTCTGACGCGATTGAGCGGCCTTGAGATTCTCACGTATGACTTTGCACATTTCTTCGGCTTCCGAGATCAAGTCATTACCAAGAAGTTGACGTTCACCAGTCTCGGACCAGTTGAGAGGAGTACGACACTTTCTGCCATAGAGGATTTCAAACGGAGATTTGCCGGCACTTGCTTGGAAACTGTTGTTGTAAGAGAACTCGGCAAACGGAAGGCAATCTTCCCACTTCATGCCAAAAGAGATGACACAAGCTCTGAGCATGTCTTCGAGGATCTGGTTCACTCTTTCGACTTGACCACTAGTATGAGGGTGAAACGCAGTGTTGAAACGGATCTTAGTGCCCATGGCTGACTGGAAGGAGTCCCAGAACTTGGATGTGAACAAACTTCCACGGTCTGAGGAGATAACTTGAGGAATGCCATGTAACGAAACAATTTTGGAAGTGTACAACTCTGCCAGCTGAGCTGCATTGATGGATTCTTTGACTGGAAGGAAGTGAGCTACTTTGGTTAGCTTGTCAATCACCACAAAGATAGCATCATTCCCCTTCTTGGACTTGGGAAACCCAGTGACGAAATCCATTTCAATGTGGTCGACCTTCCACTCGAGAATAGGAAGAGATGGAGGAGACCGGCTGGACGTTGATGCTCTGCCTTCACTCTTCTGCAGACATCACATTCACGAATTGGGCAATCTCTCTTTTCATGCGAGTCCACTAGTAAGATTGCTTGAGGTCTTGGTACATCTTAGAACTTCTGGGATGAATAGAGAGGAGGGAGTCATGTGCTTCGTTCATTATGAGCTTCCTGAGATCACCCTTGGGAACCACAAGTCTGTCCTCAAAGAACAAGGTGTCCTTCTCATCAACGCGATAGCACTTGTATTTGCGAGTACCCTTTGCAATACCATGTTTCACTTTCTGCACCATAGCATCACTGAGTTGGGCCTCACGGATCTGATCTTCCAAGGTAGGAGCAACTTGAAGATTTGCAAGAAATCCTTGCGGAACAACTTGGAGGTTGAGCTTCCTGAAAGACTCACAAAGCTCGGGCTGAAACGGCTTGATAAGGAGACTGTTGCAATATGCCTTTCTGCTCAAGGCATCTGCAATGACATTGGCCATGCCAGGTGTGTATTCGATGCTTGGATCATACTCTTGGATCATCTCAACCCAACGAGTCTGGCAAAGGTTCAGGTTCGGCTGTGCGAAGATGTACTTCAACCTCTTGTGATCGGTGAAGATGTCAACTTTTCTACCCAACAGAAGGTGTCTCCACGTGATCAAGGCGTGTACGACTGCTGCTAGCTCGAGATCATGTGTGGGGTAGTTCTTCTCATTTGGCTTCAATTGACGAGAGGTGTATGCCACAATTTTCTTGTCTTGCATTAGAACACCACCAAGTCCTTGAAGAGAAGCATCATAGAATACTTCGTAGGGCTTGGACTCATCCGGGGGAGTAAGAAGCGGAGCAGAGATGAGCTTTTCTTTGAGTGTTTTGAATGCCACATCACAATCTGGAGACCAGTTGTACTTGACATTCTTCTGCAGCAAGTTGGAGAGAGGCTTGGCAATCTTGGATAAGTTCTCAATGAACCTTCTGCAATAGCTAGCAAGACCAAGGAAGCTTCGGAGTTGCTTGACGTTCTGAGGGGGTTCCCAGTTGACAATGGCTTCAACTTTCTCGTGGTTGATAGCAATACCGTCAGCAGAAATGATATGGCCCAGATACAAGACCTTATCGAGCCAGAATTCACATTCAGAGAATTTGGCATAGAACTTATGTTCACGAAGTCTGTCGAGAACCAAACGGAGGTGCTTGGCATGATCCTCTTCATTCTTGGAGAATACCAAGATGTCATCCAGATAGACAAGCACAAATTCGTTGGTGTAGGGGTTGAATATGTAGTGCATCATTCTCGAGAAGGTGGGTGGAGCATTTGCGAGGCCAAAAGACATGATTGTGTATTCATAGGAGACGTAGCTTGTTCTGAATGCAGTCTTGTGAATATCTTCTTCACGGATACAGATCTGGTGATAATCCATCCGGAGATCGAGCTTTGAAAACACTTTTGCTCCTTTGAGCTGTTCGAACAATTCATTGATGTTGGGGAGCGGATACTTGTTCTTTATTGTCTTCTTGTTCAATGGCCGGTAATCAACGCAAAGGCGCTCCGTGCCATCCTTCTTCTTGACAAATAAGACACCACAGCCCCAAGGAGAAGTGCTAGGCCTGATTAGACCCATACGCTCTTGCTCATCGAGTTGTCTCTTCAACTATTTCAACTATTCAGGGGAAAGCTTGTACGGACGCCGGCAAGCTGGCACAGTACCGGGCTCGAGTTCAATGACGAATTCAACTTGACAATGCGGAGGCATGCCTGGAAGCTCTTCAGGGAAAACATCTTCATATTCATTGACCACCGGAATTTGAGAGATGGCATTAATCTCGCCCTTGTCATTGAGAGAGAAAAGCCTGATTGTGTTATCTCGAGAGGCGAAGATAATCACATCTTCATCGGAATGAGTAATCTTGACTTCCTTATTTGCACAATCAATGTGAGCATCATGCTGGGAAAGCCAATACATCCCGAGAATAAGATCAATGTCGGAGTTGCCGAGAACAACCGGAGAAGTCAGAAAGCGGTAATCACCCATACGAATAGATACATCCGGAGCAAATATATTAGAAGTCATTCGTTTCCCCGGAGAAGTAACTTGCAACTTCTGAGGTAAGCTTTTGATGTCAACATTGTGCTTGGATGCAAAAGGTTGAGACATGAAAGAACATGATGCACCCGAATCAAACAACACTTTTGCAGGAATAGAGTTAACTGGAAGGTTACCAAGTATCACATCTGAAGAATTCTCCGCTTGAGCTGCATTCATCAGAT
The DNA here is from genome assembly GCA_902687465.1 of Secale cereale. Lineage (NCBI taxonomy): Eukaryota > Viridiplantae > Streptophyta > Magnoliopsida > Poales > Poaceae > Secale > Secale cereale. The sequence goes on along the minus strand of LR738710.1, from coordinate 662,433,980 downwards.
TCACTCTTGCTTGCTTTGGATTATGCTTGACCATAGCAGTGCTGACAGGTGGAGGAGGCGGAAGGCGCCTTGGGTTGGGGAACTTGTTAGCATAATGACCCTTCTGAGTGCACTTGTTGCAAACCACTTCTGAGAGAGGACGGTGATAAGGAGCAATTGACTTCAAAGCTTGAAAGTGTTTCTTTGACTGGTTGCTTGGGTTGGGTGGGTGGGAGAAAACACAGCCACCAGAATGCTTGTTGTTGTTGTTGCTGTTGGGAGGTCGGATCACTAGAGGAGGTGGAAGCCAAAACTTTTGCTGCTTTGCAACCACTTGGGAAGAAGAGGAGGAGTGAACGTCATCTCTGATCCTCTTTTTGGAAGCTTCCATCTTGAGCTGGGCTGCCTCTTGCTTAAGTGCCATGTTATAGAATTGATCAAACTCATCAGGCTCGAAAAAGGTGAGCGCTAGTTGGAGTTCATCCTTCAGACCACCACAGAACTGATAAATCTTGCTCTTGGCATCTGGGATGTCTTTCTTGGCATAGCGGGCAAGGTTCTGGAACTTGACATTATATTGATAAACAGTCATTGAGCCTTGCTTCAGGTTGCGGAATTGCTCACTCATACCCTCGATGACACTTGTTGGAATGTGGTGGGAGCGAAAATCCTTGCAGATGTGAGCCCATGAGATTTCACGCCCTTCTCTGGAGTCTTTGTACTGCTGCCACCAATCAGCGGCTTGGTCCTTGAGTTGGAAGGTGGCAAACTTCACATAGTCCTCCGGTCTCACATTACTGCACTCGAAATGCTTCTTGATATCTGTTATCCAGTCTTCAGCATCTAGAGGGTCCACACAGTAACTGAATGCCTTCGGTTGGTTTGCCAGGAACTGGTTGAGTGTAGCAAAGTGAGGTTGGTTGAACAAATTGCCTTGGCCTTGGTTCCCATGAGCACCTTGATTTGCTTGAATGTTCTACATCATTTGCATAAGCATCTGGGTGTTCTGGTTCGTCGCTTGCATAATTGCTCTCCAGGCCTCAGACGGAGGAGGAGGGGAAGGAGGACGATCAGGAACTTCTTCACCCTTTGGGTTAGCGTTGGGAAACCTTTTAGGAGCCATCCTGAATGAGATGACAACTATTAGCCATTGATTGAGAAAGATATATAAGCTGAATCAACGGCTAGAAATTTCAATATAAGTCTTCACAAGAACATTCGAAAAAGATGAACGAATGTAATCGACAGTTTAATAGTAACAAAATCTTCACGAGAAGCCACTTGGGAGAACAAAAGGGAAATAAAAAACAACAAGGTACAGATAGAACAAATACAAGATAGAAGCTTCGTTCGAGATATTCGTGCTGAAAGCTTATGGAACGTGTTACAAAAGGGTTTTGCAATCCCCGGATCAGCATAGCCAAGGACCCTTTAAGATGCAACTCCCGATCGGAACAACGCCCATAAAACTACTTCACTCAATGTCGAACCCCGAACTCCATATCATGCATTCGTTGGAAGAATGCCTACGAGCTACTAGATGAACCCACCTATTAATTTCCGAAAGTTTCCAGTTATGCAATGTTGGGGATACAGGGGAAGCATCACGCACTCAACTCTAATCCTACATCCAGCTGTATCCATCCTTCAACACATAACCAGTTATTTCCGGAAACCGTTTACCTCGGACCTTCGAAACGCATCTGCTATACAAGCTATGGCAATACTCCCGAACTACCTCCCCAGTACTGGGTGATGTCGGGGTTATCTTGCCACTAACCGCATAGGAGAGTTTTCGATGTCGGCCGTCTTAAGTATTCCAGAACTGCTGCGATATATTTGTGATGACAACACCTCGGAGCTCAACTCCCCGGGACACTGCCACAACCCCTAAATGATAGGAGGCATCTAGAACAATGTTCTCGTCACAAAGACATCGGAACAATCCAAACAATACTCGCGTGAACCTAAAAAAAATTTGGTGAATTTTTTGAGAGTAGAAGAGCCAAGAGTAATCGTCAGGAGTCCTCACCAGAGTGAAAAGAGATGAGGATCAAAAGAAATCCTACTCTCCGATATATATATAGGACTCAAAACATTTTGAAGTGTGTGCCTTGACTCAACCGTCAACGATTCGATCAATCAGTGGGGGCTTCTAGGTCGGACAAGGCTCTGATTCCAACTTGTAATGCCCAGTATGGGATTATACCTCCTACGTGTCGAGGCACGACTTAAAGGTATAAGCCCATACTAGAATGATCTCAAGTTTGGTATCCTTGAACGACTCATGTAAAAATAGGGATGAAATTGCAAAAGGATAGTTGGCTTACACTCGCCACGTCACACAATTCATTACATAAGCAAATCATCATCCAAATAACATCACCGTCCGATTACGGATGAAGATCCAAATGAAAGATACCAAATACATAAAGCCACAAGGTCTGATCGCCCCTAGTAGAAACCACTACTGATCATCGGGATAGTGCACATAGTATCGACTACGTTCTTCATCGAACTCCCAGTACAGCTCCGTGTCGTCACCTGAGTAGTCCACCATAGTACCTGCATCTGGTGTGGTGTAGAATCTGTGAGCCACGGAGGACTCAGCAATCCCGTTCCCGGGTAGCCAAACTATCTAAGCCTTGGGTGTGGATCAAGGCTGAAGAAAGATAAAGGTTGCAGCTGCACTAGCACTAGCTTGCGTGTTTAGAGCGAGAAGAGAAGTGCCACGAGCGCCAAAATGATCACGAAGTGATCCTATCTAAGCACATCAAACATAACCCCACCGTGTTCACTTCCCGAACCCCTTTCGGAAAATGACCGTCACGGTTACTCACGCTCGTAGTGTGTTCTGATCATGGTGTCAAGTTTTCTACAACCGGATATTAACAAATTCCCATTTGCCACATAACCGCGGGCACGGCTTTCGAAAGTTCAAAACCCTGCAGGGGTGTCCCAACTTAGCCCATTACAAGCTCACGATGATGCGGAGTCGCAACTCCAAGGTGGGAAGACCCGAGTATTCTCGGAATCCCGTGCTCAAGATATTCCGACTAAGGTTAAACTAATCCAGCAAATCCTCTCGGCGTGCCGACACCCTCACAGTAGCCGCGCGTATCTAGTCTCAGGCCACGACCGGATGGGTGAAGCTACGGGTTTTTACCAGCCCTCAGGTTTCCCCAAGGTGGCCCCGCAGGCTCCCCATTTCGGACCAACACTCATGTGGAGCACTGGCCCGGGGTTGTTGATTAAGAAGAGGGTTTAGAACTCCCTATGCAAGTTTTAGTTATTAGGCAAATGTAAAACCAATGTTGGGACTTGCTGGAAGAGTTTTAGCGCTAAGCGGGCTATCCAGGGGGGCCCATAAACCCCAATCGTGTTAGGGACGTATAATCAAGGAACATAACACCGGTTTAAACGGTTCCTAGGGAGGCATGAGTGGAACAAATCACCAAGCAAGAGGCTTAGCCTTCCACCCATTACCAATATATAGATGATTTAGTTTAAGAGTTTATATAGTGATATATCCCAACAATAACTTCAACATGAAGCAAGAATCTTCAAATCTTCTCCTGCAACTAGCAATGCAATAAGAGGGGCTGAGCAAAGCTTATGTAGCCAAACAAAGGTTCGCTAGGTTGGGTGGTTAGACAGATTCATGGTTACAATAGGAGGCTGACAAACAAACATGGGCATCGAGGCAATAAGCTAAAGAGCGAGACTTCTAGCAATAGGAAAAGATAGTAATGATATCTGGGTCAGGTCATCTTGCCTGTCGAGTCGTCGATGGGATCGTAAGACGTCTCCTCGTACTCAACCTCGGTAGTAACCTCGTTCTCGTTCTCGGTCTCGGCTTCCGGCTCTACTCAACACAAGAACACAACGAGGCACGAAATCAAACAAGGTGCAATGCACAATCAACATGATGCACGTATGATGCATGTATGATGCAATACATATCAAGGGATGAAGCACACAAGAAAAACACAAGACAACAATTTTAAATGAGGCCGGAATCCACATATAGCGAATCCGGTAAGTCCTCATATGCATATGTTGAAATTGGTCCAGATCTGAACAAACCTTAAGTTAAAGTTGTTAAACAGCAAGTTAACATGCACCAAGATGATCTACACGGAATTCTAGTCAAGTTTCATATAAAGTTTGTTTAATTCGGAGCTACAGTCTAGAAGATATGAGCAAAACAAGTTAAGCATGTCAACGGTGCAAGATGAACCCAAACATCAAGAAAACACACTCCAAACCTGTTAACAACATGATAATAAGATTCTACATGAAAAATCACACAAGTTTCATATAGGACACGCTCAAAACGGAGCAACGGTTCAACACATACACACGAAACAAGATTCAATGCAAAGTTGAAATTAACAGCCACATAGCAACTTTGGGGCAAGAAATATATACTCTACAGCACCCAAACATGATAACAATTGATACGTCCAAAACGTATCTATAATTTCTGCTTGCTCCATGCCACTTTTGGGTGATATTGCTATGATATTCATACACTTCCATACACTTTTGATCATATTTGGACTAACTTACTAATCCAGTGCACCCCAGTGCCAGTTTCTGTTTTCGGCTGTTTTTGTATTTCAAGTTTTCACGTTTCGAGAACTGCCCAGAAAAATCCAGAAAAATTATATAAAAAATCACCGTTCCGGAAACAACACTGCGTCCGAAGGGCAGCCTGGGGGGGCCACAGGGGCTCCAGGCGCCCTGTGGGCGCACCCCCCCTGGGCCGCGCCGGGGGGGCGCCTGGGCCCCCCGAGACTCCCCCGGTGCCCTACTTTGGCATATATTTAAAGGGTCCTCCGTAACCCTCAGAACAGGACTTCTTTTCGCGGTCCCATCTCTATTCCGCCGCCGCCGCCACTTCCAAGATCGGGAGCACCAGGAGAACTCTTCCCGGCACCCTGCCGGAGGGGAGGATCACCACCGGGAGCTTCTCCACCACCATGGACGCCTCCCGGATGACTCGTGAGTAGTCTCCCTTGGACCATGAGTCCGTGACCAGTAGCTATGTGATGTTCTCCTCCCGTTCTTGTGCTTCACTAATTAGTCCTCGTGAGCTGCCCTACATGATCGAGGCACCTATGTAATCCTTATGCTGTTGCTATGTTGAGTTTGCCTGGATCCGATGGATTATGAGATTATGTTCAGATTGATCTTGAGTAATATATTTGATTCACCTCTTTTATATTTTAGTTCATAAGTAATTCTTGCATGTTCTCCGTTGTTATTTATTGCTTTGGCCGAGTAGTAAGTAGTGACTCCAAGAGGGAACGTTATGCTCGATTGTGGGTTCATGCCCCTCGATGACTAGCTTGAGTGACAGAAACATGAGTCTAGGGGATGTGTTGTTGCCACAAGGGGGAAAACAACGGTGCTTGTGCCCGCGGGTGCAAGGATTGTTTACTTTACGTAAAGTTGTTTTAATGGAGTTGTCTGTTGCATTGAGTTTACACTATGGGTGGGACTCGCAACTTAATACCAGCGAGATGTTCTGGATAGATATCTCAAGGTGGATGATTAGTAGTAGATATTGATGGATTTCGGTCTACTTACTTTGGCGTACCGCCCATGCTTTGAACCTCAACCTTTCTTGCAATGTAATCAGCATTTGTATGCGCTCGTGGGTCCTCTCAATTGCCCAGCTGTAATTTGTTTACCTCACATAGTTGTTTTATCGTCTTTTGGGAGAGAGACATCACTAGTGAACATCATGAGACCCCGGTCCATATTACCATCATTGATCACATCCACTATTTACTTTTCGTTATTTACTTACTATTGCAAAACACTATCTATCACTACTATCATATTGCTTTTAACCCTTTGTGAACTACAAGGCCGGAGAGATTGACAACCTCTCTGTACTCGTTGGGAGCAAAGTTATTTGTATCTGTGTGCAGGTCCACGTTGATTGCTAATTGCGCCGTTAGCAATTGACACCTACTTGTTGAACCTAGGAGTCTCTGGGGATTCGATCCTTGGCATCTTTGCTAGGGGAAAACACTTCTACAATACTGCATCTTACACCTTCCACTTGGGGTAACCAACGAGGGGTTCGAGGCCCATCAAGGAGTATTTTCTGGCGCCGTTGCCGCGGACTCCACTCTTCAGGATAGGGGAGTTGCATGCTATCTTTTACCTTTGCTTTTTAGTCTTGTTAGTTTACTTTTCATTTTTGCTTTAGTTACTTTTATCAAAAATCACAAAAATAGTTATCTTGCTTGCTTGCTACTATGGGTTCCACCGAGAACACCAAGTTGTGTGACTTCATTAGTCACAACAACGATGGCTTTATCAGCACACCTATCACTACACCTGCCACTTCAGCACCCTCATATGAAATTAAACCTGCTTTACTGAACTTAGTCATGAGAGAACAATTCTCCGGTGCTGGAGATGATGCTGCCTTACACTTGAACAACTTTGTAGAACTTTGTGATATGCAAAAGTACCAAGAAATAGATGGAAATATTGTTAAGCTTAAGCTTTTTCCTTTCTCCTTGAGAGGAGGAGCTAAAATATGGTTTCAGTCTTTGCCTAGAAATAACATAGATTCATGGGACAAGTGCAAAGATGCTTTTATCGGAAAATACTATCCACCTGCTAAAATTATCCAACTTAGAAGTAACATCATGAATTTTAAACAATTGGATAATGAACACGTTGCCCAAGCTTGGGAACGTATGAAGTCTCTTATCAAGAACTGCCCTACTCACGGTTTGACTACTTGGATGGTTATCCAAACTTTTTATGCAGGCTTGAACTTTACCTCGCGGAACTTGTTAGATTCGGCCGCGGGAGGAACTTTTATGTCAACTACACTTGGTGCTGCCATAAAGCTTCTCGATGAGATGATGACCAACTATTCCCAATGGCACACCGAACGCGCTCCAACAGGTAGGAAGGTAAACTCTGTAGTGGAGATTTCCTCCCTCAATGAAAAAGTTGACTTGATCATGTCTCTACTTTCGAAGCAATCTACTATTGATCCTCGTGATGTTCCTTTAAATTCTTTGATTTCTCAAGAACAAGTAGATGTGAACTTTATCTCTAGAAACAATTTTAACAACAATCCTTATAGGTGTAACTTTGGTAACAATCCTAGACCATTCCCCTCTAACTCTTATGGGAACAACAATGCTTATCCTAGTACCAAGAACTCCAATACTGAACTAGAGACCATGCTTAGAGATTTCATCACTACCCAAAAAGCCTTTAATAAGAATGTAGAAGAGAAACTACATAAACTAGATGATCTTTCTTTTAAGGTAGACCACTTAGCCAATGAGGTAAAATTGCTAAAAATTGAAACTTCTCCTCTTAAGGAGAGGGAAGTCATCCCTATTAATGCTACTCAAGTACAAATTAATGAAAATATTAGGATGATGGCTAAGCTAAAAGAAAGATGGGCTAGAGAAAGGGAGGAAGAGGAAAGAATTAAGAGCCTTCCTACCCACCACACTGTTGCTACTATCCAAGTTATTGAGGATGTTCACACTCTTAGCACCCAATGTACTCCTGGTCCCAATGGACCTATTAATGGTGATGCTATAGAAACTACCAAACAAGAGAACCTTAAGGACACCACTACTACTTTACTTGATGCTCGTGACCTTGATTTTGATAATTGCACTCTTACAGAAGGTATTGATTTCCTTCACAAGATGTCTAGAGATCCCCGCACTAGCACGCTTAACCTTGCCTTCACAGAGCATATCACTAATGCTCTCATCAAAGCTAGGGAGGAGAAACTTAGAGTAGAAGCCTCCATACCTAGAAAGCTAGAAGATGGTTGGGATCCTATGATAAAAATTAATTTGAATGACTTCTCTTGTTATGCATTATGTGATGTTGGTGCTAGTACCTCTGTTATGCCCAAAAGGATATATGATATGCTTAAATTGAAACCTTATGATTCTTGTTCTTTTGGTGTTCGCCTCGTTGATTCTTCCATAAAGAAACCTTTGGGGAGGATCGATGATGTTCTTATTGTTGTCAATGATAATTATGTGCCCGTTGATTTCACTATTATGGATATTGAATGTGATCCTTCATGTCCAATTATTTTGGGACGTCCCTTTTTGCGCACCGTTGGTGCTGTCATTGACATGAAAGAGGGTAATATAAAATTTCAGTTTCCTCTCAAGAAAGGGATGGAACACTTCCCTCGTAAGAAGGTCAAGTTACCTTTTGAGTCCGTTGTACGGGCTAGTTATTCTTTTACTCTTGATAAAACTTGATCTATGCATTATGCCTAGCTTAAAGGCATAAAAGAAAGAGCTTTTGGGAGGCAGCCCACATGAATAAAAAATTTGTTTTTGTTGTGTCTTGATGTTTTTTAATGCTGTAGCATCATCATTGTATCTTTGCTTTTCATATTTGTGCCAAGTATAGCCTCTGATTGCTAGAAAGTTCAAAAGTTGTGAGGTGCTGTCCAGGAAACAGATTCTGTCCTTGGATAGAAAAATTCGTATAAAATCACCAGATCATCTTTTTGGTCTGAATTTTTTCGACAGTGTTCTCTATATAATTGTCTTTCGTGCGTCAGTTCTGAGTTTTTTGGTTTGAGTTGCAGAAGTATCCCGAACAGGTCAATTACTGCCTGCTGTTCTGTTTTTCACAGATTCTGTCCTGTTTTGCCTTACCTTCAGTTTGCAAATTAAGAACTTGCTTTTTCTTTGCAAAAACCTTTTGCCAATCTTGAGAAACAGTAGAACTTCAAGAATATCCTTATTTCCAGCAAGGTATAATTATTTTATTAAGGGTACTAACCTCGCTAATCAGATTATGATGAGTTGTGTATGAAGGGAGTTTTCAAGTGTGCGAGGGAAGATGATAAAAAGATTCAGGAGTGTCAAGCGCTCAAGCTTGGGGATGCCCCCGTGCACCCCCAAGAAATATTCAAGGAGACTCAAGCGTCTAAGCTTGGGGATGCCCCCCGTGCATCCCCTTCTCCATCAACATTATCAGTTCGTCTTTCGTTTCGCTATATTTTTATCACTTCATATGTTATGTGCTATGCTTGGTGCGTCTTGCTTTTAGTTTTCTTTTTAGTTTTTCATAACGAGTCGGAACCCAGCATTCCTTTATGTGGGAGAGAAACACGCTCCACCTCTACCTAGAACATTACATAGAATTTTCATGTCTATCTATGCTGTGTGTGTTCTTTGTCTTTTAATAGCTACTATCATACTCTGCTCTTCGTATTCATGCTTATCTTTTCAAGAGCTTCTATTTAGTTGGTTGCTTGAACTCTCTTTAATTACCATGCTCACCTTATTAAGAGAGTTTGCTTCCGTTGCATTGGTTAATGTGTCTATGATAAAGATGCTACTTTCATGATGATGCTTAGTAGTTCAGGTTTTCTTTTGGTTAATCTCAAATAGCTGGGAGGTTCCCAATGTGTTATTGGAGTACCAACTTGGTTTGTTTGCCTATGATGTGGTATGGTTTAGTAATATCTTCCTTCGAGAATTTATTTTGATTGACTTGGCGTATGCTCACGCATATTCAAGACTGTAAAGAAAGTCTGTCAAGCCTTGATGATCTTTTGTTTCTAAGTAGCGATATAACTACCATGCCTGATTCAATATTGCTTTGTCGCTCTGCATGATTATGACCGTCATTGCTCTCTTAGTTGGTCGCTCCCAGTCTTTTGCTAAACTCCACCTGCACTAAGCAAACTAACCATGCAATACATAGCTCATGGGAAAGTAGCCTAAAAACTATTGTGGTAAAGAATATGTTGCTTATGTATCTTATTTCTTATGAGTTGCTTGCTGAGCGGTAACCATGTTTCTGGGGACGCCATCAACTGTCACACTTTTGTTGAATATCATGTGAGTTGCTATGCATGTTCGTCTTGTCTGAAGTAAGGGTGATTCACCGTGGGTTGAATTAATATGCATATTGTTAGAGAAGAACATTGGGCCGCCAACCAAAGCCATGCATCATGGTGGAAGTTTTAGCTTGGACCTTAATCCTCAATCTCTCATGAGAATATGCTTATGCATTAAAGAGGAGTCCATCATCTATTTTCTATGTTGTCCCGGTATGGATGTCCTCAAGTTGAGATTTATCAAAAACGAGAAATCAAATGCGATCTATCTCCTTGGACCTTTGTACATGTGGCATAGAGGTACCCCTTTGTGACACTTGGTTAAAACATATGCAATGCAATGATAACCCATGGGGATCCGAGCTAATTAGGACAAGGAGCGAGCACTATTGGTATTCGATGCATGAGGCTTGCAACTTATAAGATGTTTTATACATGACACATATGAAGTACTACTACCGTTGACACAATTGCTTCCATGTTTTCAAAATAAAAAGCTCTAGCACTTAACCTTTCTTTTACCTTTATATTGAAGCACCAACTACTGAGAGCATGATTGTCATTCTAAGTGTAATGTGCATTGTCCCAAAGTAGCATTGTCTTTTGCATGATTGTGATATTGTTTATTCTGAAATAATTGTATCTAGTCATCACTTAAACCTTGAAGGTGCCCTTGCATTTATGTTTTGCATCACCGAAGGGGGCAAGCTAGATATCACTTTATCATATTTGCACATCATGTTCATTGCAAATCTTTTTGATGTTTCAGTTTCATGTTGTAAAACTTTCAGTCATTTGTGATTTTCTCTTGAGACAACTTAATTACTATAGAATCATTGTCTCAGTAAGCTTTTGTCATATGACTATGAGAAAGTCCTATATGGTTAATAGCATGTCACCACAGAAATTATTCTTGTTATCATTTACCTACTCGAGGACGAGCAGGAATTAAGCTTGGGGATGTTGATACGTCCAAAACGTATCTATAATTTCTGCTTGCTCCATGCCACTTTTGGGTGATATTGCTATGATATTCATACACTTCCATACACTTTTGATCATATTTGGACTAACTTACTAATCCAGTGCACCCCAGTGCCAGTTTCTGTTTTCGGATGTTTTTGTATTTCAGGTTTTCACGTTTCGAGAACTGCCCAGAAAAATCCGGAAAAATTATATAAAAAATCAGCGTTCCGGAAACAACACTGCGTCCGAAGGGCAGCCTGGGGGGGGAGGGGCACAGGGGCTCCAAGCGCCCTGTGGGCGCGCCCCCCCTGGGCCGCGCCGGGGGGGCGCCTGGGCCCCCCGAGACTCCCCCGGTGCCCTACTTTGGCATATATTTAAAGGGTCCTCCGTAACCCTCAGAACATGACTTCTTTTCGCGATCCCATCTCTGTTCCGCCGCCGCCGCCGCTTCCAAGATCGGGAGCACCAGGAGAACTCTTCCCGGCACCCTGCCGGAGGGGAGGATCACCACCGGGAGCTTCTCCACCACCATGGACGCCTCCCGGATGACTCGTGAGTAGTCTTCCTTGGACCATGAGTCCATGACCAGTAGCTATGTGATGTTCTCCTCCCGTTCTTGTGCTTCACTAATTAATCCTCGTGAGCTACCCTACATGATTGAGGCACCTCTGTAATCCTTATGCTGTTGCTATGTTGAGTTTGCCGGGATCCGATGGATTATGAGATTATGTTCAGATTGATCTTGAGTAATATATTTGATTCACCTCTTTTATATTTTAGTTCATAAGTAATTCTTGCATGTTCTCCGTTGTTATTTATTGCTTTGGCCGAGTAGTAAGTAGTGACTCCAAGAGGGAACGTTATGCTCGATTGTGGGTTCATGCCCCTCGATGACTAGCTTGAGTGACAGAAACATGAGTCTAGGGGATGTGCTGTTGCCACAAGGGGGAAAACAACGGTGCTTGTGCCCGCGGGTGCAAGGATTGTTTACTTTACGCAAAGTTCTTTTAATGCAGTTGTCTGTTGCATTGAGTTTACACTATGGGTGGGACTCGCAACTTAATACCAGCGAGATGTTCTGGATAGATATCTCAAGGTGGATGATTAGTAGTAGATATTGATGGATTTCTGTCTACTTACTTTGGCGTACCACCCATGCTTTGAACCTCAACCTTTCTTGCAATGTAATCAGCATTTGTATGCGCTCGTGGGTCCTGTCAATTGCCCAGCTGTAATTTGTTTACCTCACATAGCTGTTTTATCGTCTTTTGGGAGAGAGACATCACTAGTGAACATCATGAGACCCCGGTCCATATTACCATCATTGATCTCATCCACTATTTACTTTTCGTTATTTACTTACTATTGCAAAACACTATCTATCACTACTATCATATTGCTTTTAACCCTTTGTGAACTACAAGGCCGGAGAGATTGACAACCTCTCTGTACTCGTTGGGAGCAAAGTTATTTGTATCTGTGTGCAGGTCCACGTTGATTGCTAATTGCGCCGTTAGCAATTGACACCTACTTGTTGAACCTAGGAGTCTCTGGGGATTCGATCCTTGGCATCTTTGCTAGGGGAAAACACTTCTACAATACTGCATCTTACACCTTCCACTTGGGGTAACCAACGAGGGGTTCGAGGCCCATCAACAATAAGCATGGAAATGAAGTAGACATATCCTACAGCAAACAACTCCATTGGAGCAACTCCATAGGAGGCATGGATCAATAGGAACAAGCTACGCCATTTTGATCATGACGTTAAAAACCTGACCGTAATATTTTATAGCAACTTGGGAGCAAGAAATAAATAAGCTACAGCGAGTCATATGAGCAAGTGAGGGCATGGATGGATAGAAAACAACATGTACAACAAGGAAAGATCAATGGCCACCCCAAAACTAACATGGATTTGCCTAGGGCATCAAGCAAACATAGCATGAGGATATGAAAGATTCCAGACTTAGTAGAAATTTCACTTAGTATAAAAAAGATATGTTGGCATGGCATGTTTGCTAGCATGTTTAATTCACCTCAAGGCATATCATGGAAAATGGTTTGCACCACAGCAAAGACCACATGATGGAGATTCTAAAACATATTGGCATGTGACAAGGGGACAAACACATCAATAGCGACGAGCACTTCAAATCAGCATCTCATAACATGTTACAAAACTTAACAGCCACATGCACTTTTGCAATCAAGTTTAACATGGCAATATAAACCCTAACATGCATGCTACAGCAACCATCATGTAGAGCATCTCATCATGAACATTTTGACATCTCATTTGCTTCATTTGGATAAACATGCACCAAGTTATCACATCTCAAACATGGCATGAAAATAACAAGTAGCAGCATTTTATATCAAGTAGCACTCTTATCACGAAGATTAAGACCTCTAGATGGACTCAAACAAGCATGACACAATGGAACAAAACATAGAGCACATCACCATGGTCATTTTGATATATCATATGCACAGATTGGACTTACACACAAAAAGATACAGCTAAATGAACATGCAACAAAAAAATAAGCAATTCTAGGACTTAGTGAAAAAACGGAATCAACCTCGCGGATCGGGTCAATGGGGCGGATCGGATCCGACCCGCTAGGGTTCGGCCCGGCGGCTGGTGGCGATCGGATCTGGAGATCCGCGGCGAGGCCCTCGGCTCCAGCGGCCGGAGCGGTGGCGGAAGAGGCCGGCCGGCGGGCGCGGCGAGGAGGAGGCCGCGGGGCGGCGCGGTGGCGGAGGAACGAGCCGGCGGCTGGCCGCGAGGTCGCTCGAGGAGGACGGTGGCGGGGATCCTCGGGCGGAGCGGCGAGGTGGCGTCGGTGGCGGCCGGTGGCGATGGCACCGGTGGTTGCGGCGGCGAGCACGGTTGCCGGCGGCGGAGGCGGAGAGCTCGGCGCGGGGCCGAGGCGACTCGGGCCGCGGGGGCCCGAACCGGGCCTGCGGGCCGACACGGCGGGGAACGGCGGCGGCGGGGACGGCTGCCATGTGGCGACTGCTGGTTGGCTGGGCGCGTCCGGGCAGACGTGTCCGGTCCGGTCCGGACGTGTCCGGCGGCGAGAGGAGGGAGAATCTAGGGTTTGGACGCAAAAAATGGACATGGGGGCTAATTTATAGGCACAAGGAGCTAGGAGACTCCAAATGGGGAGCGGTTTTCGGCCACGCGATCACAATTCGACGACCGAGATGATGGGAAGGGTTGTGCTGGGTTAGTGGGCTGTTGTGGAGGGGGTCTTGGTCCTCAACGAAGAGGTTCTTTTAGCCCACTAGGTTAACCGCTGGAGTACCAAACGAACTCCAAACGCGACGAAACTTGACAGGCGGCCTACACGTACCAAAACAACATTGCACGACAAGTCTCACGTCATTCCGGAAACGTTACACGGCCACACACGACAGAAGGACTCGGGGATGCCACGGGCACGTGTGTGAGCGTCGGAACTAGAAACGGACAACGGGAAGAGACGAGTGGGACCGGGTGCAAGTGACAACACAAATGCAATGCAATGCACATGACAACATGACATGGATGAAATGCACACACGCACACGACAAACGAAGAAATCTGAAACAAAAGAAGAGCCCGGACAGGAATTGATGAAGCCAAAGTTTATATATTGCCATATTGGGAAAGTGTTACATCTGGGGCATTACAAGCATGACCCCAAAATGATAGTGGTAAATCAGCAAGAGACATCATAGATTGCACCATATCTAATAAAGTACAGTTAAAATGTTCGAACACACCATTACGCCGTGCTGTTCCAGGTGGCGTGAGTGGCGAAACTATTTCACAGTGTTTCAAATGAAGACCAAAATCATAACTCAAATATTCGCCTCCGATGTAGCAACCTCGATCCCAATGGACGGGAGTCTCTGTACTCAGTGTCATCCCTTGATCGGTATGCTGACACACATAGTACTTCGAGGATTTATAACAGAGTTTCAATAACACTTTATTACATTGAAAATCCTCATAAAGAGTCTTATTACAAAAATATGGCCGAAGGCCATCTAACAATAATAAACTAAAACGAACTGCGGAGGCATTGAAGATAAGTTGTGTCCAACCAACTCCACGGCAAACATTGAGTGCATGACAATGACCTAATCACACCTTATTCTTCGGCGGAAAACTCTGCAACATGAGACGTTGTAGCGGTGTAGGTCAGCACATTGAATATGCTGGCAAGAACACACTGTAGCAAGTAATGATGAACAAATGTCTACAACTATATGCATATTTGGCTGGTGGAGGCAGTAAGATTAATTTTGCATAAAGCTAATTTTCCCCTA
Source organism: Secale cereale (assembly GCA_902687465.1). Taxonomy (NCBI): domain Eukaryota; kingdom Viridiplantae; phylum Streptophyta; class Magnoliopsida; order Poales; family Poaceae; genus Secale; species Secale cereale. The sequence goes on along the minus strand of LR738710.1, from coordinate 662,418,832 downwards.
AAACAAAGGAATAAAGTTTATTTACTACTCAGTTTAGTTAAGCAATATTGAGAGTGGTTCCTCCATATCAATCCCAAAATAACCAAAGTCATTAATAACCCAACAAGTTAATTTATAGAGTGTTGAGATCAGTCCATAACTCAAATACCAGGATACTCAAAATGTCCATAACTGGGGACACGGCTACTCATGAATATATTATACACTCTGCAGAGGTGTGTGCACTTTTCCCCACAAGACTCGACCGCATCCATGATCGGAAGATCGAGACATAGTCTTTCAGAAGCATTCACTCTTTACCCGGATAGACCGGTACACCTACTTTCCCCTACATCTGCTAGTCCAACACTGAAAGAGCTCACACAACCTACTCAACTATGCCAGAGCCCATAATGGCTTGTGGCTGCACACGGAAGTTTCTAGGCATGAATGATATATGATCCCTTTGAGCCTGGGTGGCATTCCATAGGATGATCACACGGTTCCTCCGGGGTATCCTAGGACAACACTGGATTCTCCAGGTGCCCTGCAACCAATCCACCCAGATGTGTATTAAAGTTGCCACCTTAAAACTTCCCCTTAGTTGTTATTACACTCACAACTTTCATGAATCTCACATACGAATCCACGTCTATGAGCATGGATAAGCAATAAGTAACAAAGTGTATATTCCATGGGTTGATCTCAAGTCATTGGGTTCCTACCTCATGAACTACTCAGCAATACCACATGTAACCAAGTCCTATTCATGCAAATCTTTGAGGATAGAACTAATGCAATAAAAACTGGGTATTGAAAAGTATGATCAAAGTATGAACTTTCCTTGCTGACGATTGGTGAAACCTATTGACTTGTAGTAGCATGCTTCGCACTTCGAAAATTCTATCGCAATTAAACAATAGCATACATAAGTAATCATCCAACAGAATCGAAGAATAGATCTCAAAAAGTCTCGAAAACAAATGAATAACTCTTGCAACTTAAATAAGTTTCTAATAGTACCAAAATTAAGTGAATTTGGCCTTATCAGAAAGTTTAGGTCAAGAGCTCCGATTTGCAAAAAGAATCAACTCAAACGGAGTTACGAAACTCAAGTTGCGTTCAAAAGAAGTTCAAATACAAATCTGTATGAATACTAATTATAAAACTTTCAAAAACATATTTGAGTTATATTACTGGAAATATGAGATCAAACTAAGAGTTTGGCGTTGGTTTCATCTAATTCCGACTAACGAGCAAAAAGTAGTGATCGTTTGAAAACCAGTGTTGATTTGTACAAAACTTTAATCGCGGATAGGTCCTTGATGAAAATAATAGAAAAAGAAAAAACACTACATGGCGAACGTTCGTTTTTCTGAACTAAACATCGGACGTTCGCTGTTTAATAAAACCTAAAAACAGATCTAGGTTTTTTTAAACTGATCTAGTTTTTTTTTAAACCGAAAACAAAAACTAAAAAAAACCGGGCTCATTTTTACCTAAACGGGTCGGGTCTCGACGGGCGACGGGTGGCGGGGCTCCAGCGGCGGGGGCTTGCGGCGCGGCGGCGACGGCAAGCGGCTCGGGCGGCGGTGAAGCTCGACGGCGGCGGGGACGTCCGAGGCGGC
>LR738710.1:662328724-662417121 GCA_902687465.1 Secale cereale | reverse complement strand
AGGGGGCGAGGACGATGGCGACTACTTGGAGAAGGGGCGGCGAAGCTCGGCAGCGACGGGTGCGTCCGAGGCGGCGGGGTGGAGGAGGAGAGGAGGGGTCCGGCGCTTTATATAGGGGGCGAGGACTGTGGCGGCGACTTGGAGAAGGGGACGGCAGAGGAGTCCGAGCCGGAGACGTTTCCGGTGTCGTGGCGGCGGCGGATTCCATGCTGGAGTCGGTGGCGGCGGCGGCCTGGGCCGTGGCCCCACTGGGAGTTGGGCCGGCCCGGCTAGGTCGGCCCGGGAAGTTTTTTTTTAATATAAAACTTTTTCTGAAAATACGAAAAAATCGAATAATACAATAAATATATTTTTTTAAATCGCAGAAAAATTCACACATACTTAGGGCTTTATTTATGACCCGGTGAACATTTTTCTGGGCCTAATTGCCTAAAAATAAAATAAACTTTGTAGTACTAATTAAAATACTAAAAAGAAATATTTTTGCAATTTAAAATCCAATAAATATATTTTTACTCAAAATTTAAATTCCAACAATTTTATTCTATTTTGAAGAAGTCATATTATCTTCTCTCATTATTTTTAAAATATTGAAAATGAAAATTGGTCAATTCACTTGGGTCCTTGAGTTGCTTCCAACTCTCTCACTTGGGTCCTTGAGTTGCTTAAAGTCTTTGGATCAATTTTCAAATAAAATCAAATTCAAAATTCTCAAATGATGAATGCATATGAATGATCTATGATAACATCCAAATTGAAAATTGGGATGTTACAAATCTACCCCCCTTAAGATGAATCTCGCCCTCGAGATTCGGGTTGGCTAGAAAATAGGTGTGGGTGGTCTTGTCGAAGGTCTTCCTCTCGTTCCCAGGTGGCTTCATCCTCTGTATGGTGACTCCACTAAACTTTGCAAAACTTGATGACCTTGCAGCGGGTAACTCTATCAGCAAACTCGAGAATCTTGACAGGCTTCTCCTCATAAGTCAGATCACTCACTAGCTGAATTACTTCCAGGGGCATTGTGTTTTGTAGGGGAATCTCGACCATCTTTGCGTGACACTTCTTCAACTGAGATACGTGAAACACATCGTGAACTCCAGACAAAGTCTCGGGCAACTCTAGCTGATAAGCTACTTCTCCTCTACGCTCCAAAACTCTGTACGGTCCCACAAATCATGGTGCCATTTTCCCCTTAAATCCAAAATGCTTAACTCCTTGAAGTGGGGACACACGAAGATATGCTCTATCTCCAACTTCGTAGGTCACCTCCTTGCGTTTTGTATCTGCATAGCTCTTCTGTCGGGACTGGGCTATCTTCAGTTTGTCGTGGATCAGCTTGACCATCTCCTCTGAATCTCGGATTAAAGCTGGTCCAAACAACTTGTGATCTCTGAGTTCATCCCACATCAACGGTGTCCTACACCTCCTTCCGTACAATGCCTTGAAAGGGGCCATCTGCAGACTGGTCTGATAATTGTTGTTGTATGAGAACTCCGTGTAAGGCAGATTATCATCCCAACTAGATCCATAATCTAGCGCGCATGCTCTCAACATGTCCTCCAGAATCTGATTGACTCTCTTTGTCTGTCCATCTGTCTGTGGATGAAAGGATGTACTGAACTCAAGCCTCATACCCAAAGTCTCGTGCAACTGCTTCCAAAACTTCAAGGTAAACTGTGTTCCTCTATCCGATACAATGGTCCTCGGAACTCCATGCAGACATACGATCCTGGTCATGTATATCTTGGCCAACTTAGCACTCGTGTAAGTGGTCTTCACGGGGATAAAGTGGGCTACCTTCGTCAAGCGATCAACTATAACCCAGATAGAATCGTACCCTGAATGTGTCCTAGGTAGTCCTGTGATAACATCCATTCCAAGTTTATCCCACTTCCAATCTGGTATCGGTAACGGCTGTAGCAACCCTGCTGGTTTCTGATGTTCTGCCTTAACTCTCTGACATATGTCACATACCGCTACATACTCAGCACTATCCTTCTTCATTCCGGTCCACCAGAAATTCTGCTTCAAATCCAAATACATCTTAGTGTTGCTTGGGTGTATCGACTAAGGCCAATCATGGCCTCCTGAAGAATCAACTTCCTGATCTTCGGGTCGTTGGGCACATAAATACGCTCGTCGAACCATAGTGTTCTGTGTTCATCCTCACAAAATCCTTCTGCCTTTCCTTTGCTCATTCTTCCCTTGATTTCTGCAATTCCTTCATCTGTCTTCTGGGCTTCTCGAATCTTGCTCAACAAAGTGGACTGAATCTCCAATGTGGCAACATAGCCTCTAAGGACTATCTCCAACTGTAAATCTCTGAGGTCATCTGCCCACTCCTGGGGTAAACCTCCGGTTATGATGTTGTTAACATAACTCTTGCGACTTAGTGCATCTGCCACGACATTGGATTTTCCTGGGTGATAATGCAATCTCATGTCATAATCCTTTATGAACTCCAGCCATCTCCTTTGCCTGAGGTTTCACTCCTTCTGCGTGAAGATATACTTCAAACTCTTATGATCCGTGTATACATCACAACGGTTTCCAATAAGAAAATGCCTCCGGGTCTTGAGTGCGTGCACTATGGCTACTAACTCCAAATCATGCGTGGCATAATTCAACTCATGGGGTCGAAGCTGACGTGAGGCATATGAAACAACTCTTCCTTCTTGCATGAGAGCGCCTCCAAGTCCTTGATGTGAAGCGTCACAATACACTTGAAAATCCTTACGAATATTTGGGAGTATTAGCACTGGAGCTGTAACCAAACGCTTCTTCAATTCCTGAAAACTGGCCTCACATTCTTCGGTCCAATTGTACTTACTTTCCTTCTTCAACAACTCTGTCATGGGTTTCGCAATCTTTGAGAAATTTTCAATGAACCTCCGATAATATCCTACGAGTCCAAGAAAACTGTGAATCTCTCCAACTGAGGTGGGTGCTTTCCATTCTGTGACAGCCTCTACTTTGGAAGGGTCTACTGCTATACCATCTCCTGATATAACATGTCCGAGAAATCCAACTTCCTTCAACCAAAACTCACATTTGCTGAACTTGGCATATAACTGGTGTTGCCTGAGCTTCTCAAGAACTAAACGCAGATGTTCCTTGTGCTCCTCTTCGTTCTGGGAGTAAACCAATATGTCATCAATGAACACTACCACAAACTTATCCAAGAACTCCATGAACACCTTGTTCATCATACTCATAAAATAGGCACGGGCATTAGTGAAACCAAATGACATAACTGTATACTCATAAAGCCCATACCTTGTGGTAAAAGATGTCTTAGGTATGTCCTGCTCTCGGATCTTCAACTGATGATATCCAGATCGTAAATCGATCTTGAAGAAAACTTTGGCTCCTTGCAACTGGTCAAACAGATCATTGATCATCGATAGAGGGTACTTGTTCTTGATCGTCACCTCATTCAGTGCACGATAATCCACAACCATCCTTAGGGAACCATCCTTCTTCTCGACTAAGAGCACTGGGGCTCCCCAAGGTGAAGAACTTGGTCGGATATAACCTTTCTCCATTAACTCCTTGATCTGCTTCTTGATTTCTTCCAAATCATTAGCGGGCATCCAGTACGATCTCTTGGATATTGGTCTGGTGCCTGGTAATAACTCAATCAAGAACTCGATGTCCCTATCGGGTGGCATGCCTGGTAACTCCTCCGAAAATACATCGGGGTAATCCTTCACAACTGGTACTTCTTCCTGAACGACTCCCGAGAGTGCATTCACATGTGTCTTCCGGGGTGTGTGCCTCAACACATACTTGATCCTCTTTCCCTCCGGGGTGGTGAGAGGAATAGATCTACTGGCAATCAATGTTTCCTTCAAACTTGGATAGCTAATCCATACCTATGATTACATCCAAACACTGGGATTCCAAAATGATGAGGTCCGTGGGAAATACATGCCTTCCAATGCTCAATGGAAATTGATAACATCCTCGGCTAGCCATGTACTCTACTCCAGGAGAACTTACAAACATAGGCGACTTAAGGGCTACGGTGGACAAATGATACTTTTCCAGAAAACCCCTTGATTTGTATGAATGAGATGCACCAGTGTCAAAAAGAACAAGGGCGGTAAATGAATTAACCAAAAACTTATTGATAACCCACCAGTGTAGGGGATCGCAACAGTTTTCGAGGGTAAAGTATTAAACCCAAATTTGTTGATTCGACACAAGGGGAGCCAAAGAATACTCTTAAGTATTAGCGGCTGAGTTGTCATTTCAACCACACCTGGAAACTTAGTATCTGCAGCAAGATAGTTTAGTAGCAAAGTAATATGATAGTGGCGGTAGCAGCAATAAAAGTAACGGTAGTGTTTTTTGTAGTTTTTGTGATAGTAGCAACGGAAAGGTAAATAAGCAACTAGCAATATAGGTAAAGCTCGTAGGCATTGGATCGGTGATGGGAAATTACGTTGGATGCAATTCATCATGTAGAAGTTATAACCTAGGGTGACACAGAACTAGCTCCAGTTCATCAATGCAATGTAGCCATGTATTCTGAATATAGTCATACGTGCTTATGGAAAAGAACTTGCATGACATCTTTTGTCCTACCCTCCTGTGGCAGCGGGGTCCTATTGGAAACTAAGGGATATTAAGGCCTCCTTTTAATAGAGTATCGGACCAAAGCATTAACACATAGTGAATACATGAACTCCTCAAACTACGGTCATCACCGGGAGTGGTCCCGATTATTGTCACTTCGGGGTTGCCGGATCATAACACATAGTAGGTGACTATAGACTTGCAAGATAGGATCGAGAACACACATACATTCATGAAAATATAATATGTTCAGATCTGAAATCATGGCACTCGGGCCCTAGTGACAAGCATTAAGCATAGCAAAGTCATAGCAACATCAATCTCAGAACATAGTGGATACTAGGGATCAAACCCTAACAAAACTAACTCGATTACATGATAGATCCCATCCAACCCATCACCGTCCAGAAAGCCTATGATGGAATTACTCACACACGGCGGTGAGCATCATGGAATTGGTGATGGAGGAAGGTTGATGATGACGATGGCGACGATCTCCACTCTCCGGAGCCCCGAATGGACTCCAGATCAGACCTCTCGAGAGAGATTAGGGCTTGGTAGCGGCTCCGTCTCGTGAAACGCGATAATTCCTTCTCCCTGATTTTTTCCTCCCCGAAACGGAAGATATAGGATCTGGGGATACATCGATAGAGCACCAGGGGGGCCACGAGGCAGCGGGCGCGCCCTGGGCAGGGGGGTGCGCCCCCACCCTCGTGGGCTGACCCAAGGCCCCCTGGTGTGGATCTTTGTGCAGGTATTTTTTATATTTTCCAGAATAATTCTCCGTTGATTTTCAGGCAATTCCGAGAACTTTTTATTTCTGCACGAAAACAACATCATGGCAATTTTGCTGAAAACATCGTCAGTCCGGGTTAGTTCCATTCAAATCATGCACGTTAGAATCCAAAACGAGGGCAAAAGGGTTTGGAAAAGTAGATACATTGGAGACGTATCAACTCCCCTAAGCTTAAACCTTTGCTTGTCCTCAAGCAATTCAGTTGATAAACTCAAAGTGATAAAGAAAAACTTTGACAAACTATGTTTGCTCTTGTTGTTGTAAATATACAAGATAGTATACAGGTTTTCAACAAGATCATGAACTAACCACATTCACAATAACTTTCAGGTCTCAAGACTACTCACATCAATGGCATAATCAACTAGCGAGCAATAATAATAAACCTCGGATGACAACACTTCTCAAAACAATCATGATATGATATAACAGGATGGTATCTCGCTAGCCCTTTCTGAGACTGCAAAACATAAATGCGGAGCACCTTTAAAGATCAAGGACTGACTAGACATTGTAATTCATGGTAAAAGAGATCCAGTCATGATCATACTCAATGCAAATTAATAGTAATACATGCAACGACGGAGGTGCTCTCCTACTGGTGCTCTTTAATAAGAGGGTGATGACTCTGCATAAAAGTAAATAGATAGGCCCTTCGCAGAGGGAAGCAGGGATTTGTAGAGGTGCCAGAGCTCGATTTTTAAATAGAGATTGAATAACATTTTGAGCGGTATACTTTCATTGTCAACATAACAACCAAGAATCTCGATATCTCCCATGCTACGCACATTATAGGCGGTTCCCAAACAGAATGGTAAAGTTTATACTCCCCCAACCACCAACAAGCGCACTCCACGGCTAGCCCGAAACAATGGGTACCGTCCAAACCAGCAACAACCCTGGGGGAGTTTTGTCTAATTATTATGATTTGAGCATGGGACTGGGCATTCCGATTACCAACCATTTTCTCATGAATGATGAGTGGAGTCCACTCATCGTGAGAATAACCCACCTAGCATGGAACATATAGACAACCCTAGTTGATACATGAGCTCTTCGAGCATACAAAACAGAATTTCATTTGAAGGTTTAGAGTTTGGCACAAACAATTTTATTTGGAACAACAGGTAAATACCGCATATAGGAAGGTATGGTGGACTCATATGGAATAACTTTGGGGTTTATGGAAGTGGATGCACAAGCAGTATTCCCGCTTAGTATAGGTGAAGGCTGGAAAGAGACTGGGAAGCGACTAGCTAGAGAGGAACAACGATCATGAACATGCATTAAAATTAATCAAAAATGAATGCAAGCATGAGTAGGATATAAATCACCATGAACATAAATATCGTGGAGGCTATGTTGATTTGTTTCAACTACATGCGTGAACATGTGCCAAGTCAAGTCACTTAAATCGTTCAAAGGAGGATACCACCCATCATACCACATCACAACCATTTTAATATCATGTTGGCATGCAAGATAGACCATTATAAACCCTCAGCTAATTAAGCATGGCATAAGCAGCTATGATCTCTGATTGTCATTGCAAACATGTTTCATTCATAAAAATCTGAATGAAGAACGATGAGCAATCATATTTACAAAAACAAGAGAGGTCGAGTTCATACCAGCTTTTCTCATCTCAATTAGTTCATCATATATCATCCTTATTGCCTTTCACTCGCACGACAGAACGGTGTGGAAAATAATAATAGTGCACGTGTATTGGACTAAGCTGGAATCTGCAGACATCTAATACAAGATAGAAGACAAGGTAATATGGCTCAAGGTTAAATCAACAACAAAGTATATGAGAGCCACTAAGCATTTTCAATCATGGTCTTCTACTCTTAACCCCTAAAGAAAAGAAAAGAATCTATTTACATGGGAAAGCTCCCAACAAGCAAAAGAAGAATAGGAAATCTTTTTAGGTTCTCATTTTTTTAGTTACTACTACAGGCAAAGAAAGTAAACTAGCTAGAGGCTACAACTAATATTTTTTGTTTTTCTGGGTTTTTCTAGCACACGAGAAAAAGACTAAGAAAAAGAAATTGAAACTAAGAATGGTTGGTACAGTGAAAGAGTGTGAGCACCGACAACTAGAATAAGTGTGAACATGAATGTAAGTCGGTGAGAAACACATACTTCCCCAAGCTTAGGCTTTTGACCTAAGTTGGTCTATGGCCATGGATCGAAGCCACTACATCCAGTGTACTGAGATGTGTCTTCTGGATGCCACTGGTTTGCGAGCTCAACCAGCTCCCACCCATAAACAGATTGACAGGAAGGATCAAGGGGTGGTTCTGGCTCAGGCTCTAAAGCTTGTGCCTGGCCTTGGTACTTGTAGAAGGCATCTGAAGTAATGAGATACTTGCATGTGGACAGATCAAACAAAGATGGTGTAGGCAAAGTAACAATTTCACAATATATTTCATCAAACCTTAATTTATAATTAAGCTGCATATTTTTGTCTTTAACAATAAAATTATGAGCTACCATGCTCTTGTAGTCTAGGTAAATAGGGGCAAGCAATTTTTCTTCCTTCTCATAATGCCTAATAGGTATAGTAAATTATTCAGCAAGGCGAGAAGCAAAGATGCCTCAAAAGACGGGCCCCTTTGAGCGGTTCAGGCTCAATCGTTTGGCAACGACGGCGCCCAAGCTAAAAGTTGTGCCTCGAAACATAGCATGGCGTAAAATGATAATATCAGGGGCACTGAGATTTCCACTGTTCCAGCGACCAATTAAACATCTACTAGCGAATAAAGCAAAGTAGCGCAGAACAGGGAAGTGTATACTAGTGATTCTTGCCCCTGAAACTTGTCTAGTTTCACCTACGGCTATCATGTCAATGAACCCTTCAACGTCTTCACGACGTGGTTCATCAAGTCTACCTTCAAAGGGTACCTTGCATATTTCACAAAAATCTAAAAGTGATATCTCCTTAACCACATCATATAAGCGAAACTCCACCGTAGGTGGTGTTTTCCTAGAATCAAAATGAAAGCTTTGCGTGAAAATATTGGTGAGTAAGAGATACTGCTCTTTCTGGTCGTTGAGGAAGTCGGTGAGGCCTGCATTATTTGCCAACCAATAAAAGTCTTCATGAATACCGGCGGACATCATGAAATTATTACAAGCCATTCGCACGGTCGAACTTCCGCCATGCGAGGAAGATTATACTTGGGCTTCTTATTTTCTTCTTTCTTCTTCTCCTCTGAGCTCTTGCTGGAGGAGCCCCTCAATAATCTTTTTAACATTTTCCTTTTCTGAAAATTTCTAAATTTTTAGTAACCCACAATAAAAGTTAACCAAACTCAACAAGATTGATAGCAACAACTCCTATAAGTGCCTAGAGGCTATATCATGCATTAGAACTACTTGGGACCAAGAAAATTTGACATGCAAGCTCAAGAACAAGGTCACCACATCAGCATAAATTTGCAACAAATAAGGAACTAGAACAAAAACTAATTGGACCAACAGATGAGTCACATACCAAGGAACAATCTCCCCAAACAGTTTGGTGAATGGTGCTTTGAGCAAGGAGATCGAAAATGGCAGCAACATGAGCTAGAACTCGGGTTTGAGCTGGTTGGGGGTTTTTTTGGGAGGAAGAAGAAGAGCATGGGTGAAAGGATAAGTGGAGGGGGCACGTGGGGCCCACGAGGCAGGGGGCGCGCCCTAGGCGGGAGGGCGCGCCCTGTGCCCTCATGGCCACGTGTTGGCTCCCCTCGATGTGTGTTCAGTGCCATATTTTCTTAAATATTCTAGAAAAAATCATATTTCATTTTCATGGCATTTGGAGAACTTTTATTTTCGGGATATTTTTTATTGCACGGATAAGTCTAGAAACAGACAGACAATGCTATTTTTGTTTTATTTAACCTAATTAACAGAAATTGAAAGGAGGGTACAGAAGGTTTGTGCTATCTAGATTGACCTATCCCATGTTCATCAAAAGGAATCCATTAACAAGGTTGATCGGGTCTTGTTAATAAACACTTTTCGAGTAACATGAAATCGGAGAATTTTCGAATAACACTATGTTACCTCAATGGGGATATGTATGTCCCCAACAATAAGAATGTCATAAGCCTTCTTGATAGTAGGAATAGGAAACTCAAAACCTCCAATAGTAATAGTTGAAGTTTTTCCAATATAATTGACACTATGGACCTGAGGTTGTTTCCTTGGAAAGTGTACCGTATGTTCATTACCATTGACATGAAAAGTACCATTGTCTTTGTTGCAATCAATAACAGCCCCTGCAGTATTCAAAAAAGGTCTCCCAAGAATAATAGACATACTATCGTCCTCGGGAATATCTAGGATAATAAAGTCCGTTAGAATAGTAACATTTGCAACTACAACGGGCACATCCTCACAAATACCAACAGGTATAGCAGTTGATTTATCGACCATTTGCAAAGATATATCAGTAGGTGTCAACTTACTCAAGTCAAGTCTACGATATAAAGAGAGAGGCATAACACTAACACCAGCTCCAAGATCACACAAAGCAGTTTTAACATAGTTTCTCTTAATGGAGCAAGGTATAGTAGGTACTCATGGATCTCCTAATTTCTTAGGCATTCCACCCTCAAAAGTGTAATTGGCAAGCATGGTGGAGATTTCTACTTCAGGTATCTTTCTTTTGTTGGTAATAATGTCTTTCATATAATTGGCATAAGGATTTATTTTAAGCACATCAGTCAAACGCATACGCAAAAAGATAGGTCTAATCATTTCAGTGAAGTGCTCAAAATCCTCATCATCCTTTTTCTTGGATTGTTTCGGAGGAAAAGGCATGGGTTTCTCAACCCATCGTTCTCTTTCCCCACCGTGCTTCCTAGCAACAATGTCTCTCTTATCATAACGTTGATTCTTTGATTGTGGGTTATCAAGATCAACATCAGGTTCAATCTCTACATCATGATCATTGCTAGGTTGAGCATTAGCATGAACATCATCATTAATATTATCACTAGGTTCATGTTCATTACCAGATTGTGTCTCAGCATCAGAAATAGATATATCATTGGGATTCTCAAGTGGGTGAGCTACAACTTCAATAGAAGCATGCAAAGTCCTATCATTTTTTTCTTCTTCTTAGAAGAACTAGGTGCATCTAAATTAGCTCTCTGAGAATCTTGCTCAATTCTCTTAGGTTGGCCTTCAGGATACAGAGGTTCCTGTATCATTCTACCACCTCTAGTCACAACTCTAATGGCATTAACATTACTCTTACTATTTAATTCATTGAGCAAATCATTCTGAGCTTTGAGTACTTGTTCCACTTGAGTGGTGACCATGGAAGCATGTTTACTAATAAGTTTCAGTTCACTTTTAGCACTAGACAGATAATCACTCAAGCGTTCAATCATATAAGCATTGTGTTGTAATTGTCTACCAACATAAGCATTGAATTTTTCTTGTTTCACAATGAAATTGTCAAACTCATCTAAGCATTGGCTAGCAGACTTATAACGAGGAATATCACCTTCATCAAATCTATAAAGAGAATTTACCTTTACTACCTATGTCGGGTTATCAAGACCATGTATTTCTTCAATAGGCGGCAAACTCTTAACATCTTCAGCTTTAATACCTTTTTCTTTCATGGATTTCTTTGCCTCTTGCATGTCTTCAGGACTGAGAAATAGAACACCTCTTTTCTTCGGAGTTGGCTTAGGGGCTGGTTCAGGAAGTGTCCAATTATTTTCATTGGCCATCATATTATTCAATAGTAATTCAGCTTGTTCAACTATTCTTTCCCTGAAAACACAACCAGCACAACTATCCAGGTGGTCTCTGGAAGCATCGGTTAGTCCATTATAAAAGACATCAAGTATATCATGCATCTCAAGAGGATGATTAGGAAAAGCATTAAGTAATTGGAGAAGCCTCCCCCAAGCTTGTGGGAGACTCTCTTCTTCAATTTGAGCAAAGTTATATATTTCCCGTAAGGCAGCTTGTTTCTTATGAGCGGGGAAATATTTACTAAAAAAGTAATACATCATATCCTGGGGACTACGCACACAACCAGGATCAAGAGAATTAAACCAAGTCTTAGCATCACCCTTTAACGAGAATGGAAATAGCTTAAGGATTTAGTAGTAAAAAATCTTTTCATCGTTGGTAAATAGGGTGGCTATATCATTCAACTTAGTAAGATGTGCCACAACAGTTTCAGACTCATAGCCATGGAAAGGATCAGATTCAACCAAAGTAATTAACTCAGGATCAACAGAGAATTCATAATCCTTATCAGTAACACAGATAGGTGAAGTAGCAAAAGGAGGGTCATGTTTCATTCTAGCATTCAAGGCCTTTTCTTTCAGCTTAGCTAATAATTTCTTAAGATCATATATATCATTGCAAGCAAGAAAGTCTCTAGCAGTTTCTTCATCCATAACATAACCCTCAGGCACAACAGGCAATTCATATCTATTGGGAGTAGTTTCATCATCACTTCCATAAATATCATCAACATTTGCACTCTCCCTAACCTTAGCAATTTGTTCATCTAGAAATTCACCTAGTGGCACAGTATCAGGCATAGAGGTAGTTTCATCATACATAGCAGAAGTGGCATCATCAAGAACATACGACATATCAGATTCAATAGCAGGAGTAGGTGTCGCAAGTTTACTCATAGCACAAGGAGAATCAAGTGCAGAGCTAGATGGCAGTTCCTTACCTCCCCTCGTAGTTGAGGGTAAGATCTTGGTTTTTGAGTCCTTCAAATTCTTCATAGTAATCAACAGATATAAATGCCAAGTGACTTAAAGAATAGAGCTATGCTCCCCGGCAACGGCGCCAGAAAATAGTCTTGATAACCCACTAGTGTAGGGGATTGTAACAATTTTCGAGGGTAAAGTATTAAACCCAAATTTGTTGATTGGACATAAGGGGAGCCAAAGAATACTCTTAAGTATTAGCAGCTGAGTTGTCAATTCAACCACACCTGGAAACTTAGTATCTGCAGCAAGATAGTTTAGTAGCAAAGTAATATGATAGTGGTGCTAGCAGCAATAAAAGTAACGGTAGTGATTTTGTAGTTTTTGTGATAGTAGCAACGGAAAAGTAAATAAGCAACTAGCAATATAGGTAAAGCTCGTAGGCATTGGATCGGTGACGGTAAATTACGTTGGATGAAATTCATCATGTAGAAGTTATAACCTAGGGTGACACAGAACTAGCTCCAGTTCATCAATGCAATGTATGCATGTATTCCGAATATAGTCATACGTGCTTATGGAAAAGAACTTGCATTACATCTTTTGTCTTACCCTCCCGTGGCAGCGGGGTCCTATTGGAAACTAAGGGATATTAAGGCCTCCTTTTAATAGAGTACCAGACCAAAGCATTAACACATAGTGAATACATGAACTCCTCAAACTACGGTCATCACCGGGAGTGGTCCCGATTATTGTCACTTCGGGGTTGCCGGATTATAACACATAGTAGGTGACTATAGACTTGCAAGATAGGATCAAGAACACACATACATTCATGAAAACATAATAGGTTCTGATCTGAAATCATGGCACTCGGGCCCTAGTGACAAGCATTAAGCATAGCAAAGTCATAGCAACATCAATCTCAGAACATAGTGGATACTAGGGATCAAACCCTAACAAAACTAACTCGATTACATGATAGATCCCACCCAACCCATCACCTTCCAGCAAGCCTACGATGGAATTACTCACACACGGCGGTGAGCATCATGGAATTGGTGATGGAGGAAGGTTGATGATGACGATGGTGATGATCTCCACTCTCCGGAGCCCCGAACAGACTCCAGATCAGCCCTCCCGAGAGAGATTAGGGCTTGGCGGCGGCTTTGTCTCGTGAAACGCGATAATTCCTTCTCCCTGATTTTTTCCTCCCCGAAACGGAAGATATAGGATCTGGGGATACGTCGGTGGAGCACCGGGGGGGCCACGAGGCAGGGGGCGCGCCCCCCACCCTCGTGGGCTGGCCCAAGGCCCCCTGGTGTGGATCTTTGTGCATGTATTTTTTATATTTTCCAAAATAATTCTCCGTTGTTTTTCAGGCGATTCCGACAACTTTTTATTTCTGCACAAAAACAACATCATGGCAATTCTGCTGAAAACAGCGCCAGTCCGGGTTAGTTCCATTCAAATCATGCAAGTTAGAGTCCAAAACAAGGGCAAAAGGGTTTGGAAAAGTAGATACGTTGGAGACGTATCACTTACCAACCACTGCGTCGGGTTGTTCGTCAATCTCCTCCACATTGACGTGATTCACCTGTCCTCTGGTGAATGGGTTGGGCTTCTTTCCTGAGCTTCTGTTGCCATTTCCATTCTTGCCTTCAGGACACTCTATGGCATAATGTCCAGTCTTCCCGCACTTGAAACACGTAATGTGACTCAGATCCTTCTTACCGGGTATTGATGGAGTGGAACGGTTCTGATTATTGTTTCCTCCATTCCCATTGCCATTCCTGGGGCCACTATGGTTGTGTGAATTTCCTCCATTGTGATAATGGCCTCCATGGGTGAGATGGTTATGTTCTCCTGAGTATGGGGGCATAACAGGGCTTCTGTTGGGCTCCAGAGTTATACTTCCCTGATCCATACTTCCTCATGCGGGTCTTAATCTGTTGCCGCTTTTCTTCAATCATGATAGCTCCTGGTAGTTGTTGTAGGTTGCTACCATCAGCTGCATACTCAGCTCATCATTGAGTCCCTCAAGAAACTTCTCCTGCTTCGCAACATCAGTGGCCACATCATCTGGCACATAGCGAGCTAACTGCCTGAAGTCATCCACATACTGCCCCGCAGTATGGTTTCCTTGGCGCAACTTGCAAAACTCATGCTTCTTCAGGTTCATGGCTTCAACTGAGACATGTGCAATGCGAAAGGCTTGCTGAAACTGATCCCAAGTAACTTTAGCAAGTGGATAAGTGGCGGTGTACTTCTCCCACCAAGCGGCTGCTGGTCCCTCAAGCTGATGTGTGGCAAAGCACACTCTCTCTACATCTGTGCATCCTGCAGTTGCTAGCTCTCTTCCCATCTTGTGGAGCCAGTCATCTGCCACAATCGGCTCGGCGCTACTAGAGAAAACCGGCAGATTCAACCTTAGGAATCGGGTCAGGTTGTCATGGGGAGGAGTAGGTGGGTTGTTGTTGTTGCCTTAGTTCTGAACAAGTAGTTGCATCAAAGTGTTCTGCTGCTTGATCGACTGAGTGAGCACATGTGGAAACTCGAATCCGGGCTCACATCTCGGAGGCATCTGATGGGTTAGAGGGATGAGAATAAGAATAGAATGAGGTCTAAGGGAATCACTACCCATACGCACATGATACAAGCAATTTCATATCATATCACTCAATTCAAACAACATCACACGAAAGATCCTAATACAAAGCTAGCTAACGATTCTAAGTACTTGGGAGAATACTAATGATTACAGGGTGATCATCTAATAACTATCATTGGAAGAAGATTCCATAATATCTGCTCCAAGTTCGTCTTCATAATCACTTTCATCACTGTCGGTGTCGTCTATCAGAATGTAGTTCTCCGAATGAATGCACATCTCTGGTTCTGGCTTCACCACGAGTGCTCCAACCTTATTCTTTAGTTCTTCATTCTGCTCGAGTGGTACAATGATTTCCTCTTCATATCCATCACGTACTGTCTTGAGTTCCTCTTCTAGCTCCACGTTCCGTGTCATCACCATCTTGGTCTTCAGCATGAGCATGCACATCTAATTCTCGTAGCGTCGAATGTGTTGGTCCATCTCCTGTATGAATGCTGTAATGGACTTGTCATTCCTCGTGTGAATCATCTCCCATTTCTCATCCTGGCGTCCACAGATCTGGTGGATGGTGTCTTCCAGATCCTTGTTGTAGACTTCACATATGCGTCCAAAGGTGATGTGTGCTGCCATACTCTTTCCCAAGCTCCAAGTAGGTGCATCAAAGGCAAGCTCAAGAGGTTCCGTGACTGGTGCAATAGTTCTCCCAGGAACACTAACTTTGATCTTCCAGCACTCCTCTTCTGGCAATGTTGTGTAGAAAGTTCCAGTGAAACTTGGTATTCCGATGTGCAGGTACCTCATGACTTCCTTCAAGTGGCTTCCGAAAGGGGTGTCGTCATCAGGCTGAGTAAACTTATTCCCGGGGTCTGACATCTAAAGAATAGAAATAGAGAAGGATTGAGTAGAGAAGTGCATTCTGTGGCTTATCCTATTTGTCGCGTCCTACAGTCAACGTGTGCTCTGATAATCTCTGTAGCGACCTTGATCCCAATGGACCGGAGTCTCTGTGCTTAGTGTCATCCCTGGATTGGTATGCTGACACACACAATACTTTGAGGATTTATAACAGAGTTTCAATCACACTTTATTACATCGAAAATCCTCATAAAGAGTCTTATTACAAAAATATGGCTGAAGGCCATCTAACAATAATAAACTAAAATGAACTGCGGAAGCATCGAAGATAAGTTGAGTCCGTCCAACTCCACGGCGGACATTGAGTGCATGACAATGACCTAATCGCACCTTATTCTTCGTTGGAAAACTCTGCAACATGAGACGTTGCAGCTGTGTAGGTCAGCACATTGAATATGCTGGCAAGAACACACTGTAGCAAGTAATGATGAACAAATGTCTACAACTATATGCATATTTGGCCGGTGGAGGTTGTAAGGTTAATTTTGCATAAAGATAATTTTTCCCTACAACAAAGGAATAAAGTTTATTTACTACTATGTTTAGTTAAGCAATATTGAGAGTGGTTCCTCCATCTCAATCCCAAAATAACCAAAGTCATTAATAACCCAACAAGTTAATTTATAGAGTGTTGAGATCAGTCCATAATTCAAATACCAGGATACTCAAAATGTCCATAACCGGGGACACAGCTACTTATGAATAGATTGTACACTCTGCAGAGGTTTGTGCACTTTTCCCCACAAGACTCGACCTCATCCATGATCGGAAGATCGAGACATAGTATTTCAGAAGCATTCACTCTTTACCTTGGATAGACCGGTACACCTACTTTCCCCTACATCTGCTAGTCCACCACTAAAAGAGCTCACACAACATACTCAACTATGCTAGAGCCCATAATGGCTTATGGCCGCACACAGAAGTTTCTAGGCATGAATGATATATGATCCCTTTGAGTCTGGGTGGCATTCCATAAGATGATCACACGGTTCCTCCGGAATATCCTAGGACATCACTGAATTCTCCAGGTGCGCTGCAACCAATCCACCCAGATGTGTATTAAAGTTTCCACCTTAAAACTTTCCCTTAGTTGTTATTACACTCACAACTTTCATGAATCTCACATACCAATCCACGTCTACGAGCATGGCTAAGCAATAAGTAACAAAGCATATATTCCCTGGGTTGATCTCAAGTCATTGGGTTCCCACCTCATGAACTACTCATCAATACCACATGTTACCAAGTCCTACTCATGCAAATCTTTGAGGATAGAACTAATGCAATTAAAACGGGGTATTGAAAAGTATGAACTTGCCATGCTGATGATCGGTGAAACCTAGTGACTCCTAGTAGCACGCTTCGCACTCCGGAAATTCTATCGGAATCAAACAATAGCATACATACGCAATCATGCAACAGAATCGAAGAACAGATCTCGAGAAGTCTCGAAAACAAATGAATAACTCTTGCAATTGAAAACAGTTTCTAACAGTACCAAAATTAAGTGAATTTGGCCTTATCAGAAAGTTTAGGTCCGGAGCTTCGATTTGCTAGAATAATCAACTCAAACGGAGTTACGAAACTCTAGTTACGATCAAAAGAAGTTCAAATACAAATCTGTTTGAATTCAAATTTTAAAACTTTCAAAAATAGATTTGAGTTGTATTACTGGAAAGATGAGATCAAAACAAATAGTTTGGCGTTGGTTTCATCTAATTCCGACTAATGAGCAAAAAGTAGTGATCGTTTGAAAACCAGGGCTGATCTATAAGAACTTTAATCGCGGATAGGTCCCAGACAAAAATAACAGAAAAAGAAAAACACTAAATAGCGAACGTTTGTTTTTTTGAACTAAACAGCGAACGTTCGCTTTTTTAATAAAACCTAAAGAAAAACAGATCTAGTTTTTTTAAAAAATTGAAAATGAAATCTAATAAAAAATTGGGCTGGTTTTTACCTAAACGGGTCGGGTCGAGGCGGATCGGCTCGGGTCTCGACGGGCGGCGGGTGTCGGGGCTCCGACGGAAGTAGCTTGCGGAGCGACGGAGGCTAGCGGTGGCGGCAAGCGGCTCGGGCGGGGGCGAAGCTCGTCGGTGGCGACGGCGTCCGAGGTGGCGGGGTGGAGGAGGAGAGAGGGGGGGGGTCCGACGCTTTATATAGGGGTCGACGACGGTGGCGGCGACTTGGAGATGGGGGCGGCACAGGAGTCCGAGCCGGAGACGTCGCCGATGTCGTGGCGGCGGCGGACTCTACGTCGGAGTCGGTGGCGGCGGCGGCCTGGGCCGTGTCCCGGCTGGGAGTTGGGCCGGCCCAGCTCGGTCGGCCCGGGAAGTTTTTGTTTTATATTTTTTTCTAAAAATACAGAAAATAGAAAAATACAATAAATATTTTTTTAAATCACAGAAAAATTTACACGTACTTAGGGCCTTATTTATGACATGGTGAACATTTTTCTGGGCCTAATTGCCTAAAAATAAAATGAAATTTTTAGTACTACTTAAAATACTAAAAAGAAATATTTTTGCAATTTAATTTCCGATAAATATATATTTACTCAAAATTCAAATTCCAACATTTTTATTCTGTTTTGAAGAAGTCATATTATCTTCTCTTATTATTTTAAAAATATTGAAAATGCAAATTGGTAAAAAATATTATTTGATCCAACCCTACTTGGAAATAATAAATTGTGGGTTCTCTTTAGAAAACTTACAATTCTCTCACTTGGGTCCTTGAGTTGCTTAAAGTCTTTGGATCAATTTTCAAATAAAATCAAATTCAAAATGCTCAAATGATGAATGCATATGAATGATCTATGATAACATCCAAATTGAAAATTAGGATGTTACATCCGTGATCAGATCGTAGAAACTTTTTTTTGTTAAGATGATTCTCTACTTCACTCTGAAATTCTTTGAGCTTTCAAATGTTTCAGACTTATGTTTCATTAAGTAGATACACCCATATCTGCTCAAATCATCTGTGAAGGTCAGAAAATAATGATACCCGCCATGAGGCTCAACACTCATCGGACCGCATACATCAGTATGTATTATTTCCAATAAGGCAGATGCTCGCTCCATTGTTCCGGAGAATGGAGTTTTAGTCATCTTGGCCATGAAGCATGGTTCGCAAGCACCAAGTGATTCATATTCAAGTGATTCCCAAAGCCCATCAGCATGGAGTTTCTTCATGCGCTTTACACCAATATGACCTAAACGGTAGTGCCACAAATAAGTTGCACTATCATTACCAACTTTGCATCTTTTGGCTTCAATATTATGAATATGTGTATCATTACGATCGAGATTCAACAAAAAGAGACCACTCATCAAGTGTGCATGACCATAAAAGATATTACTCATATAAATAGAACAAGCATTATTCTTTGATTTAAATGAATAACCATCTCGCAACAAATAAGATCCAGATATAATGTTCATGCTCAACGCTGGCACCAAATAACAATCATTCAGGTCTATAACTAATCTCGGAGGTAGATGTAGAGGTAACATGCCAGCGGCGATCACATCGACTTTGGAACCATTTCCCACGCGCATCGTCACCTCATCCTTAGCCAATCTTCGTTTAAACCGTAGCACCTGTTTCGAGTTACAAATATGAGCAACTGAACCAGTCTCAAATACCCAGGCGCTACTACGAGCTTTATTAAGGTACTCATGAATAACGTGTATATCAAATATACCTTTGTTCACATTGCCATCCTTCTTATCCATCAAATACTTGTGGCAGTTCCGCTTCTAGTGACTAGTCCCTTTGCAGTAGAAGCACTTAGTTTCAGGCTTGGCTCCAGACCTGGGTTTCTTCCCGGGAGTAGCAACTGGCTTGCTATTCTTCTTGAAGTTCCCCTTCTTTCCCTTGGCCTTTTTTTGAAACTAGTGGTCTTGTTAACCATCAACACTTGATGCTCCTTCTTGATTTCTACCTCCGGAGCTTTGAGCATAGCAAAGAGCTCGGGAATTGTCTTTTGCATCCCTTGCATATTATAGTTCATCATGAAGCCTTTATAGCTTGGTGGCAGTGATTGAAGAACTCTGTCAATAACACTATCATCATCAACTTTGACTCCAAGTTGAGTCATGTGGTTGTGGTAAACAGACATTCTGAGTATGTGTTCACTGACAGAACTGTTCTCCTCCATCTTGCAGCTATAGAACTTGTTGGAGACTTCATGTCTCTCAACTCGGGCATTTGCTTGAAATATTAACTTCAACTCTTGGAACATCTCATATGATCCATGACGTTCAAAACGTCTTCGAAGTCCCGATTCTAAGTCGTAAAGCATGGCACACTGAACTATCGAGTAGTCATCAGATCGAGCTTGCTAGACGTTCATAACATCAGGAGTTGCTCCTGCAGCAGGCATGTCACCTAGAGGTGCTTCAAGGACACAATTCTTCTGTGAAACAATGAGGATAATCCTCAAGTTACGGACCCAGTCCGTGTAGTTGCTACCATCATCTTTCAACTTAGCTGTCTCTAGGAACACATTAAAATTCAAGGGAACGGTACCACGAGCCATTGATATACAACAACATAGAGATGAAAAAACTATCAGGATTAAGTTCATGATAAATTAAAGTTAAATTAATCATATTACTAAAGAACTCCCACTTAGATAGACATCCCTCAAGTCACCTAAATGATCACGTGATCCAAATCAACTAAACCATGTCCGATCATCACGTGAGATGGAGTAGTTTTCAATGGTGAACATCTTATGTTGATCATATCTACTATATGATTCACGCTCGACCTTTCGATCTCCAATGTCCCGAGGCCATGTCTGTACATGCTAGGCTCGTCAAGTTTAACCCAAGTATTCTGCATGTGCAAAACTTTCTTACACCCGTTGTATGTGAATGTAAAGCTTATCACACCCGATCATCATGTGGTGTCTCGGCACGATGAACTGTCGCAATGGGGCATACTCAGGGAGAACACTTGTACCTTGAAATTTTGCAAGGGATCATCTTATAATGCTACCGCCGTACTAAGAAAAATAAGATGCATAAAAGATAAACATCACATGCAATCAAAATATGTGACGTGATATTGCCATCATCATCTTGTGCTTTTGATCTCCATCTCCAAAGCATCGTCATGATCCCCATCATCACCGGCTTGACACCATGATCTTCATCGTAGCGTCGTGGTCGTATGGCCAACTATTGCTTCTACTACTATTGCTCACTCATAGTTATAATGTAAAGCAATTACATGGCGTTCGCAATTCATACAATAAATAGACAACCATAAGGCTCCTGCCGGTTGCCGATAATTTACAAAACATGATCATCTCATACTATATCGTATAACCCATCACATCTTGACCATATCACATCACAACATGCCCTGCAAAAACAAGTTAGACGTCCTCTACTTTGTTGTTACAAGTTTTATGTGGCTACTACGGGCTTCTAGGAAGAACTATTCTTACCTACGCATCAAAACCACAACGATTTTTCGTCAAGTGTGATGTTTTAACCTTCATCAAGGACCGAGCGTAGTCACATTCGATTCAACTGAAGTTGGAGAAACAGACACCCGCCAGCCACCTGTGTGCAAAGCATGTCGGTAGAACCAGTCTCATGAACGTGGTCATGTAATGTCGGTCCGGGCCGCTTCATCTAACAATACCGCCGAATCAAGGTAAGACATTGGTGGTAAGAAGTGATACGTCTCCAACGTATCTATAATTTTTGAATGTTCCATGCTATTATTTATGAAGTCTCGGATGTTTAATGGGCTTTATCATTCACTTTTATATCATTTTTGGGACTAACCTACTAACCCAAAGGCCGAGTCCAGATTGCTGTTTTTTGCCTATTTCAGGGTTTTGCAGAAAAGGAATATCAAACGGAGTCCAAACGGAATGAAACCTTCGCGAGAGATATTTTTGGAGGAAATCACGATTGGGAAACGCCGGGACCAAGTCAGGGGGCAAAGAGCCAGCCCTCGAGGGTGGGGGCGCGCCCCCCTTCCCAGGGCACGCCCCCCTGCCTCGAGGCCGGCCTACACGGCCCCCGGTTCCCTCCTTATTCCTATATATACCTATGTACCCCAGAAACTCCATACGCAGAGAGAAAACCCTAATTCCACTGCCGTAGCTTCTGTTCCCGTGGAGATCCCATCTTGGAGCCTGTTCCGGGAGGGGGATCCATCACGGAGGCATTCATCATCATCATCATTGCCCTCACCATGAGTTGTGAGTAGTTTACCACAGACCCACGGGTCCATAGCTAGTATCTCGATGGCTTCTTCTCTCTCTCCGAATCTCAATACAAAGTTCTCCTCGGTCTTCGAGGAGATCTATTCGATGTAATTTTTTTTGCGGTGTGTTTGTCGAGATCCGATGAATTGTGAGTTTATGTTCAAGGTTATCTATTAAAGATATTTGGTTCTTCTCTGAACTTTTTATGTGTGCTTGTAATATCCTTGCAAGTCTCTTCAAATTATTGGTTTGGTTTGGCCTACTAGATCTATAGTTCTTGCAATGGGAGAAGTGCTTGGCTTTGGGCTCAATCTTGCGGTGTCCTTTCCCAGTGACAGTAGGGGCAGGAAGGCACGTATTGTATTGTTGCCATCGAGGATAAAAAGATGGGGTTTTCATCATATTGCTTGAGTTTATCCCTCTACATCATGTCATCTTGCTTAAGGCGTTACTCTGTTCGTATGAACTCAATACACTAGATGCATGCTGGATAGCGGTCGATGTGTGGAGTAATAGTAGTAGATGCAGGCAGGAGTCGGTCTACTTGTCTCGGACGTGATGCCTATATACAATGATCATGCCTAGATAGTCTCATAATTATTCTCTTTTCTATCAATTGCTCGACAGTAATTTGTTTACCCGCCGTAGAATATCGCTATCATGAGAGAAGCCACTAGAGAAAACTATGCCCCCCGGGTCTATTCTCAACATATCAATCTACATCTGCTTTACTTTTCTTGCTTTTATTTGCTGTTTTATTAAACTAAAAATACCAAAAATATAACTATCATCTCTATCAGATCTCACTCTCGTAAGTGACCGTAAAGGGATTGACAACCCCTTATCGCGTTGGCTGTGAAGTTCTTATTTTTTTTGTGCAGGTGCAAGGGACTGGCGCGTGGTCTCCTACTGGATTGATACCTTGGTTCTCAAAAACTGAGGGAAATACTTACGCTACTGTCGGGGAAACTGATCCACGAACACCTATGGGACCGGCGGGCCGAGTCCCTTTCGGTTTGGCGGGGGCGGAGATCGCACGAAGAGCAGATCGAGGCGAGGCACACGAGCAGTTTACCCAGGTTCGGGCCGCACGGATGCATAAAACCCTACTCCTGCTTTGTGGTTTGTATTGAGTTCTTGCTCGGGAGCGCTGAGTGCTACAGTACGCACCAGCAGCTAGCGAGACCGAGCGTGAATGAGTCCGTCTGCTTCGTACCCCCCTCTATGTTGCGCATGGGCCTCCTTTTATATGCTCAAGGGGTCACCGACAGGTGGCAACGCAGATGAGGGCAAAAATGGAAAGATTTTGTAGTTGGTACAGCTACCTGTACATTGTATCCTACCTAACCCCGACGGCGGGGGACAAGGGCATTAAATGCCCATCGACGTCGCCCCAATAGTGCAAAAAGTGACTGTCAGGGGCGCCACCGCTCGCCACGATGGCGATCTTGTCAGCGCCGCTTGCCACCACTCACCGCTGGCTGCACAGCCTCCCGCCACGTACGCCTGGAAGGGTCCCAGAGCGACACGTTGGTGGATGCGCTGGAGCGTTGGTACAGGGTGGTAGCTTGCCGCGGCAAGCGCCGTGCCGTGGTCGTTGTCTTGTCGCGTCCGGGAGCTTGCCGCTCACCGGGCCTTGCCGGGACGCGTGGCGCGTCGCGGCAAGTTCCTTGAGATGCCTTGGTTGGCCTTCCCGGCAAGCTCCTCTTGCCGGGGTCTTATCTCCTTGGCTTGAATACTTCGTTCTTGAATGGCTCCAAGGGAACCACGGAGGACCTTGGCGGTCACCCGGCAAGCCTTGCCGCGGGACGCTGCGACTGCCCGTGCACAAGTTCGGGATACTAAGGGTACCCCTACTTTAGTACACCGACAGGAGCCCCCGGGCCTGGGCCATACACGGTGCCGAGCGCTGTTGGGCCAGGCCCAAAACAGGGCATGGGCACACGCGGCCTGGTTCACGCCGTATCTTACTCCGTATCCATCGCGCCCTCCCCTAACGGCACGCGTCGATTGCGGCGTCGTGGGAGAGATCGTGGGTGGCTTCTTTAATCGGAAAGGCGGAACGTCCGCCCCCCCTCCTTATAAGCAGGGGAAACAGGGGCAGTTCGTCCATCCGCCCGTTACTACTCCAACCTTGAAAACCTCCGCCGCTCCCCTTCTTCCCAAAAGCCGAAAGAGAGCAGCGCTCCGCCCCCCATCGCCACCAGCACCACCAGCGTCGTCGACCTCCCTCACCGCTTCCGCCATGGCTCCGAAAGGCGAGAAGGGGAAGGCTGCGAAGTCGGCCGAGGCGCAGCGGCTCGCGGCGCTATGAAAGGAGCGGGCTATCTCCCCCCCCCAAGCTTGCCGCGAAGGAGCTGAGGGAGTACTATTACCTCTTCTGGTCGGGGGAGACGCGAGCGCATCCGCGCACCAAGGTACTCCCAGCCGTCGCTTGTAAAATGGCTCCGAATGGATACCCTTTCTTCGCCTTGATCTTCTACTGCGGCCCCTGCCCGCCTTTCTCTGAATTTTTCTGCGACATTATGAACTCCTACGGGTTCCACCTCCTTGATTTCACCCCCAATGCCGTTCTGACTATGGCATTTTTCGCACACCTCTGCGAAAACTTTATCGGAGTCCATCCCAATGTAGCGCTTTTCCGCCACTTCTTTACGCCCTGAGTTGAGAGAGGAGAGCCTTTATCCGGCGGAGTCTCCTGGATCTCGAGGGCCCACAAGAAGGAAGCTTATCTAGAGGGAGAGCTCCGCAGCAAATGGGTGGAATGGAGAGCACGCTGTTGCTGGATTGTCGAGGAGAACCTGCAGCCATTTACCGCTCGGCGCCAAGCCCCAGTTGTACGCGACAATGATTGGAGCGACTTGGCCCCGGAGGACGGTAGGCTGAAGATTGCCGTCGCCCGGATCCTACGCCTCAGGCTTGCCGGGCTCACTATAGGCGCAGTTGGCGCAAACTTCCTTCGCCGCCGCATCGCCCCCCTGCAGGAGAGGAAGAGACCCGCTTTGGAGTTCGAGAATGCCTCGGACATCATGAGGCTGCGCCCAGGCCTCAACTTCAACTTCACTGTTATGGAGCTTAACGGGATGCTACAGGAGCTGTTCAAGTATGACCATGAACATCCCGAAGCATTCAGGTTGCCGCAGGGCGTCGTTCCGCTGTGCAACAACTCCACGCTCAGCCGCATCCGCGCAATGATGTCGATGTGCGACTCGCATGGGATCGACCCAACTTGGCAAGAGCCTGCGGATGACGCCGTGCAGGCATTCTTCGACAGCTTGGAAGAAGTGCCGATCTGTTCCGACGAGAAGAAAGGCCTCACCCGCGACACCACTAATAAGGAGATGGCGTACATCGCCACCAGGCTGGAAGAGGCGGCGGCAGGCGCGGCCGCGGGCGAGTTCGGATTCACCGTGGAGGAGTCAGAGGCAGCAAAGGCGGCAAGCCTTGCCGAGCGAGATGAATTTGCCGGCGAGCGGGAGCCTGCCGGGCAAGACGTCGAGTCGAGCAAGCCCACCAAGCAGGACGTCGAATCGAGCGAGCCCGCCGAGGATACGAGCGGCTCGCTGGAGATCGACTCCTCTTCCTCCTCATCTTCGGACAGCTCGCCGCCAGCAGAGCCTCCAGCTCCACCAAGAAGGCGTCTCCGCAAGGCCGGGGACGTAACGGAGCGGCAGACGGGTCAACAGCCGCCGCGCCGCGCGACACGTTCCACCGCGGCAAGCAAGGTTGCCGCGGGAGCACCTCGCGCTTCTGCAGCAACTGGAGCGGGGTCTTCCCGGACCGTCGCTTCTGCTCTTGCCGCTCCTCACGCCACGGCGGCGGCTGGAGCGGGGTCGTCTCAGACCACCACCACTGCCCCCGCCAAGCGGCCAAGGGAGCCTACTCCTCCACCTCCTTGCGCTGGACATGAGCCGGACTTCGACTTCTCCGCGCTCAGCTCTGACGAGGAAGAAGAAGAGTAAGATTCTTGTTGTTCTTGTGTTTCTTCAATTCTTGCTGTTTTTGTCTTGTATCTCATTTGCTTTTCTCCGAACCTTTTCCTTTTCAGGACTCTGGCCCAGAGAGCGGCGAAGAGAGCCAAGGTCCCGGCGAGGAGAGAGGGGGTGATCATCGTCGAGGACGAACCCGCCGAGACCACCTTGCCGGACCCGGCAACTAATCTTCAGACCAGCCCCCAGCGCAGCCCCCAGCGTAAGTGTATGGTTCACTTTCTGCCGTTAGGCGCGCGTGGGTGTTCTTTCTTTGCTGATATCTTGATTGTTGATTTGTGTAGGAGCAGAGCAGCCACACCAGGAGCACCCGGAGACCGCCCTCGACATGCCATCTGCTTCGACTACGCCGCCAAGGGAAAGTTCTCCGGCGAGGGTCTCTCCGGCAAGGGAGAGTTCTCCGCCAAGGTTCAACCCTCCGGCAAGGGAGAGCTCCCCAGCAAAGGAGAGCACCAGCGGCCCCCCGCCGGCGGAGACTGTGACCGCGCCGCGAAGGGAAAACTCTCCGGCAATGGAGTCTGCCGAGGAGCCGGCTCGCGCAGGTAATCCTCTTGCTTCAAACTTCCCTTGGGCTTTTCTTCTTCTTTTGATTCTTCTTTTTGGATATTTGCTTGACTTATTTCCCTTTTCCGGCTGTCAGATCCATCTGCTGCTGAGCCGATGGAGACTGAGGTTGTTGCTGACGACGCCGCTGCCACCGAAGAAGCAGCCGGCGTTGACGATCCCGCCAGCGCAGAGGCCGCCAAGGCTGCCATCGCAGCAGCTGGCGAGGGGTCTGGCGATCACACTGTAGACCCTGAGGCCGCAGGAGCCCCAGGCGCTACACCGACCGCCAAGCCCTCCGCCGCTGCCGCAGCCCCAGGCTCCGAGGAGCCCGATCCAGGCGCCTACTTGAAGGCCGGCGACGGCGTATTCATCAAACTCCCATGGGCCTCCAGCTCCAGGGCGCCGGTCGAGGGAGAAATCTTCGACGGAGAAGTGCTCACCTCCGCTGGGCTGACGCTGGTCGACGCGCCGAGCAGCAGCAGCGGCGAGCCTGAGGAGGAGCGGCTGCTGCGGAAACTGCTGTCGCTCTACCGCGCTCGGCAGGCCAAGCTGGAGTCTCGAGAGGCTCTTGCCGCAAGGGCGGGAGCTGACATTGAGAAGCGCGCGGAGGAGCTCCGGGCCCTCAACCAGGAAGCTCTCCAGTCCCTGGCAGAGGAGCGGGAGCAACTTGCCGAGGAGCAGCAGACCTTCTTCCTCGAGAAGGCTGAAGTGGAAGAACAGCAGCGGCTTGCCGCTGAGAAGCTGTCCACGTGGGAAGGCGAGCTGGCGCAGCGGAAGGTCAACCTCGACAGCCACGAGGAAGAGCTTGCCGCGCGCGAGCAATCACTTGGCTGGGCTCTCCAGGAAGCAAAGGACGCTGCCGCAGCTGCCGAGGTCGCCAAGAAGGAGTTGGAGACGAAGGTGGCGTAGCTCGAGGCCGATCTCAAGGCGAGGGGTGAGGAGATCGCCGCGCTCAAGCTTGAGCGGGAGAAGGACGCCCACAGCAACTCGAAGCTGCAAGTTCGCCTCGCCGAGAAGGGCAAGGAGCTTGCCGCCGCCAAGGACTCCAACGCGGATCTTGAGTCGAAGCTGACCACTTTGACCAAGACGATGGACGGCGCCAAGGAGCGGGAGGCGGCCTTGAAGGAGGAGATCAAGGCCGAGAAGGCGCTGCTGGCGAGTGCTGCTATCGTCCAGAACACCTTCAGGGAGACTGTGGAGCACTGGACGGAGGGTCTCGTCAATGCTGCCGCAGATATCGACAGGGAGCTGGCGCAGCTGGGGGCGGAGTATCTCGGGTATTCCCCTGATGAGAACCTCCACCCCAGCGCTAAGCTCACCCTGTTCTTCAAAGGCGTGACGCCGGCCCTCCAGCGATTCCGGGAGAGGATCCCAAAGCAGCTAGCGGATGAGTCGCGCAAGATCTGCGCGGGAGCCCTTCAAAAGGTGTTGGTGAAGGTGGCCTTCCGCAATCCGGGCCTCAACCTCACCAACGTCCTCAAGTCCCTGCCGCCGGACGCCGATCAGGAGGCGCTCAAGGCCCTTGTCACACCCATTGTGAACAAGGTGAGCGGGATCAAGAGGGTCGAGGGGATCGCGCGGACTAGGCTCGCCCATTTTCTTCTTTTCTTGTCGCTGCTGATCATGTTTTGAAAACAATCTATTAGAGCCGCGACAAGCTATCTTGTATTATAACTCTATTTTGGGTAGTGATTTCTATGTTATTTCCTTTACTTGATTCCTTCCTTTCTATGTTTTTCCCTACGCTTTTAGGGAACTTGCCGGCGTAGGCACCTTAGCCGCGAGCGCTGAGTGCGGAACGTCAGTAGCCTGCTGGCGGTGCTGCTGCCGACAAGAAACCTTGAAACAACTAGTCGCAGCACACTTAAGTTGTTGAGCGGACTCGAAACAAAGTAAGGGCGCGACACTTGTCGCAGCACACTTAAGTCGTTGAGCGGTCTCGAAACAAAGTAAGGGCGCGACTAGCTACGAGTTGGTTCCTCCGCGCACAGGTTTTCCATACAAAGTGCGGTCTATCAAGGAAGATAACTTAAAAATTAAAAAATCTGATTGCTCAAACTTTGGCAACTTAGCTTTTGTGTTGTTTGCTTCCCGGCAAGGCGGAACTTTCTTGAACGACGCTTGGTCCATACCACTATCTTCTCCTCCCCCCCCCCCGGGCAAACTTGTGCGCGAGGGAACCTTCTTTCCTTGAGAAAAAAGAAAGAAGAGAAAATACAGATATGGAGCCTTTGGGCTCGTTATGGCTTATCGGGGGTAGGCGCTGCACAAAGTGTCAGATAATACATGCAAAAAATAAAAAACACGAAATTGACAAGATGTGCGGGGCACATGAGCTTTACTTATGCACGGGGTCTGCGCCCGGCTTTGTACAAAGGATTACATGCAACAGCGGCAAGACTTGTACAAAAAGTGGTTGCCGGAACGGGTCCTGGCAACCGCGCCTTACGGGTAAAACTTACGAAGATAGTCGATGTTCCAGGAGTTGCTCACCGGAAAGCCATCTTCGGTCTCAAGGCGGACATCGCCAGGCCTAGTGACTCGTTTCACCCGATAAGGGCCTTCCCACTTTGGCGTCAACTTGTTAGAATTCTTGGCGGACTAAACGCGCCGAAGAACAAGGTCGCCTTCCTCGAGACTTCTGGCGTTAACTTTGCGGCTATGGTAGCGGCGCAAATCTTGCTGGTATCGAGCAGCTCGTACAGCAACCTGAAGACGGTCTTCCTCAAGGAGCAGCGCGTCATCTTGTCGCAGCTGCTCTTGCTCAAGCTCATCATAACCGAGCACTCGAGGTGACCCGTATACGAGTTCCGTGGGGAGAACTGCCTCTGCTCCATAGACTAGAGCGAAAGGTGTCTGTCCAGTGGCTCGATTTGGCGTCATCCTGATCGACCAAAGAACCACTGGCAGCTCCTCGATCCAGTTTCTTCCGCACTTGTGCAGCCTGTCGAAAGTTCTGGCCTTGAGTCCACGCAGCACTTCAGCATTTGCCCTCTCCGCTTGACCGTTGCTTCTCGGGTGAGCAACAAAAGCGAAGCAGACCTTGGTGCCAAGATCTTGGACGTACTGCATGAAGGTGCGGCTCGTGAATTGCGTACCGTTGTCGGTGATGATCCTGTTAGGGATCCCTAAGTGGCAAACAATCGACCTGAAGAACTTGACTGCTGACTGTGCTGTCACCTTCCTCACTGGTTCCACTTCCGACCACTTTGTGAACTTGTCGATTGCAACGTATAAGTACTCAAAGCCCCCGGCTGCGCGGGGAAAGGGGCCAAGGATGTCGAGCCCCCAGACCGAAAATGGCCAGGATAAAGGGATCGTCTGGAGAGCTTGAGCTGGCTGCTGTATCTGCTTGGAATGGAACTAGCACGCTTCACACTTGGTTACTTGTGCAGTTGCATCCTGGAGGGCTGTCGGCCAAAAGAAACCTTGTCAGAATGCTTTGCTGGCAAGTG
This sequence comes from Secale cereale, assembly GCA_902687465.1. Classification (NCBI taxonomy): domain Eukaryota; kingdom Viridiplantae; phylum Streptophyta; class Magnoliopsida; order Poales; family Poaceae; genus Secale; species Secale cereale. The sequence continues at coordinate 662,387,298 of LR738710.1, read as the reverse complement.
CTCTTGCGCCAATGTGGTGACCACATATGCCTCCATGTATCTCTGCCAACAGCTTTTGTCCATCTTCCCGGGGAATACACTTCAATTTCACACCATTGAGCTTTCTTCTGTACAGTGTGTTGTCAACAAACTGGTACATACTTGACTGCAGGGCTACTCTTTCCGCTTCTTCTTGTTCTTCGGGAAGTTCTCCTGTCTGAAGGAAACGGACAATGTGATGTGCCCATGCCGGAGCTTGTGGCTCGACAACAAGGACTAAAGGCACATCTGCTGCTGCGGGAACATCCGCTTCTACAGCGAGAACCTGTGGCTCGTCCGGTGCTTGATGTTCCCCGGCAAGCTTGCCGGAGCAAAACTTGTTGGGAGCGTCTGCTTCAACGGAACAAGCCCTGGGGCTTGCCGGAGCAGACTGCTCCTCAGCACTCTTGGTGTTGATCTTGGGGACCTTCTTGGCGGCGGCTCCGGGAAGCTCTGCCGGAAAATAGTCACCGGAAATCAACTTTCTCTTCTTGCTCTGTCCAGTTGATGGCGTTACAGAAGGTTGAGTCAGCTTGAGCACAAAGATCCCTGGTTCCACAGGTAACTTAAGTGCGGCGCACTTCGACAGGCCGTCTGCAATGTCGTTCTGAGCTCTTGGAGCATGATCCATTTGTAGGCCGTCAAAGTGCTCTTCTAGCTTTCTCACTTCATCGACGTAGGCTTCCATCAACGGACTCTGATAATTCTTGTTCACTTGGCGGACGACAAGCTGCGAGTCACCCCTGACAATCAGCTTCTTAATCCCAAGGTCTGCCGCGATCCTGAGACCAGCAAGCAAACCTTCATACTCTGCAGTATTATTTGTTGCTTGCTCCTTGGGAAAGTGCGTCTGGACTACGTACTTGAGGTTTTCTCCGGTGGGTGCGACAAGCAGCACGCCAGCACCGGCGCCTTGCAGCGAGAAGGCACCATCAAAGTACATCAGCCACTCTTTGCTTGCCTCCTTGATGGGGATGCTCGTTTTCTGGAATTTCTTCATCTGGTGTTGGCGTCCACTCTGCTATGAATTCTGCCAATGCTCTGCTTTGGATAGTTGAAGTGCTTTCAAACTTGAGGCCAAAGCTTGACAGTTCCAGTGCCCACTCAACAATCCTGCCTGTTGCTTCTGGATTCTGCAGTATCCTCTTCAGCGGAAAGCGAGTGACAACTGTGATCTCATGTGCTTGGAAGTAATGGCGCAGCTTTCTCGAGGCCATGAGAAGGCCGACAAGCAATTTATGCACACCAGAGTACCTTGACCTAGCCCCCTGCAGAAGGGAGCTGACAAAGTAAACTGGGCGCTGCACCATTCTCTTCCGTATCTCCTGCGCAGATCCATCTTTGTTGGGACCAGAGCTTGTCGGGGAAGCCCCCTGCTTGTAGCTGGATGCGCTTGCTGCGGTTGCTGGCTCATCGTCTGCCTCCCTCTCCGCTACTAACGCAGCACTAACCACTTGATTGGTTGCTGCTAGATACAGCAGCAACTTCTCTCGCGGCCTAGGTGCGACAGGTATTGGAGTGGAGGACAGGTACCTCTTCAAGTCTTGCAGCGCAGCCTCCGCTTACGGAGTCCATTTCATTGGACCTGCCTTTTTAAAAAATTTGAAAAATGGCAGGGCGCGCTCAGCAGACTTAGAGATAAACCTGCTGAGAGCAGCCACGCAACCGTCGAGTCTTCGTACATCCTTGATGCGCTTTGGTGCTTCAATCTGCTCAATGGCCTTGATCTTGTCGGGATTGGCTTCAATTCCCCTCTGAGACACAAAGAACCCGAGAAGCTTGCCGGAAGGGACTCCAAACACACACTTCTCGGGGTTGAGCTTGAGGCTGATCTTGCGCAGATTTGCAAAAGTCTCGTCTAAATCTTGAATCAAGGTTGCCATGTCCTTGCTCTTGACCACTATGTCATCCATGTATGCTTCTACATTTCTGTGAATCTGTGGCTCAAAAGCTGTATGGACTACCCTTGCAAATGTTGAACCAGCATTCTTCAAACCGAAAGGCATCCGTATGAAACAGTATGTGCCACATGGAGTGATGAATGCGGTCTTCTCCTCATCCTCTTCTGCCAAGAAGATCTGATGGTATCCTGAGTATGCGTCAAGAAATGAAAGCAAATCATATCAGGCCGTGGAGTCAACAATCTGGTCTATGCGCGGCAAGGGAAATGGGTCTTTGGGACAAGCTTTATTCACATCGGTGAAGTCGATACAAAGCCTCCATTTCCCGTTTGCCTTGCGCACGACTACAGGATTGGCCAACCACGTAGGATGGAGCACTCCTCTGACAAGGCCTGCTGCTTCCAACTTCTTGATTTCTTCTGTGATGAATTCTTGGCACTCCACTTCTTGTTTCCTGACTTTCTGCTTGACGGGCCGTGCATGAGGACAGACGGCAAGGTGGTGCTCAATTACTTTCCTGGGAACACCGGGGATGTCAGATGGCTGCCATGCAAACACGTCGACGTTCGCCCGCAAGAAAGCAATGAGCGCGCTTTCCTATTTAGGGTCAAGTGTGGCACTGATGGTGAAGGTACCACCAGTGCCGTCCTCCTTGGCGGACACCTTCTTGGTCTCTGGCGGAGCTGCCATCGTCTTCTTACACTTGCCGGTGGAGCTCGATGGTGCGTCCTCGACGGTAGCGCAGCACTCCGAAGAGGTGCGCTTGCCGGAGTGGGCATCAGAACTCTTGCCGGACTTGGTCTTCTTCTTCCCCCCGGGAGCTTCAGTGGCAAGTGACTTGCGATCTATTGCGGCTGCTGCCTCCCGGTAGATCTTGTCGGCGCAGATAAGAGCATCCTTCTTGTCGCCAGGGACAGAGATGACGCTTATCGGGCCTAGCATCTTCAACATTTTGTATGCGTAGTGAGATGCTGCCATGAACTTGGCGAGTGCTGGACGGCCAAGTATCCCATTGTAAGGTAATGGAAAATCGGCAACATCAAAAGTGACCCTCTCAGTCCTGAAGTTCAGCTCGCCGCCAAATGTCACTGGCAGCGTGATCTTCCCCTTCGGCTTGCTCCTTCCCGGGTTGATTCCTTGGAATGTGCCGGTCTCCTCGAGCTCGCTGTCAGGGATCTGGAGTTTCTGGAGTACAGTGGAGGAGATCAGGTTCAAGCCGGCCCCGTCGTCAACTAGCATCTTAGTGACCTTGAGGTTGCGGATAGTTGGTGAAACCAACATCGGCAAGCACCCGACCGCAGTTGTGCGATCAGGGTGGTCCTTAATATCAAAGATGATAGGTGCGCTGGACCATTTCAGAAGCTTGCGTGATTCGACAGGTGGTTCTACCGCATTGACTTCCCGCACCCACTGTTTGAGTTGGCGGTGTGAAGTATGCAGAGAAGCACCGCCGTCAACGCACAAGACCTCTGTGGCTTTCTGGAACTCCTACTCACTGGTCTCAACATCATCCATGTCTTCGTCGTCTTCGTCATCTTCATCCTTATCGCGGCCACGGGGAGGTCTGTCTCCTTGCCGCTGCTTGGCCTTGCCGCGGCGTCCTCCCCGGCCGGTATTCTTCTTGCCGGATCCTCCAACACCTCCTTGGGCCTTCTCCTTGTCGCGCCGCTCGTACTCAGCTTTTTGCTGCTCAACAAGCTGCTCGACCCTCTTGCAGTTCTGGAGGTCATGACCCTTGGTGCGGTGGATCTTGCAGTACTGCTTGTCGGTGCCGTCCTGCTTGTCGGCGGCCGCCACAGCCTGGCAGTTAGTGCATGCGGCAATCTCCTTGCCGGAGCTACCAACTTTGGCTTTCTTGGCGTCACCTCCGTTGCCGGACTGCTCAACGACTAGCACATCTTTGCCTCTCTTCTTCCTGTTGTTCCGCCGCCGGTTTTTCTTTGCCGGGGCAGCATCCTCGCTGTCAGATCCTCCTGCTCCCGTATCCTCTCCGGGGAGTTTCCTCCCCTCCTCAGCACGTGCACACTTGTCGGCCAGGGCATATAGCTCACTGACGTCTCTGATCTTGCACATCGCCATCTCCTCCCTCATTCTATGGTTACGCACGTTCTGATGGAACGCGCTGATGACCGCGGTAGGGTGGACATATGGGATGTTGTGTTGTACACGGTTGAATCTCTGGATATACTTGCGCAGGGGCTCTCCTTCCTTCTGGGCGAGCAGATGAAGGTCACTCTCTTGGCCATGGGGTTTGTGGCCGCATATGAAGGCGCCGACAAACTGATAGCATAGGTCCGCCCAAGAAGATATGGATTTGTCCGGCAAGTGCATGATCCAGGATCTGACGTTAGGTTTGAGTACCAGCGGGAAGTAGTTGGCAAGGATCTTGTCATCTCGCCCCCCGGCAGCTTGCACCGCGATGGTGTAGATGCTGAGGAACTCCGACGGATGCGTCTTGCCGTCGTACTTCTCTGGTACGTCTGGCTTGAAATTCTTCATGCTGGGCCACTGGACTTGCCGCAGCTCACGAGTAAACGCACGACAGCCTACCGCGTATTGCAAGTCGCCTGGTCCCCCTAGCGCATGCATGTCGATAGCGGGCCTAGCGCGATGGTCTGATTGACGCCGCGCTTCTCTTCGGCGCTCGATGCGATTACGAGCGTCCTCTTGCTGTCGTTCGTGAAGAACTTGGCGCTGATCGCGACGAGCTCGTGGATCTGACGACGCGGTGGACACGCTGTCGAGGTTGATCCGACGAGTCGGCGATCTTGGCCTTCGGGGCGGAGAGTGCACGGTGGTTGCACCCCCACCGGTCTTGTCGCCATCGGCTCGTGCCTGGCTGACTTGCCGCTGCTGCGACGTACTAGGCTGCCGCGGAGTGTCGCTGTTGGTGAAAGCGATGAGACTCTGAATGGCGGCCCTCCAGTCGTCGACCTTGTCTGCCGCTGGAGGGAAATCTAGGAGCAGTTGAGCTCGTGCCAAAGCTTCTGCTGGAGTGGTGGGTAGCGGTGGCGAACGGTGTGAGGAGCGGGATATGCTCCGACTTCTAACTATGTTAGAAGGAGCAGTATCCCGTCCAGGCGACCGTGCCTTGCTCGTGCCAGCATGTTGGCGTGCATGCTGGTCTTGAGGATCCCGAGATCCACCAACTCGATCTTGGTCCAGCAAGCGTATGGTACCGTGAGTACCATGACGCTGCCGGTCCCACGCCTCCTGAGAAGGGCGCAGTGCATGTACGGACGCCGAGGTCTTGGAGTGTGCCCGGTCGTGGTGGGAGTCGACTACGCCGCCTATGGGCAGCACAGCTTTGTCCTTGGACTTCGCGGCACCGTGAGCTCCCTCGTCGACGCCCGTTCTTCCGCCGGTGTCTACCCCACCAGCCGTTGCCTCCGGCGGTGGTGGGATCGACGCGGACGGACCAGCTGCCTCCGAAGCCTTCTTCTTCGGCGGCATGTCGATGAAGATGATGAAGATCTAGCTCGTGTGGACGCCGGATCAGGTTCTCACAACCTCGACGCACCCCAACCTGGCGCGCCAAAGATGTCGGGGAAACTGATCCACGAACACCTATGGGACCGGCGGGCCGAGTCCCTTTCGGTTTGGCGGGGCGGAGATCGCACGAAGAGCAGATCGAGGCGAGGCACATGAGCAGTTTACCCAGGTTCGGGCCGCACGGATGCGTAAAACCCTACTCCTGCTTTGTGGTTTGTATTGAGTTCTTGCTCGGGAGCGCTGAGTGCTACAGTACGCACCAGCAGCTAGCGAGACCGAGCGTGAATGAGTCCGTCTGCTTCGAACCCCCCTCTACATTGCGCATGGGCCTCCTTTTATATGCTAAAGGGGTCACCGACAGGTGGCAACGCAGATGAGGGCAAAAATGGAAACATTTTGTAGTTGGTACAGCTACCTTTACAGTGTATCCTACCTAACCCCGACGGCGGGGGACAAGGGCATTAAATGCCCATCGACGTCGCCCAAACAGTACAAAAAGTGACCGTCAGGGGCGCCACCGCTCGCCGCGATGGTGATCTTGTCAGCGCCGCTTGCCACCGCTCACCGCTGGCTGCACAGCCTCCCACCACGTACGCCTGGAAGGGTCCCAGAGCGACACATTGGTGGATGCGCTGGAGCGTTGGTACAGGGTGGTAGCTTGCCGCGGCAAGCGCCTTGCCGCGGTCGTTGTCTTGTCGCGTCCGGGAGCTTGCCGCTCACCGGGCCTTGCCGGGACACGTGGCGTGTCGCGGCAAGTTCCTTGAGATGCCTTGGTTGGCCTTCCCGGCAAGCTCCTCTTGCCGGGGTCTTGTCTCCTTGGCTTGAATACTTTGTTCTTGAATGTCTCCAAGGGAACCACGGAGGACCTAGGCGGTCACCCGGCAAGCCTTGCCGCGGGACGCTGCGACTGCCCGTGCACAAGTTCGGGATACTAAGGGTACCCCTACTTTAGTACACCAACAACTACTGTGATGCATCTCCCTTTCCTCTTTGAGGGAATACAACGCAAGCTCAAGAGGTATCAAGAAGAATTTCTGGCGCCGTTGCCGGGGAGGCTTAAGCAAAAGTCATATACCAAGTACCTATCATAAACCCTTATCCTTCACATTACATTTTTGCCTGTCGTTTTCCTCTCCCCCACTTCACCTTTTCCGTTTTATTTGCCCTTCTTCCGTCGTGTGCTTTTCGCTTGCCTCTTGTTTGCTTGTGTGTGTTGGATTGCTTGCTTGTCACTATGGCTCAGAACAATACCAAATTATGTGACTTTTCCAGTACCAACAACAATGACTTAATTAGCACTCCGATTGCTCCTATTACCGATGCTGAATCTTGTGAGATAAATGTTGCTTTGTTGAATCTTGTCATGAAAGATCAATTCTCCGGTCTTCCTAGTGAAGATGCCGCTACCCATCTAAACATTTTTGTTGATTTGTGTGATATGCAAAAGAAAAGGGATACGGATAACGATATTATTAATTTGAAGTTATTTCCGTTTTCACTTAGAGATCGTGCTAAAACTTGGTTTTCCTCTTTGCCTAGAAATAGTATTGATTCATGGAATAAGTGCAAAGATGCTTTTATCTCTAAGTATTTCCCTCCTACTAAGATCATCTCTCTTAGAAACGATATTATGAATTTTAAGCAACTAGATCATGAGCATGTTGCACAATCTTGGGAGTGAATGAAATTAATGATATGTAATTGTCCTACACATGGTTTGAATCTATGGATGATTATTCAGAACTTTTATGCTGGCTTGAATTTTGCTTCTAGAAATCTTTTAGATTCGGCCGCCGGAGGCACTTTCATGGAAACTACCTTAGGAGAAGCTACCAAACTCCTAGATAATATTATGGTTAATTATTCTCAATGGCACACCGAAAGATCTACTAGTAAAAAAGTGCATGCTATCGAAGAAATTAGTGTTTTGAGTGGAAAGATGGATGAACTTATGAAATTGTTTGCTGCTAAGAGTGCTTCTTCTGATCCTAATGATATGCCCTTGTCCACTTTGATTGAGAATAACAATGAATCTTTGGATGTGAATTTTGTTGGTAGGAATAAATTTGGTAACAATGCTTATAGAGGTAATTTTAATGCTAGGCCTTTTCCTAGTAATTCCTCTAATAATTTTGGTAATTCCTACAACAACTCTTATGGAAAGATGCCTTCTGAATTTGAAACTAGTGTTAAGGAGTTTATGATCTCGCAAAAGAATTTCAATGCTTTGCTTGAAGAGAAATTGCTTAAGGTTGATGAAGTGGCTAGAAGTGTGGATAGAATTACTCTTGATGTTGATTCTTTGAAACTTAGATCTATACCACCTAAGCATGATATCAATGAGTCTCTCAAAGCCATGAGAAATTCCATTGATGAATGCAAAGAAAGAACCGCTAGGATGCGTGCTAAAAGAGAAGATTATATTAAATTGTGTTCTTCTAGTGTCGATGTACTAGAGTAGGGGTACCCTAGTATCCCGAACTTGTGCACGGGCAGTCGCAGCATCCCGCGGCAAGGCTTGCCGGGTGACCACCAAGGTCCTCCGTGGTTCCTTTGGAGCCATTCAAGAACAAAGTATTCAAGCCAAGGGGACAAGGCCCCGGCAAGAGGAGCTTGCCGGGAAGGCCAACCAAGGCATCTCAAGGAACTTGCAGCGACGCTCCACGCATCTCGGCAAGGCCCGGTGAGCGACGAGCTCCCGGACGCGACAAGACAACGACCGCGGCAAGGCGCTTGCCGCGGCAAGCTACCACTCTGTACCCGCGCTCCGGCACATCCACCAAGGTGTCGCTCTAGGACCCTTCCAGGCGTACGTGGCGGGAGGCGGTGCAGCCAGCAGTGCGCGGTGGCAAGCGGTGCTGACAAGATTGCCATCGTGGCGAGCGGTGGCGTCCCTGACGGTCCCTTTTGCACTATTTGGGCGACGCAGATGGGCATTCAATGCCCTTGTCCCCTGCCGTCAGAGTTAGGTATGATACACTATAACAGGTCGTTGTACCAACCATAACACCTTTCCATTTTTACCCTTGTCTACGTTGCCACCTGTCGGTGACCCCTTGAGCATATAAAAGGAGGCCCATGCGCAACGTAGAGGGGAGGAGGAAAACACTCACGCTCGGTCTCGTTAGCTGCTGGTGTATACTGTAGCACTCAGCGCTCCCGAGCAAGAACTCAATACAAACCACAAATCAGGAGTAGGGTTTTACGCATCCGTGCGGCCCGAACCTGAGTAAACTGCTCGTGTGTTTCACCTCGATCCACTCTTCAAGCGATCTTCGCCCCTGCCGAACCGAAAGGGGCTCGGTCCGCCGGTCCCATAGGTGCTCGTGGATTCGTTCCCCGACATCTTTGGCGCGCCAGGTAGGGGCCGTCGAGGTTGTGTGAACCTGATCCGGCGTTCACACGAGCTAGATCTTCATCGTCTTCATCGACATGCCGCCGAAGAAGAAGGCTTCGGAGGCGGCTGCTCCGTCCGTGTCGAACCCACCACCGCCGGAGCAAACGGCTGAAGAGGTATACGCCGGCGGAAGAACGGGCGTCGACACAAGGCCATCTCGGAGCCGCGTCGACGAGGGAGCTCACGGTGCTGCCAGGTCCAAGGACAAGGCTGCGCATCCCATCGGCGGCATAGTCGGATCCCACAACGACCTAGCGCAATCCAAGACCTCGGCGTCCGTACATGCACCGCGCCCATCTCAGGAGGCGCGGGACTGGCAGCGTCATGGTACTCACGGTACCATACGTTTGCTGGACCAAGATCGAGCTGGTGGATCTCGGAGTGCTCAAGACCAGCATGCACGCCAACATGCTGGCACGAGCGAGGCACGGTCGCCTGGATGAGATACTGCTCCTTCTAACATAGTTAGAAGTCCGAGCATATCCCGCTCCTCACACCGTTCGCCACCGCCACCCACCACTTCAGCAGAAGCTTTGGCGCGAGCTCAACTGCTCCTGGACTACCCTCCAACGGCAGACAAGATCGACGACTGGAGGGCCGCCATTCAGAGTCTCATCGGCTTCGCCAACGGTGACACTCCACGGCAGCCGAGTACATCGCAGCCGCGGCAAGTCAGCCAGGCACGAGCCGGTGGCGCAAAGAGTGGCTGATGTACTTTGATGGTGCCTTCTCGCTGCAAGGCATCGGTGCTGGCATGCTGCTTGGTGCACCCACCGGAGAGCACCTCAAGTACGTAGTCCAGATGCACTTTCCCAAGGAGCAAGCAACAAACAATACCGCAGAGTATGAAGGTTTGCTTGCCGGTCTCAGGATCGCGGCAGACCTTGAGATCAAGAAGCTCATTGTCAGGGGTGACTCGCAGCTTGTCGTCCGCCAAGTGAAAAAGAGTTATCAGAGTCCGTTGATGGAAGCCTACGTTGATGAAGTGAGAAAGCTAGAAGAGCACTTTGACGGCCTACAGATGGAGCATGTTCCAAGAGCTCAGAACGACATTGCCGATGGCCTGTCGAAGTGCGCCGCACTTAAGTTACCTGTGGAACCAGGGATCTTTGTGCTCAAGCTGACTCAACCGTCTGTAACGCCATCAACTGGACAGAGCAAGAAGAGGAAGTTGATTTATGGTGACTATTTTCCGGCAGAGCTTCCCGAAGCCGCTGCCAAGAAGGTCCCCAAGATCAACACCACGAGTGCTGAGGAGCAGTCTCCTCCGGCAAGCCCTAGGGTTTGTTCCGTTGAAGCAGAGGCTCCCGACAAGTTTTGCTCCGGCAAGCTTGCCGGGGAACGTCAAGCTCCGGGTGAGCCGCAGGTTCTCGCCGTAGAAGCGGATGTTCCCGCAGCAGCAGATGTGCCTTTAGTCCTTGTTGTTGAGCCACAGGCTCCAGCATGGGCACAGCAGATTGTCCGTTTCCTTCAGACAGGAGAACTTCCCGAAGAGCAAGAAGAAGCGGAAAGAGTAGCCCGGCAGTCAGGTATGTACCAGTTTGTCGACAACGCACTGTACAGAAGAAGACTCAACGGTGTGAAATTGAAGTGTATTCACCGGGAAGGCGGACAAAAGCTGTTGGCAGAGATACATGGAGGCATATGTGGTCACCACATTGGCGCAAGAGCACTTGCCGGCAAAGCATTCAGGCAAGGTTTCTTTTGGCCGACAGCCCTCCAGGATGCAACTGCACAAGTAACCAAGTGTGAAGCGTGCCAGTTCCATTCCAAGCAGATACACCAGCCAGCTCAAGCTCTCCAGACGATCCCTTTATCCTGGCCATTTTCGGTCTGGGGGCTTGACATCCTCGGCCCCTTTCCCCGAGCAGCCAGGGGCTTTGAGTACTTGTACGTTGCAATCGACAAGTTCACAAAGTGGCCGGAAGTGGAAGCAGTGAGGAAGGTGACAGCATAGTCAGCAGTCAAGTTCTTCAGGTTGATTGTTTGCCGCTTCGGAATCCCTAACAGGATCATCACCGACAACGGTACGCAATTCACGAGCCGCACCTTCATGCAGTACGTCCAAGATCTTGGCGCCAAGGTCTGCTTCGCTTCTGTTGCTCACCCGAGAAGCAACGGTCAAGCGGAGAGGGAAAATGCTGAAGTGCTGCGTGGGCTCAAGACCAGGACTTTCGATAGGATGTGCAAGTGCGGAAGAAACTGGATTGAGGAGCTGTCGGTAGTTCTTTGGTCGAACAGGACGACGCCAAATCGAGCCACTGGCCAGACACCTTTCGCTCTAGTCTATGGAGCAGAGGCAGTTCTCCCCACGGAACTCGTATACGGGTCACCTCGAGTTCTCGCTTATGATGAGCTTGAGCAAGAGCAGCTGCGACAAGATGACGCGCTGCTCCTTGAGGAAGACCGTCTTCAGGCTGCTGTACGAGCTGCTCGCTACCAGCAAGCTTTGCGCCGCTACCATAGCCGCAAAGTTAACGCCAGAAGTCTCGAGGAAGGCGACCTTGTTCTTCGGCGCGTTCAGTCCGCCAAGAATTCCAACAAGTTGACGCCGAAGTGGGAAGGCCCTTACCGGGTGAAACGAGTCACTAGGCATGGCGCTGTCCGCCTTGAAACCGAAGATGGCATTCCGGTGAGCAACTCCTGGAACATTGAGCATCTTCGTAAGTTTTACCCGTAAGGCGCAGTTGCCGGAACCCGTTCCGGCAACCACCTTTTGTACAAGTCTTGCCGCTGTTGCATGTAATCCTTTGTGCAAAGCCAGGCGCAGACCCCGTGCATAAATAAAGCTCATGTGTTCCGCACATCTTGACAATTTCATGCTTTCTATTTTTTGCATGTGTTATCTGACACTTTGTGCAGCACCTACCCCCGGTAAGTAATAACGAGCCGTAAGGCTCCATATCTTTATTTTCTCTTCTTTCTTTTTCTCAAGGAAAGGAAGGTTCCCTCGCCCACAAGTTTGCCGGGGGGAAAGGAGAAGATAATGGTATGGACCAGGCGTCGTTCAAGAAAGTTTCTCCTTACCAAGAAGCAAACAACGGAAAAGCTAAGTTGCCAAAGTTTGAGCAATCAGATTTTTTAAATTTTTAAGTTATCTTCCTTGAACGAACTTTGTATGGAAAACCTGTCGGTAATTGCACCGCCAGCAGGCTGCTGACGTCCCGCACTCAGCGCTCGCGGCTAAGGTGCCTGCGCCGGCAAGTTCCCTAAAAGCGTAGGGCAAAAACATACAAAGAAAGGAATCAAGTAAAGGAAATAACATTGCAATCATTACCCAAAATAGAGTTATATTACAAGGTAGCTTGTCACGGCTCTAACAGATTGTTCTCATAACATGACTAGCAGCGACAAGAAAAGAAGAAAACGGGCGGCCTAGTCTACGCGATCGGCCTCAATCCTCTTGATCCCGCTCACCTTGTCCACAATGGGTTGGACAAGGGTCTTGAGCGCTTCCAGATCAGTATCCGGCGGCAGGGTCTTGAGGACGTTGGTGAGGTTGAGGCCCGGGTTGCGGAAGGCCACCTTCACCAACACCTTTTGAAGAGCTCCTGCGCAGATCTTGTGCGACTCGTCGGCCAGCTGCTTTGGAATCTTCTCTCGGAGTCGCTAGAGGGCCGTCGCCACGCCTTTGAAGAACAAGGTGAGCTTGGCGCTGGATTGGAGGTTCTCATCGGAGGGATACCCGAGATCCTCCATCCCCAGCTGCGCCAGCTCCCTGTCAATGTCTGCGGCAGCATCCACGAGACCCTCCGTCCAGTGCTCCACATTCTCCCTAAGAGCGTCTCCTGCTCCCTGGCGCCGTCCCCTGCCGTTAGAGTTAGGTATGATACACTATAACAGGTAGTTGTACCAACCGTAACACCTTTCCATTTTTACCCTTGTCTACGTTGCCACCTGTCGGTGACCCCTTGAGCATATAAAAGGAGGCCCATGCGCAACGTAGAGGGGAGGAGGAAAACACTCACGCTCGGTCTCGTTAGCTGCTGGTGTGTACTGTAGCACTCAGCGCACCCGAGCAAGAACTCAATACAAACGACAAAGCAGGAGTAGGGTTTTACGCATCCGTGTGGCCCGAACCTGGGTAAACTGCTCGTGTGTTTCGCCTCGATCCGCTCTTCGTGCGATCTTCGCCCCTGCCGAACCGAAAGGGGCTCGGTCCGCCGGTCCCATAGGTGCTCGTGGATTCGTTCCCCGACATCTAGTTATCGTGAAAATAAAGATGAAGATCTGAAAGTTATTGATGTGTCTCCTATTAGATCCTTGTTTTCTAGTATTAATCTTGATGAGAATAGGATTGGAGATGATTCTGCTTTAAGGTGTCCCAATGATTCAGAGTTTTTAGATCTTGATGCTAACATTGCTAAAAGTGGGAGTGAAGATATTAAAACTTTGCATAGTGATGAACCCACTAGTTTGGATTTCAAGGGATTCAATTATGATAATTGCTCTTTGATTGATTGTATTTCCTTGTTGCAATCCATGCTACATTCTCCACATGCTTATAGTCAAAATAAAGCTTTCACTAAACATATAGTTGATGCTTTGATGCAATCTTATGAAGAAAAACTTGAGTTGGAAGTTTCTATACCTAGAAAGCTTTATGATGAATGGGAACCTACTAAAAAAATAAAAAAATAAAAGATCATGAATGCTATGCTTTGTGTGATTTGGGTGCAAGTGTCTCCACTATCCCAAAAACTTTGTATGATTTGCTAGGGCTCCATGAGCTTGATGATTGTTCTTTAAATTTGCATCTTGCGGATTCCACTATTAAGAAACCTATGGGAAGAATTAATGATGTTCTTATTGTTGCCAATAGGAATTATGTGCCCATAGATTTCATTGTTATTGATATAGATTGCAATCCTTCATGTCCTATTATTCTTGGTAGACCTTTCCTTAGAACGATTGGTGCAATTATTGATATGAAGGAAGCAAATATTATATTCCAATTTCCATTAAGGAAAGGCATGGAACACTTTCCTAGAAAGAAAATCAAATGACCATATGAATCTATCATGAGAGCCACTTATGGATTGCCTTCCTAAGATGGCAATACCTAGATCTATCTTGTATCGTGCCTAGCTAGGGGCGTAAAACGATATCGCTTGTTGGGAGGCAACCCAATTTTATGTTTTTTTGTTTTTGTTGCTGTTAGGGAATAAATATTGCATCTAGCCTCTGATTAGATGTGTTTTCATGTTTTGTTTAGTGTTTGTGCCAAGTAGAACCTTTGGTAAGACTTGTGTGAAGTTTATATGATCTTGCTGTGAAAAACAGAATCATTAGTGCTTGCTAAAGTAGTCTTCAGATTTTACTGGAGCGTGATTTTTAGTTGATTCTTTTTGATTCTGATTGGTAGACAAAGTTTGCAAATTTAACAATTTAGTTTCAATTTTTTGGAGTTCCAGAAGTAGGCGAACCCTGCAGATTACTACAGACTGTTTTGTCTTTGACAGATTCTGTTTTTCGTGTGTTGTTTGCTTATTCTGATGCATCTATGAGTAATATTAGAGGATATGAACCATAGAGAACTTGGATTACAGTAGGTTTAACACCAATATAAACAAATAATAAATTTATTGATGTACCTTTGAGTGGTGATTTGCTTTCTCTTACTAACGGAGCTCACGAGAATTTTTGTCTAAGTTTTGTGTTGTGAAGTTTTCAAGTTTTGAGTATTGCTTTGATGGACTATGGAACAAGGAGTAGCAAAGGCCTAAGCTTGGTGATGCCCATGGCACCCCAAGTAAATTCAAGATAATCAAAATCCTAAGCTTGGGGATGCCCCGGGAAAGCATCCCCTCTTTCGTCTTCATCCATCGGTAACTATACTTGGAGCTATATTTTTATTTGCAACATGCTATGTGTTTTGCTTGGAGCGTCTTGTATAATTTGAGTCTTTGCTTGTTAGTTTGCCACAATCATCCTTGCTGGACACACCTATTTTAGAGATTTAAATATGCCCTAGAAATTATTAGAACACTCTATGTGCTTCACTTATATCTTTTGAGTTGAATAGCTTTTGCTCTAGTGCTTCACTTACATCTTTTAGAGCACGGTGGTGATAATATTTTGTAGAAATTGTTAAACTCTCATGCTTCACTTATATCTATTTGAGAGTCTATTAAAACAGCATGGTAATGTGTTTAGGCTAAAGAAACTAGTCTTCACATGATAGATATCCAACGTCAATGTAGTAAAAAAATTCACACCAAGTGCATTGAATAGAAAGAGATGTTGGATCCTTGATAATTGTTTTGAGACATGAGGATAGTGATATTAGAGTCTTGCTAGTGGAGTTATTATGAAATTGAGAAATACTTGTGTTAAGGTTAGTGATTCCCCTAGCATGCACGTATGGTGAACCATTGTGTGACTAAGTTAAAGCATGAGGTATTTGTAGAGTGTCAACCTTTGTGTGGAGGTTGGGGGCACTCGATGGTTAACTCCTACCAACCTCCCCCCTAGGGGCATGTGTCGATTCATTTGTTTTGATGACTCGTAAATTTTTGCAATAAGTATATGAGTTCTTATGACTAATGTTGAGTCCATGGATTATACGCACTCTCACCCTTCCACCATTGCTAGCCTCTCTTGTACCGCGCAACTTTCGCCGGTGCCATAAACCCACTATATATCCTTCCTCAAAACAACCACCATATTGTTCCTCAAAACAGCCACCATACCTACCTGTCATGGCATTTCCATAGCCATTCCGAGATATATTGTCATATTGCCATGCATGATCATGTAGTTGACATCGTATTCGTGGCAAATCCACCATGCATAATCTTTTCATACATGTCACTCTTGTTTCATTGCACATACCGGTACACCACCGGAGGCATTCACATAGAGTCATACTTTGTTGTTGTAGTATCGAGTTGTAATGTTGTGTTGTAATGAAAGTATGATGATCATCATTATTAGAGCATTGTCCCATGGGAGGAAAGGCTGGATCTATAAAGCCCCTCCGCAAAAAAAAAAAGGCCAAAGAAAAAAAAGAAAGGCCCAAAGAAAAAAAAAGAAAAAAAAGAAAAAGGGACAATTGCTACTATATTTTTCCACACTTGTGCTTCAAAGTAGCACCATGTTCTTCATTGTAGAGAGTCTCATGCTTAGTCACTTTCATATACTAGTGGGAATTTTCATTATAGAACTTGGCTTGTATATTCTAACGATGGGCTTCCTCAAATGCCCTAGGTCTTCGTGAGCAAGCAAGTTGGATGCACACCCACTAGTTTATTTTGTTGAGCTTTCATTCATATTTAGCTCTAGTGCATCCGTTGCATGGAAATCCCTACTCACTCACATTGATATCTATTGATGGGCATCTCCATAGCCCGTTGGTACGCCTAGTCAATATGAGACTATCTCCCTCCTTTTTGTCTTCTCCACAACCACCTCTATTCCACCCATAGTGCTATGTTCATGGCTCACGCTCATGTATTTCATGAAAGTTGAAAGGTTTGAAAAGATAGAGTATGAAAACAAATGCTTGGCTGAAATCAGGGTTGTGCATGATATGAATATTTTTGTGTGATAACAAGGGAGCATAGCCAACACTATATGATTTTGTAGGGATAACTTTCTTTAGCCATAGTATTTTGAGAGGACATGATTGCTTTGTTAGTATTGCTTGAAGTATTGATTTTTCTTATGTCAATATAGACTTTTGTCTCGAATCTTTCAGATCTGAACATTCATGCCACAATTAATAGAATTACATTGAAAAACTATATTGGTTAGCATTCCACATCAAAAATTCTTTCTTTATCATTTACCTACTCGAGGACGAGTAGGAATTAAGCTTGGGGATGCTTGATACGTCTCCAACGTATCTATTATTTTTTATTGTTCCATGCTACTATGAAGTCTTGGATGTTTAATGGGCTTTATCATTCACTTTTATATCATTTTTGGGACTAACCTACTAACCCAAAGGCCCAATCCACATTGTTGGTTTTTGCCTATTTCGGGGTTTTGCAGAAAAGGAATATCAAACGGAGTCCAAACGGAATGAAACCTTCGCGAGAGATATTTTTGGAGGAAATCACGCTCGGGAAATGTCAGGACCAAGTCAGGGGGCAAAGGGCCAGCCCTCGAGGGTGGGGGCGCGCCCCCTTCCCAGGGCGCGCCTCCCTGCCTCGAGGCTGGCCCACACGGCCCCCGGTGCCCTCCTTCTTCCTATACATACCTACGTACCCCAGAAACTCCATACTCAGAGAGAAAACCCTAATTCCACCGCCGTAGCTTCAGTTCCTGTGGAGATCCCATCTTGGAGCCTATTCCGGGAGGGGGATCCATCACGGAGGCCTTCATCGTCATCATCATTGCCCTCACTATGAGTTGTGAGTAGTTTACCACAGACCTTCGGGTCCATAGCTAGTATCTAGATGGCTTCTTCTCTCTCTCTGGATCTCAATACAAAGTTCTCCTCGGTCTTCGACGAGATCTATTCGATGTAACCTATTTTTGCGGTGTGTTTTTCGAGATCCGATGAATTGTGAGTTTATGATCAAGGTTATCTATGAAAGATATTTGGTTCTTCTCTGAACTTTTTATGTGTGCTCATAATATCCTTGCAAGTCTTTTCGAATTATTGGTTTGGTTTGGCCTACTAGATCTATAGTTCTTGCAATGGGAGAAGTGCTTGGCTTTGGGTTCAATCTTGCGGTGTCCTTTCCCAGTGACAATAGGGGCAGCAAGGCACGTGTTGTATTGTTGCCATCGAGGATAAAAAGATGGGGTTTTCATCATATTGCTTGAGTTTATCCCTCTACATCATGTCATCTTGCTTAAGGAATTACTCTGTTCGTATGAACTCAATACACTAGATGCATGCTGGATAGCGGTCGATGTGTGGAGTAATAGTAGTAGATGCAGGCAGGAGTCGGTCTACTTGTCTCGGACGTGATGCCTATATACAATGATCATGCCTAGATAGTCTCATAATTATTCTCTTTTCTATCAATTGCTCGACAGTAATTTGTTTACCCGTCGTAGAATATCGCTATCAAGAGAGAATCCACTAGAGAAAACTATGCCCCCCGGGTCTATTCTCAACATATCAATCTACATCTACTTTACTTTTCTTGCTTTTATTTGCTGTTTTATTAAACTAAAAATACCAAAAATATAACTATCCTCTCTATCAGATCTCACTCTCGTAAGTGACCATAAAGGGATTGACAACCCCTTATCGCATTGGCTGCGAAGTTCTTATTTGTTTGTGCACGTGCGAGGGACTGGCGCGTGGTCTCCTACTGTATTGATACCTTGGTTCTCAAAAACTGAGGGAAATACTTACGCTACTGTGTTGCATCTCCCTTTCCTCTTCGAGGGAATACAACGCAAGCTCAAGAGGTAGCAAGAAGTATGACTATTATCGCCCACAACTCTTGGTGTTCTACTCGTGCATATCATCTATGCATAGACCTAACTCATGATGCCACTTTTGGGAACTAGGCATGCAATTTCAAAAAAAAATCCTACGCTCACGCAAGATCTATCTAGGAGATGCATAGCAATGAGACGGGGAGAGTGTGTCCACGTACACTCGTAGACCGAAAGCGAAGTGTTATGTTAACGCGATTGATGTAGTCGAACGTCTTCCCGGTCCAACCGATCCAAGTACCGAACATACGGCACCTCCGTGTTCAGCACACATTCAGCATGATGACGTCCCACGAGCTCTTGATCCAGCAGATGCTTGACGAAGAGTTCCGTCAGCACGACGGAGTGGCGACGGTGTTGGTGATGTGATCCGCACAGGGCTTAGCCTAAGCACCACGACTATATGATCTAAGCTATAATCTGTGGAAGGGGGCACCACACACGGCTAAGAGAAACGTGTGTGTCCTTTGGGGTGCTCCCCTCCCCACGTATATAAAGGAGGAGGAGGAGGCGCCCGGCCGGCCCTAGGGGCGCGCCAAATAAGGGAGTCCTACTAGGGCTTCCTAGTCCTAGTAGGGTTCCTCTCCAAGGAAGAGAGGGGGAAGGAAGGAGAGGGAGAGAAGGAGAAGGAAAGGGGGGCGCTGCCCCCTTCCCCTAGTCCTATTCGTACTGCCATGGGGGCGGCAGCCACCCCTTGCGGCCCTCCTCTCTCTCCACTAAGGCCCATGAAGGCCCATTAGTTCCCCCGGGGGTTCCGATAACCCTCCGACACTCCGATAGTTATCCGATACCCCTCGGAACTCATCCGATGTACAAATAACATCATTCAATATATCATTATTTATGTCTCGGCCATTTCAAGACTCCTTGTCATGTCCATTCTCATCCGGGACTCCGAACAATCTTCTGTCACAAAAAACGCATAACTCATAATACAAATTGGCATCGAACGTTAAGCGTGGGGACCCTACGGGTTCGAGAACTATGTAGACACAATCGAGACACATCTCCGGTCAATAACCAATAGCAAAACCTGTATGCTCATATTGGCTCCTACATATTCTACGAAGATCTTTATCGGTCAAGCCGCATAACAACATACGTTGTTCCCATTGTCATCAGTATGTTACTTGCCCGAGATCCGATTGTCGGTATCATCATACCTAGTTCAAACTCGTTGCCGGCAAGTCTCTTTACTCGTTTCATAATACATCATCTCGTGACTAACTCATTAGTCATTTGCTTGCAAGGCTTATAGTGATGTGTATTACCGAGAGGGCCCAGAGATACCTCTCCGACACTCGGAGTGACAAATCCTATTCTCGATCTATGCCAACTCAACAAACACCTTCGAAGACACCTGTAGAGCATCTTTATAATCGCCTAGTTATGTTGTGACATTTGATAGCACACAAGGTGTTCCTCCGGTATTTGGGAGTTGCATAATCTCATAGTCGGAGGAACATGTATAAGTCATGAAGAAAGCAATAGAAATAAAACTAAACGATCAATATGCTAAGGTAACGGATGGGTCTTGTCCATCACATCATTCTCCTAATGATGTGATCCCGTCCATCAAATGACAACACATGCCTATGGTTAGGAAAATTAACCATCTTTGATTAATGAGCTAGTCTAGTAGAGGCATACTAGGGACACTCTATTTTGTCTATGTATTCACACATGTAGCAAATTTCCGGTTAATATAATTCTAGCATGAATAAAATACATTTATCATGATATATAAGGAAATATAAATAACAACTTTATTATTGCCTCTAGGGCATATTTCCTTCACTTCTTGCACCTCCTCCGCACGACGACGCGCCCGCCCCTAATGCTCCGCCGCCTCCTTTTTCCAGGTGGTATCACGGGCTTCACAGGCCGCCTAGTACCTGGCTTCCCCCTCCACCATCTCCTTCTTGAACGCCACTTGCCTGGCTTTCTCAGCCGGTGGCAGTGACTTCCACAGACAGAGATTAAACTGGCCCCAAAACCACTCCAAAGTTTTGAGAGAGAGAGAGAGAGAGAGAGAGAGGGTGAGCGAGGGGAGGATGTAGATGAGAATGCAGGCGGGACGAGGTGAGCAAGGTAGTATTTATTGGTGGCTGGAATCTAGATCGACGTGAACAGTACACACGCTGGTCGTTAAAATTTACGAGTACTGCAGTTTGAATTACACACGATTCCCGCAACAAAAGCCGTGCGTGAACTTAATAGCTAATGGTTTCCAATACACAACCATGTCTGATTAATAACGTGCACCACTCACATTCCAAACCTCGAGGCGTGAAATAGTGTGCCAATCGTGTGGGGCCCGGTTGTCTCGCTAGATATTTACATTTTCTTTTTTGAACACCAGATATTTACATCGTCTGACCATTTTTTATTTTTTGGAATTAAAATGACATGGCACTCCATGCATGTGTCCAATCCGTGACAGCAATATGTTTGAAAATTCGCTCAAATTTACTTCACATGGAATTAACTTGCACATAAGTACACAATTTTTTTCGAATCATTATGGTTAGTGACTACATGTAGATGTAGTTCAAATTTGGATTACACTCATTAAATGGCTAGAAAATCACTTAAATGTCTTTAAAAGGTCAAATGTCCCCTAAAATTTTCCAATTTTTCACATGATAGTTGTATTAGTGCATGTTAAATGTAGAAAAAAATTAAAGGCCGTAACCAAACATGCATTGTTCCCTCTCGAAACCACGAGCCTTCTAGTGAGTTGCTCCAGTTTATGAGGGGTGTGTGTCCAAAATTCCGTCAAACATGCCAAGTTTTTTACCACATCATTTTGGTGGCATGACATTACATCAAGCAAGGTTTCATGTGTTTCTGATCATTGTTTAATTTTTTGGAATTTAAATGGCCCGGCACTCCATGCATGTGTCTAGGCCGTGACACCAATATGTTTGAAAATTCCTTCCAATTTACTTCACATGGAATTAACTCGCACACAAGTACACAAATATGATTTTTCAAACCATTATGGTTAGCCATTGCATGTAGATGTAGTTCAAATTTGAATTACGATCATTAAATGACTAGAAAATCACTTATATGTCTTTAAAAGGTGAAATGACGCTTAGAATTTTCCCAATTTTCACATGACACTTGTATTAGTGCACTTTAAATGTAGAATTTTTTTTGAATGCCGTAAGAGGAAGCTATCTCCCGTTCGTCATCAAACATGCATTGTTCCCTCTCAGAACCACGAGCCTTCTAGTGAGTTGCTCCAGTTTGTGAGGGGTGTGTCCAAACTTTTGTCAAACATGCCAAAGTTTCTACCACATCATCTTGGTGGCATGACATTAAATCAAGCAAGGTTTCATGTGTTTTTGATCTTTTTTTGGAATTTAAATGCCATGGCACTCCATGCATGTGTCCAGGCCGTGGAACCAATATGTTTGAAAATTCCTTCCAATTTACTGCACATGGAATTAACTCGCACTCAAGTACACAAATATGATTTTTCAAACCGTTATGGTTAGCCGTTGCATGTAGATGTAGTTCAAATTTGAATTACAACCATTGAATGGCTAGAAAATCACTTAAATGTCTTTAAAAGGTCAAATGACCCTTGAAGTTTTCCAAATTTTCACATAAAACTTGTATTAGTGCATGTTAAATGTAGGAATTTTTTGAAGGCCTTAAGAGGAAGCTATCTCCGTTCGTCATCAAACATGCATTGTTCCCTCTCGGAACCACGAACCTTCTAGTGAGCTGCTTCGGTTTGTGAGGGGTGTGTGTCGAAACTTTCGTCAAACATGCCAGGTTTTTTACCACATCATCTTGGTGGTATGACATTACATCAAGCAAGGTTTCATGTGTTTCTGATCATTGTTTAATTTTTTGGAATTTAAATGCAATAGCACTCCATGCATGTGTCTAGGCCGTGAGGCCAATATGTTTGAAAATTCCTTCCAATTTACTTCACATGGAATTAGCTCGCACACAAGTATACAAATATGATTTTTCAAACCGTTTTGGTTAGCCGTTGCATGTAGATGTAGTTCAAATTTGAATTACGGCCATTAAATGGCTAGAAAATCACTTAAATGTCTTTAAACGATCAAATGACCCCTAAAATTTTCCAATTTTCAAATGACAGTTGTATTAGTGCATGTTAAATGTAGGAATTTTTTGAAGGCCATAAGAGGAAGCTATCTATTATTTGTAATCAAACATGCATTGTTCCCTCTGGGAACCACGAGCCTTCTAGTGAGTTGCTCCGGTTTGTGAGGGGTGTGTGTCCAAACTTTCGTCAAACATGTCAAGTTTTTTACCACATCATCTTCATGGCATGACATTACATCAATCAAGGTTTCATGTGTTTCCGATCTTTTTTAATTTTTTGGAATTTAAATGCCATGGCACTCCATGCTTTGTGTCATAGCTGTAAGACCAATATGTTTGAAAATTTCTTCCAATTTATTGCACATGGAATTAACTCACACACAAGTACACAAATAAGATTTTTTTTTTCAAACCGTTATGATTAGCTGTTGCATGTACATGTAGTTCAAATTTGAATTATGGTCATTAAATGGCTAGAAAATCACTTAAATATCTTTAAAAGGTCAAATGACCCCTGCAATTTTCCAAATTTTCAAATGACAGTTGTATTAGTGCACGTTAACTATATAATTTTTTTGAAGGCCGTAAGAGGAAGCTATCGTCTCTTCGTCATCAAACATGCATTGTTCTCTCTGGGAACCACAAGCCTTTTAGTGAGTTGCTCCGGTTTGTGAGGGGTGTGTGTCCAAACTTTCGTCAAACATGCCAAATTTTTTACCACATCATCTTGGTGGCATGACATACATCAAGCAAGGTTTCATGTGTTTATGATCCATTTTATTTTTTTGGAATTTAAACAACATGGCACTCCTTGCTTTGTGTCATAGCCATGAGACCAATATGTTCGAAAGTTCCTTCCAATTTACTGCACATGGAATTAACTCGCACACAAGTACACAAATATGACTTTTCAAACCATTATGTTTAGCTGTTGCATGTACTTGTAGTTCAAATTTGAATTACGGTCATTAAATGGCTAGAAAATCACTTAAATGTCTTAAAAGGTCAAATGACCCCTGAAATTTTCCAAATTTTGACATGACAGTTGTATTAGTACTACAAATTTTCACCTACATTTAGAACACATTTTGTTGCCACTTTACTCCAAATTCATCTATGACAGCTAATAAAAAATATCAACAACATCACACACATGTCTTTTGTAGAAACCGTTTGCAATGAAAATTCGTGGGTCTATTTAAGTCTTCCTCTTTAAGCTACACTAGCTCATCTGCTCTAGTGCCGGCAGCCCCCGAATCCACGAATCCCGATCCCGTTCTCGCAACCCCTTCTTGCAAAGATGACGCCATCGAAACGGTTCATGAGGGCCCGTACGGTGGCTGCATCCTCCTCAAGCGTCGCCGCCTGCACCGAGAGCACGGCTGCTTACGACAAGAGTGTCACCGCATCCGCATTGAGTGCAGCCGCATCCGTTGAGAGGGTGTCTGCGCCAGCGAATAGGGTAGCTGCAGCAGCCGAGATGGCTACAACAGCTGATGTGACGGCGGCTGCAAACGTCGAGAGTGCTCGAGCTGCCATCCGTGCCGCCGATGTTGCCCTGGCTTAGGTCGAGGCCATCGACGCCAAGATCGAGGACGCACACACCAAGATATTCCAAGCCACCTAGGAATCCAGCATGTAGCCCATGTCCAAAAAGGCGGCGGTGTCCATGAAGCACCTGCTTCCTAATGAGATCATCGAGTGGGAGCTGGCGATGCAGGACTGGGCGGCGGAGATCGAGGAGCGCCGGGAGGAGTAGTTTTGCATGGCCGAGGTCGAGGTAGAGAAGAGTATGTGCGTCGTGGAATTGGCGGTGGAGTGCCAACGCGAGCCTAGGCACAGCCACTACTACGAGTACTTGGGACGCGGAGTCCAGCAACGGCGACATGTCGCCCGGACAAGTCATCGCCATCTCATCTCACACCGGTGATGCATGGGCGGGCGCGCCAGCGGCTTTGTTAAAATTATGCGTACTTAGGCTTTTTTAATGCTAGTCTTTTATTAGAGCAATGTTTCGGTCAACTAGATTTGTTTGATTAGTACAATTGCTCGATTCAGTAAGTGTGGTCTGTGTGCTGTACGCTCTTTTGTTTGCCCAAATTATCAAGCGGTGTTAAACTTTGCAATGATGTGGATGAGGACAGTACCCAGGGAAATTTCCACCAAAATTTGAATTATCAAACGCATCCCATGCGTGTAAAGCGGAAGAATCGTTTGCGATGCACACAATCATTCGAAGTGAATGGTGTCCGGTGGCACCGCCCGCAAAGTTTCCCCTAATTTTGAAACTTTTGGCCTACGCCGATAGATTTTTCTCCTTCCTTCCTTCTGAATCTATAGTTGCTTCCTCGCTTGCTTCCTCACTCTCCATGTCTCGCATCCTACCGCCAGGGTCGCCATGGTCATCTTCAATGACCTCTCCAGCAGTTCCTCCTCCGACGACTACTCCTTCACCACCTTGGTATGCCTCTCTTCTCTCTCTCGGGTTATGACTTGGAATGAAGGATTTTAACCCGGCAGCCGATTTGAGTCATTTCTTCCTCTTGTAGCTCCCTATGACCATCAGTTGCACCTGCCTGTTCGTTGTCACCATCAATCTCCATGCATGAAGCTAGTTGCGTTTGAATCTATGGACAGTGGAAGGAAGTTTCCGGCATGTGCAGAGAAGGTTAGCCCCACTTTCGTTGTTACAAATCATTTGTTAGATGTGATTTAGACACTATCACTATGCAGTGTTACTCTTGATGTTAAGAAAGTGTCACAGTTTGTACCTAGTATCTAACGATGTTGCCATCTCATCAGTGATGCCATTAGAAAATTATTTGGCGTCATTTCAGCAGTTTGTGCAGCCAACTTTGGTCCACACATCCGAGCAGTTTCAGCAGTTTGTACATGGCATGAAGGAATAGGTCATCGGAGCAACTTGGTGCTCCGGAGTCCGGGTCCTAGATTTTTTTTCCGGCTGCATCGGCTCGCTGGTGCGGGGCACTGGTGCCAAATGTAGCAAAAATTGTCTTTACACCGGTTTTGGCATACATAGTGGACGACCTTAGTGATATTAATTTATGTTACTAAATTTGTGCATGTACACACCTGTTAGTATCAATTAGCTGTCATCCAAACACTGTCTCTATGCTATTGTAGTTATATTTAGCTTCCTCATAAAATGTTCAATTTGTTATTTATAGTACATGACTAAGAACCTGTAGCATTGTTGTAGTTAATTATAGCTTCTGATGTTTCAGAATTTGGTTGTTGTCTCAGTAGCAATTAATTAATTTGCACATTGATCTTTTTGAGAAGATATGTCATAATTAACCTGTTTCTTCAGTTTTTCAAAATATGTATTTGATGATTTTCTATGTTGCTAGAAACCGATTTCCCCTTCAATTGTTACTAATCTAGTTTTAAATATTATAGGATGAACGGAAGTGTTCTTACCTGGAGTGGGTTGATCAAGAGTGGCCACAGTCTTTGAAGATGTGCCTAGAAAAGCTCTGGAGCATGTATGAGGAAGAGAATAGAGGTAGGCTTAGAGAAAGTGTTGTCAACACTGAAGAATATTTGAAGACGCGACATAAAAAGAGGAAGATGGAGAATGAGCTCATATTCTTTTAATTAGACTTTGCTAAGATGGTGTTGGCGAAGGAGGAGGCACTTTGCCAATTGGCTAGTGCAAAACAGATTCTTACTGAATTGAAAGCAGAGGTGGATAAGATGTGGCACCCCGGCTCAGAGAAACCAGAACTCCCCATATTCTAGACCAGAGATCGAGGAGACATCTTCTGGAATACGGCACTACTTGACATAGAACAAATCAGCTCTTATTACAAATGATAAATACAAGGGTCTGATGTTACAAAAGATCACATCAGCATGGCGACACTACACCTGTGATACCACACTTGCTCTATGCTAGCAGCGGAACAACTCGTGGCAGCGGAACAATGATAGAGGTGGTGCACTCCACTCCGCGGGGACTCTTGGTGGGACACGATCTAGCTCGCACGAACGGAAACCTCGACAAACAGTTAAGCAATCACGGCATCACCTGCAATCTGGCATGACACGCTAGGTCAGTACATTGAATGTACTTGCAAGCTCACAACAACCAAAATCATCAATGCAAGACAACAACATAACATTAGCAGGTTAATTAAATCAACATCTACTATGATATGAAAGCAACTACTAAGCATGATATGAAACTACTATAATACTGATAAACCAATATCTTAATCTCAATGAACCATCTCACGCTTGGCTATCTAGCCAAGTAATACACCATCTCGACCACCTTGTGATCAATATCTCCACGTGATCACCACGCGACAGATACGTCTCCAACGTATCTATAATTTTTTATTGTTCCATGCTATTATATTATCCGTTTTGGATGTTTAATGGGCTTTATTGTACACTTTTATATTATTTTTGGGACTAACCTACTAACCCAAGGCCTAGTGAAAATTTTGGTTTTTTTCCTATTTCAGTGTTTCGCAGAAAAGGAATATCAAATGGAGACCAAATAGAATGAAACCTTCGGGAGGATCATTTTTGGAACAAACGCAACCCAAAAGACTTGGAGTACACGCCAGGGAAGCCACGAGGTGGCCACGAGGCAGCGGGGCGCGCCCAGGGGGGTAGGCGCACCCCCACCCTCGTGGGCCCCTTGTAGCTCCATAGACATGTCTCTTTGTCCTATATATACCCATGTACCCTGAAAACATCCGAGAGCAACACGAAACCCTAAATCCACCACATCAACCTTCTGTACCCATGAGATCCCATCTTGGGGCATGTTACGGAGCTCCATCGGAGGGGGAATCGATCATGGAGGGCTTCTACATCAACACCATAGCCTCTCCGATGAGTTGTGAGTAGTTTACCACAGACCTTCGGGTCCATAGTTATTAGCTAGATGGCTTCTTCTCTCCCTTTGGATCTCAATACAAAGTTCTCCACAATCTTCTTGGAGATATATTTGATGTAATTCTTTTTGCAGTGTGTTTGTCGAGATCCGATGAATTTTGGGTTTATGATCAAGATTATCTATGAACAATATTTGATTCTTCTCTGAAATCTTTTATGCATGATTTAAATAGCTTTGCAAGTCTCTTCAAATTATCAGTTTGGTTTGGCCTACTAAATTGTTCTTTCTTGCAATGGGAGAAGTGCTTAGCCTTGGGTTAATTCTTGCGGTGCCCGTTCCCAGTGATAGCAGGGGCAGCAAGGCACGTATTGTACTGTTGCCATCGAGGATAAAAAGATGGGATTTATATCATATTGCATGAGTTTATCCCTCTACATCATGTCATCTTGCTTAAAGCATTACTCTGTTCTTATGAACTTAATACTATAGATGCATGCTGGGTAGCAGTTGATGTGTGGAGTAATAGTAGTAGATGTAGAATCGTTTCGGTCTACTTGTCATGGACGTGATGCCTATATACAATGATCATGCCTAGATATTCTCATAACTATGTGCTTTTCTATCAATTGGTCGACAGTAATTTGTTCACCCACCGTAGAAATCTGCTATCTTGAGAAAAGCCACTAGTGAAACCTATGGCCCCCGGGCCTATCTTCAACCATATCGATCTTCCATCGACTATTTATCTTTACTTTACTTTTATTTTGCAATCATTACTTTCAATCTATATAACAGAAATACCAAAAATACTTATGTCTACCAGATCTCACTTTTGCAAGTGGCCGAGAAGGGATTGACAAACCCTTTATCGCGTTGGTTGCAAAGTTCTTATTTGTTTGTGTAGGTATGAGGGACTCGCGTGTATTCTTCTACTAGATTGATACCTTGGTTCTCAAAAACTGAGGGGAAATATGTACGCTACTTTGCTGCATCACCCTTTCCTGTTCAAGGGAAAAACAACGCAAGATCAAGAGGTAGCAAGAAGAATTTCTGGCGCCGTTGCCGGGGAGATCTATGCAAAAGTCATATACCAAGTACACATCACAAACTCTTATCCCTCACATTGCATTATTTGCCATTTGCCTCTCGTTTTCCTCTCCCCCACTTCACCTTTGCCGTTTTATTCACCCTTTTTCCGTTCACTTGTCTTTTGTGTGTTCGTCCTTAGTGTGGTTTGTTGCTATCATGTCTGAAACGGGGAAGGTTATAGTTGACAAATGTAGTAGTAATGATGGCGGAAACTTTGATGCTTTTAATTATCCTCACGAGGAACCTCCTACTTTACATAGTAAAAAGTTCCGGATTGGTAGTGGTAATATTATTGGCAAAGAAGTTATTCATGATTTCTTTACTTCCGCCGGTGCCTTGCCCACTATGGGTGGATCTATTCTTCATAGAAACAACAGTCTTGTGGACGCTATATCTTTGCTTGTAGTTGGACTTGGAAGACAATTTATCCACATGCACCCTTGCATTCAGAGATTTTTTCTAGAATTTCCAATAGTGAGCATTCTTCTGTCATGCGAGCAACTACCATCTTTTTGGCACATGAGTTCAGATTTATAATGAGAGAGGCCAAAGAAATTTTTGCGCATTATAGGTTGGACGCTGGTCGTCCTCCCATAGAAGCTATCATTTTTAATCAAGATGACATAATGCATTTACAATCTTTAGATCATGTTGCTTTTAATGAAAACCTTAGAAAAAAGGTTCCTACCGATGTTCTAGTTGATAGAATCTCTGAACTGAATGGTGATTTTGCTATTCAAAACAATGGGTTAGGTTTTTCCCTCGAGCAAAAGCTCATGACCTTCTGCCAAAAGAATACTTATAATGATGAATTGGTTGTGAAATATGAAGGGCCAAAGGAGGAACCCATACCTCCTGAGCTTGATCTTGGGGACTTTTGTCCTATTAAATTTAGCCATTTTGATTACTTTTGCTTGCCACAAAGAAAACTTGCTGCTGAACTTAGGGAATATGAGATGAGTTTCCGCGATTTACCTTATCATTATGACAGTACCTAGATCTATTCTTTTATCATGCCTAGCTAGGGGCGTTAAACAATAGCGCTTGTTGGGAGGCGACCCAATTTTATTTTCTTTGCTTTTACTTCTGTTTAGTAATAAATAATTCATCTAGATTATGGTTAGATGTGGTTTTGTGTTTTAATTAGTGTTTGTGCCGAGTAGAACCTTTGGGAAGACTTGGGTGAAGTCTTTGCGATCTTGCTGTAAAAAACAGAAACTTTTGCGCTCACAAGATTTGCTGCCATTTTTTACTAGAGATTGCTTTTAAGTTGATTCTTTTTGCAGATGATTAATAGACAAATTACTCATGTCCACCAATTTGTTCAAAAAATTTAGAGTTGCAGAAGTATTTGAAACTCACAGATTGCTACAGAATGTTCTGTTTTTGACAGATTCTGTTTTTCGTGTGTTGTTTGCTTATTTTGATGAATCTATGAGTAGTACGGGGGGTATGAATCATAGAGAAGTTGGAATACACTAGGTTTAACACCAATATAAATAAATAATAAGTTCATTACAGTACCTTAAAGTGGTGGTTTTTTTTCTTATACTAACGGAGCTCACGAGATTTTCTCCTAAGTTTTGTGTTGTGAAGTTTTCAAGTTTTTGGGTAAGGATTTGATGGATTATGGAAGAAAGAGTGGAAAGATCCTAAGCTTGCGGATGCCCAAGGCACCCCAAGATAAAATTCAAGGACAACCAAAAGCCTAAGCTTGGGGATGCCCCGGGAAGGCATCCCCTCTTTCGTCTTCGTCTATCGATAACTTTACTTGAGACTATATTTTTATTCACCACATGATACGTGTTTTGCTTGGAGCGTCATGTATGATTTGAGTCTTTGCTTTATAGTTTACCACAATCATCCTTGTTGTACACAGTTTTTGAGAGAGATACACATGAATCGGAATTTATTAGAATACTCTATGTGCTTCACTTATATCTTTTGAGCTAGATAGTTTTGCTCTAGTGCTTCACTTATATCTTTTTAGAGCACGGTGGTGGTTTTATTTTATAGAAATTATTGATCTCTCATGCTTCACTTATATTATTTTGAGAGTCCTTTAGAACAGCATGGTAATTTGCTTTGGTTATAAAATTAGTCCCAATATGATAGGCATCCAAGATGGGTATAATAAAAACTTTCATATAAAGTGCATTGAATACTGTGAGAAGTTTGATACTTGATGATTGTTTTGAGATATGAGGATGGTGATATTAGAGTCATGCTAGTAGAGTAGTTGAGAATTTGATAAATACTTGTGTTGAGGTTTGCAAGTCCCGTAGCATGCATGTATGGTAACCATTGTGTGACAAATTTGAAGCGTGAGGTATTTCATTGATTGTCATCCTTTGTGTGGAGGTCGGGTGAGGGAGTCATGTATTCACGGGTCCTTAGGCATCCGGGTCATTCAAGTTGGGCCATATTGATGGGCAGCGTAAAGAAGAAGCAGAAGACCCTCCCCCATATTCGGTCAGGACTCTTATGTATGTAGAAAGGCAAGTGTAGAGTCCAACTGTATTGATTACTTCCTCCCCAAGTCACCCTTGTAACCCTAGGTCCCCTCTGGCGTGTATATAAAAGTCGAGGGGTTTAGTCTGTAGAGGGGATCATCATCATGACAATACCCCTATAGGCTAGACTTTAGGGTTTAGCCATTACGATCTCGAGGTAGATCAACTCTTGTACTCGTATTAATCCATATTAATCCAACGGGAAGTAGGGTATTACCTCGATCGAGAGGGCCTAAACCTGGGTAAACATCGTGTCCCCAGCCTCCTATTACTATTGATCCTCTAAATGCATAGCTTGGGACCCCCTACCCGGGATCTGCCATTTTTGACACCGACAATGGTGCTTTCATTGAGAGCTTCGATGTGCGCTTGTGATGAGCGATCGGTGGCTCGTCTCGTCATCAACGATAGGATCACCCTCGGAAACAGCCTGGCTGTCGGCTAGGTTCTCCAGCTCGGCGGGTTCGCTGTATGCGCCCGCATGGCGTCTGGCTGTCGGCCTGGTTTACCATACTAGCTTTGCAAGCCCATGGAGCGACACGGCAATTAGTTTTTCCGCCGAAGACGCACCTCGAGTCCGGACGATCCGAGGAACAGCAGCTCTTGTACTTGACCCAATAGTGGACGGCTTCCGCCTCACAAAAGTACTCATGGACGGAGTAAGTGGACTAAACCTCATATACGAGGAAACGCTTGCAAAAATGCAGGTCGAGAAATCCCGCATTGAGCACACCAACACAACCTTTAGAGGAATTATACCAAGCCGCGAGGCCCGGTGTTCGGGAAGCATTAAGCTCGACGTAGTATTATGCACGCCCGATAACTATAGATCGTCGGAACTACTCTTCCATATTGTGCCCTTTTATAGCGGATACCACGCCCTTCTAGGACGGGATGCTTTCTCACGCTTTCAAGCTATACCCCATTACGGGTACATGAAGCCTAAAATTCCAGGGCCCAATGAAGTGATCAAATTAACAAGTGATCCGGATAGATCACTCCGCGCCGAAAACAAGACGACATCCTCAGCCTTTGAGGCACTATCCGAAGGCCTTGCGGCCGAAGAATTAACTTCCCTACGATCAAAGGTAGATAAGGACGACGTGACCCCCGCCAAAAGATCGAAGTCTACCTCCTTCAAGCCAGCAGATGAATTCATCAAATTTCAAGTGCACCAAATGGACCCTAATAAGACAACATCCATCGGGGCATAGCTGGATCCATCGATGGAGAGCGCGTTACGCACCTTCCTTCGGGAAAATTGGGATATATTTGCCTGGCACCCTTCAGATATGCCAGGAATCCCACGCAGGCTGGCCGAACACAGCCTCAATATTATCAAAGGATTCAAACCGGTCAAGCAGTCACTGCGATGGTTTTCCGAACCTAAAAGACAAGCAATGGGAGAAGAGCTAGCCAAGCTATTGGAAGGCGGATTCATCAGAGAAACTAAACATCCGGATTGGCTAGCCAACCTAGTCATGGTACCAAAGAAGGATAAATCCTGGCGCCTCTGCGTCGACTACACAGACCTGAATAAGGCATGTCCAAAGGATCCCTTTTCCTTTGCCCCGCATTGATCAAATCATTGATGCAACTGCCGGACATGACTTGTTGTGCTTCCTTGATGCTTATTCCGGATAACATCAGATAAACATGAAGTAATCAGATTAGGCCGCAACGGCATTTATTACCCCGTACATCCCTTTTTGTTTCAACACTATGCCCTTTGGACTTAAAAATGCTGGCGCCACATATCAACGCATGTTTCAAACATGCTTAGAAAACAAAATTGGAAAAACTGTGGAGGCATATGTTGACGACGTAGTCGTAAAGACCAAGCACGTCGAGACTCTGGTGGAAGATCTCTGCCTTACATTTGCCAACCTATGAGAATTTGACATAAGGCTCAATCCGGAAAAATGTGTCTTTGGCGTTCCAGCCGGAAAGCTATTAGGGTTCATCGTATCCCATAGAGGAATCGAAGCTAACCCAGCCAAAATCCGGGCCATGTCAGAACTCAAATACCAACCGATGTCAAGCAAGTGCAAAAACTAGCAGGCTGCATCGCGACCTTAAGCCACTTCATCTCCAGATTAGGAGAAAAAGCATTGCACTTTACAGATTTCTACAATGCACTGACACCTTAGAATGGACGAATGCGGCCACAACTGGATTGGAAGAAATAGAAGCTCTACTAGGGAGCAACCCAATCCTAGCCGCTATCGGTGTTGGCGAACCAATGCTGCTGTATATATCAGCCACTCACCAGGTAGTGAGTGCCGTGCTCGTTGTCGAATGAGCCGAAGAGGGACATAAATTCCCTGTCCAAAAGCCCGTATACTATGTATCCGAGGTTCCAACACCGTTCAAATCACGGTACCCCCACTATCAAAAAATTGCCTATGTGGTCTTCATGTCATCTCGGAAACTATGACACTACTTTCAAGAGTGTTCGATCACAGTGGCATCCGAGGTACCACTCAACGATATTATCAACAATAAAGACGCCACGGGACGCATAGCCAAATGGGCCATCGAGCTCCTACCGTTCGAAATATCCTATAAACCACGCCAGACTATCAAATCCCAGGTGATGGTCGATTTTGTCGCAGAATGGATGGAAGCCGAACTCCCTAAAGAGTACAACTCATATTCCCACTGGACAATGTACTTCGACGGTTTCAAAATGCTAGCCAGATTAGGGGCCGGCGTATTATTGATATCCCCAACTGGGGATACAGTCCAGTGCGTGTCGTGGAATTGGCACGACAGATGTCCGGTTTAGTGGACTTAGGTGTGGAGCCATCGTGCGGGTTAGCTTGAAGAGGTTAAAGCACACAAAGAACACAAAGGGTTTATACTAGTTCGGCCCCTTCGATGAAGGTAAAAGCCTACGTCTAGTTTGGTTTGGTATTGCTTAGGCGTCGATGAACAGGGAGCAGATTGCTTGCCTTTGTCTCGATGTGTCGTTGCTTTTTCTTGAACCGTCACCAGGTCGTCCCTTTATATAAGAGGCAACGCCTGGTCCGGTTTACAGAGTCCCGAGGCCGGCTCATAATCGTGTCCGCCTCGATCTCTCCTCTTTCTTCCTTCTACCTCAAGTTACATGATAGGACGGTTGATAAACCGTAAACTTTACATATGGGCCTTAAGCCTCCACGGGCCGTAACCTCTAACTCATAACCTACTGGGCTTATGATAATACAACTATATTAACGTAATCCGGATCTCCCTAGCCGGTTTATACCTGCTGGTAATATCCCTGACATTAGGCCCCAGAGTGATTTGAACTTGTTCATGTCAGTCTTCTAAATCTTGCATAAATTTCCTCCTTGTAGCTTCTCTGCTTTGTAAACCGGGTATGACGTCATCTCCGGAAATCATCTCAATTTGTCGTGACATCACCTCCGTATTTATCGCTCACCGCTGTTTGTTACCTTCATTAAAAGCTATCCCGAAAATCGAGGCGACAATGGAATCTTTATCCAATCTCTGACCTCCTTAATTCCCGCGCTTGCTGTTTCACCTTACCAGCTTATAAATACCGCTGAGACCTGTCCTTTTCCTTCCTTCCGCACTTCTTCTTCCTCCGTCGCCCGAAGCTCCACCGCCGTCTTCGAGCTCGTCACCGTCATCCAGCCAGGCCGCTGCATCACCCTGAAACGTGTCCAGAGTACTCCACCGCCGTCTCCTTCTTTCTCAGGTATTCCTTTCTTCTTGCTGTAGATCTTTAAACTAGGGTTCCTCCATGGCTTCCGCCATGAAAACTCGAAGCTTGCTGTTCATCCCTGTAGGCTACCCTTGCAATGGACTCAAACCTTGGATATGTTTCGAACGCGCTCCTGCTCCGTAGTTTAAACTTAGATTCGGACCTTAGATTCAACCCTTAGATTCATTTGATCTGTAGAAACCCTTCGTAGTTCTTCCTGTATCAGACTTGTGTATATTTTATCTTTTTCTTACCACTCAGATCTATTTTTACTTTAGTCTTCTGTAGAAACCTGTTTCTTTGTCTTGGTAGATCTGTAAGTTAATCACCGGTTTAACCAATCATATACTCCTCTTGCAAAGAATTAGCCATGAGCTCGACGGTTTAGCCTCCTCTTTTTTTGTTATCATAAACCGGTAGCGGTTCGTTTCACATCTGCTTCCGGGTTGCCAATGCCATTAGTCCCTTGTCTAAACCGTCGATATAATTTGATGATACACTCCGGTTTATGCTTCGGTACTTAGTAATCCGGATTTTGCACTATACCTTTCAGCGTTTCCTTTTGCCCAGATGGCTGCCAAGCAGTTCGTCTGTTGCAACTGGGTTCCTTCCTGCATCACGGAAGAGGACTTAACCAACGCCGCTTCAATTGGTCTTCTGGGCCCCCAAGCAGTTCTGAAATGGCGGGCCCCAGGGAATGAGTGTCCTCCACCCCTAAAGAAGGAGAAGTCATCGTTTTCTTTGATCATATGGCCCGGGGCTTTAGCCCTCCCGGTTCTAAGTTTTTCCGGGATGTTCTGGCCGCTTTTCGGCTCCATCCTCAAGATATAGGTCCGAATTCTATATCAAACGTCTGCAATTTCCAAGTCTTCTCGGAAGTATACCTTCAAGAAGAACCATCAGTGGACTTGTTCCGAGACTTTTTCCACCTAAACCGGCGGAAAGAGTTTACTGCCGGACCACATCAAGAGCTGGGAGGTGTTAGTATTCAGAAGAGAAGAGATGTGGTCTTCCCTCATGCTGCTCTCCATACACACCCCAAGGACTGGAACCAATCCTGGTTCTATTGCAAAGACACCTCTCCTGAAGGAGAAAACCCACTGCCGGGTTACCGTGAACATCGTCTTCCTGAGGATCATCCCCTGCCGCAGCGCCTTAGTTCCTCAGAGCGGGCCTGGTTTGCCCCTCAGCTTGCCAAGCTTAAGGCCTTTATGGCCAACGGTTTGACTGGAGTCGATTTCGTTCGTTGTTGGCTTGCCTGGAGCATCCTTCCTTTGAGCCGGCGCTCCGGTCTGATCTATGAGTATACCGGCAAGACGGATGACCCTCAACGCCACATTGACATAATGCTTCTTGAGAAGGAAGTCACTGAATCTGCAAAGAAAATGCTCAACATCTCTCTGGAAGAGTGCAGTCAGACCGGATTGGCTCCATTCTATGAGAACAACAAACTGCCAGCAGTAAGTATTTTCTGACCTCTTCTGTTTGTTTCTAATCCATCCATATCAATTATCTTCTATTTATCTTTCATCTTCTGCACAGGCCAATGATCCTTTTTGGAAAAGAAAACCTCAGGACAAGTCAGGCAAATAGCCATGCCGGAAGACATGTGTTGTCAAGAAGAAGAAGAAGGCCGGTGCCTCCGGTTCACATCCTGAGGAAGATGATCCGGATTCTGAGGTATGAATTGATCCTGACATGTTTTGATCTCTTTTTATCCAAATTTATGTTTAACATTGTCTTCCCACAGGATTTGGCTGAAGGAAGTAAAGCGGCAGAAGTTGAGGTAATTTCCCTTTCTTTAGACTCTGAACCGCCGGTGCCCAAAATTCGTCGGGCATCCCGGAAGTACCCTTTTTCTTATCCTTACGCTCAACTGGACCCCAAATTTCTTTTGAAGAAGCAGCAGCATGAAGCACACCGGACTACGCGCCATAGTGGCCATGTAGTAGAATCCTCCGGAATATCTCTTACTCCGGCTCGCAGGCGTCGCTCTGAGGTTTTACTTTTTCCAACTCTTCTCCATCCAAAGGCCGGACTTATACGTAAACTGCTTAAACCGTCTCGTCCTAACTATCAGGAGACACCTTTGTCATCTTCTGGTGAATCGACTGCCACACAGGTTCCTGTACTGAAGACCGTACTTGGGTAGGTCCCTTTCAACATCCGGTTTATATTTGTATTTGTTCCTTGATGATTCTCATTGTTCCTTCAATTTCTTTCAGCAAGCCCAAGCCTAGAAAAAAGGCGAAGGCCACCAAAGCGGCTGCCGAGACTGCCACCACTGATCCGGCGACTAATCCGGAAGAAGTCATCCCTCCAGAGAGCGATCCTGCAACTCAGCTTGATGATCCTGCTCGCATGGACCCTGATGACATTGTTGCTCCGGAAGATACGAATGTGGAAAATGTCATTGAACCGGCGAGTCATGTCCGGGTTAGCCCTCCTCGGACTAACCCGGCTCCTGTTAGCCCGGCCCCTACTGTAATGCCCAGGATGGGACTATACCTCCTACGTGTCGAGGCACGACTTAAAGGTATAAGCCCATCCTAGAATGATCTCAAGTTTGGTATCTTTGCACGACTCATGTAAAAGAGGGATTAAAATGCAAAAGGAGATAGTTGGCTTAAACTCGCCACTTCGCACAATACATTACATAAGCAAAACAACATTCAAAACATCACAACCCGACTACGGGCGAAGATCCAAAAGAAAGATACCAAAACAACATAAAGCCACAGGCCTAGATCGAATCCTAGTAGAAACCACTACTGATCGTCGAAACGTCACAAGCATACGGCCACTCTCTTCATCGAGCTCCAAGTGAAGTACTTGAACCAGCTCCTGCTTCAAACTCGGCTGAACCTGCATCTTGTGTTGTAGTATTTGTGAGCCACGAGGACTCAGCAATCCCATAACCATGGGTATCAAGACTAGCAAAGCTTGGTGGGTAGGAAGAGGTAAAGTGGTGAGGTTGCAGCAACGGCTAAGCATAAGTATGGTGGCTAACTTACGAGTACCAGAATAAGATGAGCCTCTACGCAAACGGTCGCAAAAGTAGTGATCGCTAAAGATCCTGAACTACATACGAATCAAACATAACCCCACCGTGTTCTCTTCTCAAAGTGAAAAGAGACAGTCACGGTTACTCACACAGTTGTGTGTTTTACTTCGGATCCTCTGTCAAGTTTTCCACAACTGGACATTAACAAATTCCAATCTGCCACATAACCGCGGGCACGGCTTTCGAAAGATCATAACCCTGCAGGGGTGTCCCAACTTAGCCCATCACAAGCTCTCACGATTAGCTGAAGTGATAAATATAATATCATCACCCCTTATCTTAGGGAAAACCGATCAGGCTCGGCATCCCGGTAGCACAAGACATTTCGACAATGGTAAAACAAGTTCAGCAAGACCTCCCGGCGTGCCGACACCCTGATAGTAGCCGCGCGTATCTCGTCTCAGGCCACGACCGGATGAGCACAGCGTACAGCAACCGAAGACCCCAGATAACTGGGTGGCACCGCACACGACTCTATTTGGAACCAACACCATCAGCACTGGCCCCCCTGTTATGTAGAATTAAGAACCCGGGGACATGACCCCCTATGCAATTAATTAATTAATTAAGTTGTTATTATGAGCAAATTAAAACCAATGTTGGGCCTTGCTGGAGGAGTTTTATTCAAAGTCAAACTGTCAAGGGGTCCCCATCCACCCATCGTGTAAGGAACGCAAAATCAAGGAACATAATGCCGGTTTATCGGCGCCTAAGGTGGCATGAGTGGAACAAAACACCGAGCAAAAGGCCAAGCCTTCCACCCATGCCCAGTATATAGGTGTGTTAATAATAATTATAGATATTGTGATATATCCAACAACAAGTTCCCTCCTGGAACGGACTTCATCTTCACCTGCAACTAACAACGCTATAAGAGGGGCTGAGCAAGCGGGTAACATAGCCAAACAGTGGTTTTGCTAGGAAGGTGTCAAGGTTAGAGGTTTCATGGCAACAAGGAGAGGGCTGACATAAAAATGGGTAGCGCGACATGTAACGATAGCATCGAGACAACTAAGCATGGCAATGGTAGTAAAGGTATCCAAGGGTATGATCATCTTGCCTGGGATTCCACAAGGGAGAAGAACGGATCCAAGAAGTAGACGGAGCAACACAGTCGAGCGAATCCTCACAACTCCGGAACGAACCCGAAGCTAACGAGGGAAGCAAACCGGAAAGAAGCAAACAACACGGTAAACACACAAGCATAAACATGGCATACGATGCACATCCAAGTATGATGCATGTCCGGTTTAAATATGCATGGCATGGCAAAGTGCACAAACAACACTACAATTTAAGTGGAGCTCAATATGCATCGAGTTGCATATTGACGAAACACCACATTATAATTATTTAATTGACTCTCGTTATTTACAAGACAAGGTTAAATGTTTGTTAACATGGCAAGAGGTGAAGCATAAGTAAACTAACTATTTAGACATTTTAAATGAGGCCGGAAAATAACAACAACAAATTCCGGAAATCCCCATGAGCATGTTTAGTAATTATAAGCAACAACAATTAAACATTTTAGTGTTGTTAACATGATGCGGATGACATGATCAAGTTTTATGCAATTTTATTAAAAGTTGACAGGAAGAAGATATGAAGTATTTGTCACCGTGGTGGAAGGAAAGGGTGCCACGGCAACGATCCGAAAATGATGCAACGCAACATCTCGGTTTCGGTAACTCGTTGAGAGACCGGTGCAATAGATGATGGAGAGCGAGCGGAACAAGATGAAAGGTGGGGTGATCCCGTCACCGGGTTCCCACGAGTCGGCGACGAGGCAACTGAGGAACATGAAAAAAGGCGAAACGGGCACGGAGCACACACGGGAAACATTTCATACAACACAACATGCACAAGCGTTCATCCACGGGGTCGTCTCGGGTTATACCTTTGGAACAATCGTTCTCGAAGCGGTTCGAGGACGTAGAGGGACGTAGTCGTACACGGGGCGACGATAGTGGTACATGCACATAGAGGAAGTAGTTGTTCCGTTCGTAGTTGTACACGGGGCGACGTTAGTGGTACTTGGTTCGTCAGCGACGGTCGTCGTACACGTTCCGTAGAGGTACTTGAGGGTCTCGGCGACGGTAGTGGAAGTAGTGGTACTTGACGCGTTCGTCTTGTGTCGGTGTTCTCGTTCGTAGATGAACTTGGCGCATCCACCGTTTCCGGGCGACGATAGTGGTACATGTCAAAAAAAAAACAACAACAACATCCAAGGGTCTCGGTCACGGCGAGGAGGTTGCTGCCTTGGCGAACAACATTCGCAGCAAAAAGGAGGCAGCACGGCGACGAGGCCGTGGCAGCGGCAACTTGGCGAGGAGGTGATGGAGTGGCCGCGGGGCTGCTGCCTTCGCACGGAGGGAAGGTACGGCGCTGGAGGCGCAGCTCCTGGCCGGCTTCCGCGGCTAGAGGCTGGAGACGGGGCGGCGACGAGAAGAGGCCCCCGGTCGTCCATGGCGAGGAAGGAGGGACGGACGCGGGCCGGCCTCCGGGCGCGCGGGAGTAGGAGGAGGGCCCGAGGCGCAGGGCTCTGTAGAGGAGGGGGCAATGCTCCGCGGGGGAAGGAGGTCGTCCGGCGGCTGGAGGAACGCGGGCATGGAGGCGGGCCTTGGCGGCGCCGGGCTGCGGCTGGAGGAAGCCGAGGCAAGGCGTAGGAGGAAGGAGGGTCGCGGCCGGCTTGAGGGAGAAGGGCGCTCGGGGCGATGGGGCATGGCGACAGATGAGGGAGCTGGGGAGCGAGAGGGAACGGGGTGGCGGCGGTGTACGAGGGGAAACAGGGAGGATCGAGCGTGGGAGATGCGATCGGCTAGGGTTAGGGGAAAAATGGGCCTCGTGCCAGATGGAGAGGGAGGCTGAGGCCCAAAGGAAGAATGGGCCAGGGAGGAGGATGGCCAGGGAGGGATGGAGGCTG
Source organism: Secale cereale (assembly GCA_902687465.1). NCBI lineage: Eukaryota > Viridiplantae > Streptophyta > Magnoliopsida > Poales > Poaceae > Secale > Secale cereale. The sequence continues at coordinate 662,346,819 of LR738710.1, read as the reverse complement.
GTTGGGCCTGGCCAGATGGCTGGGAAAGGTTCTTGGGCCGGCTGGCTGGAAGGTTTGGCTGCTGGGCTCTCTTCCTTTTTATTTCTTTAACATAAATAATTAGAGAGAGTGCAAAATGATTAAGAAAAGAGGCCAGAACAGAAAATAAAGGATGGAACATTTTTGTAAGGTTGTAAGGAATATTACCAACCCAACAAAAATAGTTCCAACAAAAAATAGGGAAGTACCAACTAAAATAATTAGCTTGCCTTAAGGAGTTTGAAAGGAGTCTAGACTTTAGGAGGAGCCTCGATACAACGCAAAAGAATTATTGGCAAAGTTTTGAAGACAAACTTGATATGGATTAGGCATGGGGATTTTGCAAGTGTGTTGCGGTTAATTCCAACGAATGGAATATTTAATATAATAGCTCCATAATATTAGGAGGATATGTTATAAAGAGAAGTCATCATTCCCTCGATTTAAATGGACCGAAGGTCCACACAATTTATTTAGGTTGAGATGCAAAAAATAAATATGACATGATGCCATGATAACATGATGCAATGCAAAATAAATAAAGCAAGCACAAATGAACACACGGGAGAACCCGGAACATCTGGAATCTTCTGGAATCTTCTGGGACGTCGGTCTTCGGGCGTCACAACTCTCCCACACTAACAGAGGATCTCGACCCGAGATCCTAGAGATAGCACCGGATAAAAACGGAAGAGGAAGAGGTAAAACAAAGTTGCTTCTTTGACAGACGAGTGAAACCAAAGAACCTTGAGAGGTTGACCAAAAAGAAAGAAGAATACAATGGAGATGAACGAAGATGAAAACACTCCGTTAGAAAAGAGGAACAAGGAGCATTATGAGAACCTTGCTGGTTGAAAGACATGAAACAAGAGCTTACGAACCAAAAGAATATGAAACCGCAACGGTATAGCCAAGGAATAAGAATGACAGAATTCGGGCAGCACTCCGTCTAAAATTGGAAGGAATTGAACATGAACTTGCCAAGTTGGGATGATACTTGATGAAAACAACAACACACAGCCTCCGGAACAATTAGAAGAATGGCACAAGGGGTAACAAAGATTCAGACAGCACTCCGGTTAAAAGATAGGCAAAACTTGAAAAGATGAGAGAACTAGAATGGAAGGCACAACATTCCGGTTAAATAGCTAAACAAGGGAGAATATGATCTTGATAAAAACGAGATGATGGTCAAAGAGAGCAATAAAACAATGCCTCCGAAATGAAAGAATAGCATAAAAATGAAGTACAGAATTGAACGGAGAAGAAAAAGACAACTTCTCTCAAAATTGAATTTGAAAGAGAATCCTTACCAAGATGGGTTGAACAGATTTGTTGGAATTCAACAACGAAAAGAATAAGCTTGATGTGGGCTTATGGAAACATCTCAAAATTAAGAGGTGACAACCAGCCACTGACGGAAACATTTAATTGGATTGAGATCAACAAGGAGACGAAAGAGTTATTTCACCGGAATAATAAATGAAGAACTTGGGTCATTTATAAGCACCATATTAGCAAAATCCTTAGGGAAAAGCTTTAAGGTGAATTATAACCCAAGATAACTCGAATGAATAATTGAAGAGTTGAAAAGATCTCCTGAACAAGGAGAATGATGGTTTTAAATATCTCATTCCTGACAACTTGTGAAACATAAAACATGAAGGAATTGTCAAGAATGACATAACACCATCTGAAAAGATAAGGTAGGAAGAATTGCAATTGGAAAGCATGATGAAGAATGCTTGAGCTCCAACAAGAATCTTGATGAAGACTTCGAGGATGAATTAATTGATGATGAACCACCATGAGAACTCCGGTAATGAAGCATGGGAAGTGAAAGATGAAAAGAATAAGATTCAAAGCCTGCGATGAATTAGATTGAGCTTTGAAATGATATAATTGAAATAACTTGGAGCCCCGGAAAACAAGATGAACAACTAGGACCCAGAATATGATATGATGAACAAGCTTCGGAAAAGAGATTAATCACTTCGGGGAAATAAGAATAAGATTTACTGTATGCTTATCCTTCATCAAATTAAATTGATGACAAGCAATGGATTTAGCCTACTACTTATTCTCGTTGCAAGGAATTGAGAGAGATCTAGCACAAACTTGGGTAAATATTCAACGAAGCACCGGTAGGATTGTGAAAAGAACAAATGAATTAAAACGATAACAACGGAAGGGTAAACTTGAATGATCCACCGTAAAAATATGGAGACGAACGAGGAGACATCAATGAAGAATATTTGGAGGACGAAGTTGAAAACTGAGAACGAAGAAATCTTCTGAAATGATGGCCTTCGGAGGATCACAAAGAAAATAATTCATGAAATGCTTCGGATGGTATAAAAGAATTCCTCACAATCGGAACAATAATGAGGATGGCATGAAGCTAGAACCACAACTCAACAAGAGAACGGGTCAAGATTTAAGAGAAACTCTTCTCTGGTCTTCAAATGTTGAGAATGAAGACGAGAAATGCCATAAGAATTGTTGAGCACTCCGGAATGAAGAATTGAAAGGTTGAACCAATGATGAAAAAGAATTTGAAAGCGATCTTGGAGAAGGCATGTGACTGATGGAAATCATTCTTACGTCACGCTTGAAAGGAATTTGAAAATAACTCCGGAAAAATTAGAAGAGTCAGGTAAGATCCTGGGAAAGGCCTGTGGGTTAGGGCCCACTCAAAAGAATTCACCGTTGGAAAAGATTGCTTGAGAGATATTGCACCGGTTGAATTAAATGGCTTGAATAAGATGACAATCCTCAAAATAGTTTGAACGGTTTAAGAATGGAATTATGAATCTTCAGCACTCCGGATATGAATAGCAAGAGGAGAATGATTAATTGGTGCACCGGAATAAGAAAGCATTGTGAAATGAGGAAAAGGATAAGATCAACACCGAAATCTTGAATTACATCCACCGGTAGAATCTGAGAACAAAAGAATGATGAACTTGAAGCTCTTGAGCATCTTCACGATAAATCACCAGATAAGAACATTGAAGGAGAAGAATGAAGAAATATCACATGAATAAAATGGATATTTGATTTGAGAATTCAGCTCCATAAATAAAAAGGGTGGGAGGGCGGGGAAAACAAAGACAATTTGAGACGAACAAAATGGACACCGGTTGAAAAAGATAAACATGAAGATCTTGATGATCAAGAAGAATTAGCACTCCCATAGAAATATGAGAACACCGATTAGGAAAGGTATGGAATCAACATTTGACATCGAAGCAACTCGAATACCAGAATCAAAACAACGGATCGATATGTTTATGAAGAAGATTATGTTGCAACATATCTATCCGAACAGAGAATTGAACGAATGAATTCCGCAGGTACATCAACTGGTCGAGAAGCCACTAGGGAGAACAAAAGATAAATAAAAGCAATAAGGATCAGATAGAACAAATACAAGATAGAAGCTTCATTCCACATCTTCGTGCTGAAAGCTCATGGAACGTGTTACAAAAGGGTTTTGCAATCCCCGGATCAGCATAGCCAAGGACCCTTTAAGATGCAACTCCCGATCGGAACATCGGCCATAAAACCACTTCACTCAATGTAGAACCCCGAACTTCATATCATGCACTCGTTGGAAGAATGCCCAGAACTACTGGATGAACCCACCTTTTAATTTCCGAAAGTTTCCAGTTATGCAATCAGGTGTTGGGGATACAGGGGAAGCACCGCGCACTCAACTCTAATCCTACATCCAGCTGTATCCATCCTTCAACACATAACCAGTCTTTCTCGGAAACCGTTTACCACGGACCTTCGAAACGCATCTACTATACAAGCTATGGCAATACTCCAGAACTACCTCCCCAGTACTGGGTGATGTCGGGGTTATCTTGCCACTAACCGCATAGGAGAGTTTTCGATGTCGGCCGTCTTAAGTATTCTAGAACTGCCGCGATGGATTTGTGACGACAACACCTCGGAGCTCAACTCCCCGGGACACTGCCACAACCCCTAATGATAGGAGGCATCGAGAACAATGTTCTCGTCACAAAGACATCGAAACAATCCAAACAATACTCGCGAGATCCTAAAAAAAATTGTGCAGTTTTTGGGAGTAGAAGAGGCAAGAGTAGTCGTCAGGAGTCCTCACCAGAATGAAAAGAGATGAGAAGCAAAGAAATCCTACTCTCCGATATAAATATAGGACTCAAAACATTTTCAAGTGTGTGCCTAGACTCAATCGTCAACGATTCGATCAATCAGTGGGGGCTTCTAGGTCGGAGAAGGCTCTGAATACCAACTTGTAACGCCCCGGACACACCCACCGGTGGTCGTTACTCCTGGCGGGATCTAGACTGGCCTCACATATCAATACTAGTCTTTTCTGCGCACTTTGTCCTCACTCGTGCGCACCCGGGAGCAACTTCCCGGTCGGTCACCCATCCTGAAACTACTCCAAGCTGAGCACGCTTAACATTGGAGTTCTATCCGAATGGGCTCCCGGAAAAGAAGGAATTCCTTATTGATATGAGTAGTCTATCATCCCTAATAAGGCAGGCCATCACATACACCCTCACTCAGAGGAACCGACGTCCTCGTCGGGCCACAGGAATGTTCCCTCTTGGCACAACCGTCTGTGCTTCCAGGACAACACATGTGCCATGCCGTGTGGCACGACGGGTCACAAACGCCATGCACAACATGACTGCAAACTGTCCGCAAACATCCGTGTAACCGCGAGGGTCGGCTCTGATACCAACTTGTAATGCCCAGGATGGGACTATACCTCCTACGTGTCGAGGCACGACTTAAAGGTATAAGCCCATCCTAGAATGATCTCAAGTTTGGTATCTTTGCACGACTCATGTAAAAGAGGGATTAAAATGCAAAAGGAGATAGTTGGCTTACAATCGCCACTTCACACAATACATTACATAAGCAAAACAGCATTCAAAACATCACAACCCGACTACGGGCGAAGATCCAAAAGAAAGATACCAAAATAACATAAAGCCACAGGCCTAGATCGAATCCTAGTAGAAACCACTACTGATCGTCGAAACGTCACAAGCATACGGCCACTCTCTTCATCGAGCTCCCAGTGAAGTACTTGAACCAACTCCTGCTTCAAACTCGGCTGAACCTGCATCTGGTGTTGTAGTATCTGTGAGCCACGAGGACTCAGCAATCCCATAACCATGGGTATCAAGACTAGCAAAGCTTGGTGGGTAGGAAGAGGTAAAGTGGTGAGGTTGCAGCAACGGCTAAGCATAAGTATGGTGGCTAACTTACGAGTACCAGAATAAGATGAGCCTCTACGCAAACGGTCGCAAAAGTAGTGATCGCTAAAGATCCTGAACTACATACGAATCAAACATAACCCCATCATGTTCTCTTCTCAAAGTGAAAATAGACAGTCACGGTTACTCACACAGTTGTGTGTTTTACTTCGGATCCTCTGTCAAGTTTTCTACAACCGGACATTAACAAATTCCAATCTGCCACATAACCGCGTGCACGGCTTTCGAAAGATCATAACCCTGCAGGGGTGTCCCAACTTAGCCCATCACAAGCTCTCACGATTAGATGAAGTGATAAATATAATATCATCACCCCTTATCTTAGGGAAAACCGATGAGGCTCGGCATCCCGGTAGCACAAGACATTTCGACGATGGTAAAACAAGTCCAGCAAGACCTCCCGGCGTGCCGACACCCTGATAGTAGCCGCGCGTATCTCGTCTCAGGCCACGACCGGATGAGCAGAGCGTACAGCAACCGAAGACCCCAGATAACTGGGTGGCACCGTGCACGACTCTATTCGGGACCAACACCATCAGCACTGGCCCCCCTGTTATGTAGAATTAAGAACCCGGGGACATGACGCCCTATGCAATTAATTAATTAATTAAGTTGTTATTATGAGCAAATTAAAACCAATGTTGGGCCTTGCTGGAGGAGTTTTATTCAAAGTCGAACTGTCAAGGGGTCCCCATCCACCCATCGTGTAAGGAACGCAAAATCAAGGAACATAATGCCGGTTTATCGGCGCCTAAGGTGGCATGAGTGGAACAAAACACCGAGCAAAAGGCCAAGCCTTCCACCCATGCCCAGTATATAGGTGTGTTAATAATAATTATAGATATTGTGATATATCCAACAACAAGTTCCCTCCTGGAACGGACTTCATCTTCACCTGCAACTAACAACGCTATAAGAGGGGCTGAGCAAGCGGGTAACATAGCCAAACAGTGGTTTTGCTAGGAAGGTGTCAAGGTTAGAGGTTTCATGGCAACAAGGAGAGGGCTGACATAAAAATGGGTAGCGCGACATGTAACGATAGCATCGAGACAACTAAGCATGGCAATGGTAGTAAAGGTATCCAAGGGTATGATCATCTTGCCTGGGATTCCACAAGGGAGAAGAACGGATCCAAGAAGTAGACGGAGCAACACAGTCGAGCGAATCCTCACAACTCCGGAACGAACCCGAAGCTAACGAGGGAAGCAAACCGGAAAGAAGCAAACAACACGGTAAACACACAAGCATAAACATGGCATACGATGCACATCCAAGTATGATGCATGTCCGGTTTAAATATGCATGGCATGGCAAAGTGCACAAACAACACTACAATTTAAGTGGAGCTCAATATGCATCGAGTTGCATATTGACGAAACACCACATTATAATTATTTAATTGACTCTCGTTATTTACAAGACAAGGTTAAATGTTTGTTAACATGGCAAGAGGTGAAGCATAAGTAAACTAACTATTTAGACATTTTAAATGAGGCCGGAAAATAACAACAACAAATTCCAGAAATCCCCATGAGCATGTTTAGTAATTATAAGCAACAACAATTAAACATTTTAGTGTTGTTAACATGATGCGGATGACATGATCAAGTTTTATGCAATTTTATTAAAAGTTGACAGGAAGAAGATATGAAGTATTTTGTCACCGTGGTGGAAGGAAAGGGTGCCACGGCAACGATCCGAAAATGATGCAACGCAACATCTCGGTTCTGGTAACTCGTTGAGAGACCGGTGCAATAGATGATGGAGAGCGAGCGGAACAAGATGAAAGGTGGGGTGATCCCGTCACCGGGTTCCCACGAGTCGGCGACGAGGCAACCGAGGAACATGACAAAAGGCGAAACGGGCACGGAGCACACACGGGAAACATTTCATACAACACAACATGCACAAGCGTTCATCCACGGGGTCGTCTCGGGTTATACCTTCGGAACAATCGTTCTCGAAGCGGTTCGAGGACGTAGAGGGACGTAGTCGTACACGGGGCGACGGTAGTGGTACATGCACGTAGAGGAAGTAGTTGTTCCGTTCGTAGTTGTACACGGGGCGACGTTAGTGGTACTCGGTTCGTCGGCGACGGTCGTCGTACACGTTCCGTAGAGGTACTTGATGGTCTCGGCGACGGTAGTGGAAGTAGTGGTACTTGACGCGTTCGTTTTGTGTCGGTGTTCTCGTTCGTAGATGAACTTGGCGCATCCACCGTTTCCGGGCGACGGTAGTGGTACTTGTCAAAAAAAAAACAACAGCAACATCCAAGGGTCTCGGTCACGGCGAGGAGGCTGCTGCCTTGGCGAACAACATTCGCAGCAAAAAGGAGGCAGCACGGCGACGAGGCCGTGGCAGCGGCAACTTGGCGAGGAGGCGATGGAGTGGCCGCGGGGTTGCTGCCTTCGCACAGAGGGAAGGTACGGCGCTGGAGGCGCAGCTCCTGGCCGGCTTCCGCGCCCAGAGGCTGGAGATGGGGCGGCAACGAGAAGAGGCCCCCGGTCGTCCATGGCGAGGAAGGAGGGACGGACGCGGGCCGGCCTCCGGGCGCGCGGGAGGAGGAGGGCCCGAGGCGCAGGGCTCTGTAGAGGAGGGGGCGATGCTCCGCGGGGGAAGGAGGTCGTCCGGCGGCTGGAGGAACGCGGGCATGGAGGTGGGCCTTGGCGGCGCCGGGCTGCGGCTGGAGGAAGCCGAGGCAAGGCGTAGGAGGAAGGAGGGTCGCGACCGGCTTGAGGGAGAAGGGCGCTCGGGGCGATGGGGCATGGCGACAGACTAGGGAGCTGGGGAGCGAGAGGGAACGGGGTGGCGGCGGTGTACGAGGGGAAACAGGAGGATCGAGCGTGGGAGATGCGATCGGCTAGGGTTAGGGGAAAAATGGGCCTCGGGCCAGATGGAGAGGGAGGCTGAGGCCCAAAGGAAGAATGGGCCAGGGAGGGATGGAGGCTGGTTGGGCCTGGCCAGATGGCTGGGGAAGGTTCTTTGGCCGGCTGGCTGGAAGGTTTGGCTGCTGGGCTCTCTTCCTTTTTATTTCTTTAACAGAAATAATTAGAGAGAGTGCAAAATGATTAAGAAAAGAGGCCAGAACAGAAAATAAAGGATGGAACATTTTTGTAAGGTTGTAAGGAATATTACCAACCCAACAAAAATAGTTCCAACAAAAAATAGGGAAGTACCAACTAAAATAATTAGCTTGCCTTAAGGAGTTTGAAAGGAGTCTAGACTTTAGGAGGAGCCTCGATACAACGGAAAAGAATTATTGGCAAGGTTTTGAAGACAAACTTGATATGGAATAGACATGGGGATTTTGCAAGTGTGTTGCGGTTAATTCCAACGAATGGAATATTTAATATAATAGCTCCATAATATTAGGAGGATATGTTATAAAGAGAAGTCATCATTCCCTCGATTTAAATGGACCGAAGGTCCACACAATTTATTTAGGTTGAGATGCAAAAAATAAATATGACATGATGGCATGATGACATGATGTAATGCAAAATAAATAAAGCAAGCACAAATGAACACACGGGAGAACCCGGAACATCTGGAATCTTCTGGAATCTTCTGGGACGTCGGTCTTCGGGCGTCACACCTACTGCTGCCCCTTCTCAGCCAACCACTGCCTCTTCTTCGGACGTTCAGATAATTGGGACAGGTTTTACCGCTCCTGCTGAGCCTATCATCTTGGCCAAGCATACTGCTAAAGCGGAGAAGCTTCAACAAGAGAAGGGCAAGTGGAGCACGGATTTGTCCAACTATGCCGAATTGAGTGCCCAGGAACTCTATTCCGGGTATTTGAACCGGCTTCATACCAGCCGCGGTTATGAATTGGGCTTGGTTAATATGATGAAGGATAAATACGAGGTACCTTCCTTCACTTGTCTTTGTTTTGCCTTCTTTATACTTCTGTTACAGTAGCCCCCAAGTTCCGGTTTAGCTTCATTGTAGGTGAACCGGTACTTCCAAATGTATGAAAAAATGAACTTACATTAGCCCCCAAGTGCCAGGGGCATAACTTGTTTTATGTGCCTGGGACTTGTCTGAATTTCTCTTTTGATACTTCAACTGCCCATTAGCCCCCAAGTGTCAAGTGGATAACTTGTTTATGTGCTTGAGACTTGTCTTAATTGTCGTCTACTCCATTTGATTTTCTTGTAGGCTGACTTGACCCGGAGGGCTGCAGAAGTAACTGAGCTCCGGAATAGACTTGCTGCTACTGAAACTGCTTCTGCCAAGGCCAAGGATGAGCTGGTGCTGAACTTGACCAATACTGAAAAATTGAAAAAAGATTTTGAAGCGGAGCAATCATCATGGGAAGTGCAGAGGAACGCCCTTGAGAAAAGGGCAAAGGATGTTGAAGAGGCCCTTAATCCGGTGACGCAAGAGCTGACCGGCTTAAGGCAGCAAATAGAGCTTATGGCCTCTACCATCTTTGGTGAGCACTTAATTTGCATATGCTTTCATCTCTGCAATCTTTATTCTGCTCCGGTTTAACTGTAATAATCATATGTAGGGCGACGCATCACCCATCTTGGGGATGATATCCGGAAGAAACTCAAGGCCTCTTATACTCTGGTTGAGCAGTTGTATTCCGGTGCTCAAAGGATTATAAGTGCGATGTCCCATCACGAAGCGGCCCCCACTACTATCCAAGGTACTTTGGAGAAGCTTTCTATACTGCCTGTACGCTTGGAAGAAGTGAAGAAATCGGCTACATGGGCCAGCTCTCTTGTAGCGCTGACTAGAGCCAAGGCATGGGTTCCGGACTTGGATCCGAAGGAAGCTATGAACGGGTACCCCAGTAACAAGGAGGATGGATCTGCCTTCTCTGGCAAGGACCTTCGTGCTTTAACTAAGGAAATGCGCCCTCATGCCAGCAAACTTGCTGATGAAGCGGACCTGACCAGGTATCATCCGGCATATGACTTAGAGAATGAGCGGGTGGACCGGCCGGTTTATGATACCGAGAATCTAATCCCACCAGTACGCGCCCATACTTTCGCCCCAGATGTTGATCCGACCGATCTCATTACCGAGGAGATATACTTCCGTGCACTATCCAAGATCGACTGGCGCGTTCCTGATTTTCAGCCGCTTCAAGAAGACGAAGAAATTCCGGAACAAGCCGATCCTCAGCCTTCGCAGCAAGAAGAAGCATAAGCCGCCCGGTTTAACTCTTAGCTGATGTAATCTGTTGCCGGAAACCTTTAATCCGTTCAGGCCTGCAAGTGCCTTGTAATAGGATAGTACGAAACATTTTTTTTCTTAATCCGGATGTCACAACTTTGATTTGGCCTCTGCCAATTTTAATCCCTTGTCTGCTATGGTTGATCCTTTATATTACCTGTATCTGCATAGACAACGCTAACAAAATATCCTGGCGGTTTACCACCGGACCGATTATATTGCTCTCATAGGCATATATATTGAACAAGTATCTGCTTTATATCCAAAAAATACTTTCATACCTTTAGTTAAGTATGCTTGACATCGTTAATCCGGTGGGCATTGTAGATTCTCATTAGGCTCTTGGCCCTCTTGGTGTTTGCCCAATAATTATTCCGGGTTATAATAACCACCGGTTTAAATCATGTTGGTGTTCTTATGACCCAGACTTTTGTAAATACGTGGTCAACTTTGAAGTTGCCCAGTTCCGGATCAGAAACCATAGAAAACTTTGAAAAAAGCACAAAACACAAAACACTTACAAATAAGACCATGTAGTCGAGGGTTATTACGAGCTGCCAGGCTCCATATTTTCCAATCAATTGATGCGACCCAAAGGGCTATGATTCATTTTGTCAATCAATGGGTGCAATCCAAGGAGCAATGATTTCTTTTGCCAATCAATGGATTTAATCCAAGGAGCAAGAACTTTTTCTTTTGCCAATCAATGGATGTGCTCCAAGGGGCAAGAACTTTTTCTTTTGCCATCAAAGGATGTACTCCAAGGGGCAAGAACTTTTTCTTTTGCCATCAAAGGATATACTCCAAGGGGCAAGAACTTTTTCTTTTGCCATCAAAGGATGTATAATCCAAGGGGCAAGAACTTTTTCTTTTGCCATCAAAGGATATACTCCAAGGGCAAGAACTTTTTCTTTTGCCATCAAAGGATATACTCCAAGGGGCAAGAACTTTTTCTTTTGCCATCAAAGGATGTATAATCCAAGGGGCAAGAACTTTTCTTTTGTCATCAAAGGATATACTCCAAGGGGCAAGAACTTTTTCGTTTGCCATCAAAGGATATACTCCAAGGGGCAATAACTTTTTCTTTTGCCATCAAAGGATATATAATCCAAGGGGCAAGAACATTTTTTGCCAATCAATGGATGTAATCCAGAGGGCTCTGATGTGAAGACGATCGTATAAACCGGGCCAGAAGGGATTTAAGCGAGGATTCGAATGTGATCCGTAGCCCCCTAGTGATCCTGTAGGTAGGGTTCCTATGAAGGAGTTGCGCTTGAAAGGCAAGTCCTATTTGGTCCCTTATAGAATTTGTCCTGTATATCAAAATAGACTGATCAAAGCATCTGTGTTAACTTTCATAAGACACTTATTTAGAGGAAAAAAGGCTGATCCCCCGGTTTACCAGGGGTGCCGGTTTATTTATTAATCATAATATATACAGGATACATGAAGCGGAGCTCATGGCTCAAGTGTAGTAAGGCCGCAGAAGGGCAATGTTCCACGGCATCTTCGTCTCTTCCTCTGCTGTCCGTGAGTCTTTGTGTTCTCGCACGTCCACCAGGTAGTATGAACTGTTGTGTAGGTTCTTGCTGACCACAAAGGGCCCTTCCCAAGGTGGGGATAACTTGTGCATATCTGTCTGGTCCTGGATGAGCCGGAGTACTAAGTACCCCTCTTGGAACGTCCTGATTTTAACCCGGCGGCTGTGATATCTGCGCAGGTCCTGCTGATAAATTGCAGATCATGCTGCTGCTATGTCACGCTCTTCATCCAGCCGGTCCAAGCTGTCCTTTCTTGCTTGCTCATTGGCCGCTTCAACATAAGCTGCCACCCGTGGTGAGTCGTGCCGGATATCACTTGGGAGAACCGCTTCAACACCGTACACCATGAAGAAAGGTGTGTAGCCTGTGGACCTGTTTGGTGTAGTATTGATGCTCCAGAGGACAGAAGGTAACTCCTCAACCCAGCACCCTGGTGTTCTTTGCAAGGGAGTCGTAAGCCTGGGCTTGATGCCTCGCAAAATCTCTTGATTGGCCCTTTCAGCTTGACCATTGGATTGAGGGTGAGCTACAGAAGACACATCTAGGCGAATATGCTCCCTTTGACAAAACTCTTCCATCTCTCCTTTAGATAGATTGGTGCCATTATCAGTGATAATGCTGTGTGGAAAGCCAAACCGGAAAAATTACCTTCTTGATGAATTTAACCGTTGTTGCTGCATCACACTTGCTCATGGGCTCTGCCTCAATCCACTTTGTAAATTTATCCACTGCCACCAATAGGTGAATTTTTTTATCTTCGGATCATTTGAAAGGTCCAACCATATCAAGCCCCCAAGTTGCAAATGGCCAAGTAATTGGAATCATCCGCAACTCCTGCGCCGGAACAAGAGCACGCCGTGAAAATTTCTGACAAGCGTCGCATTTTCGGACTAGATCCTCCGCATCAGCATGGGCTGTCAACCAGTAGAACCCATGACGGAAAGCTTTAGCTACCAAGGACTTTGAACCGGCGTGATGACCACAATCCCCTTCATGAATCTCTCGAAGAATGTCACAGCCTTCTTCGGATGATACACACCGCTGAAACGCTCCGGAAATACTACGGTGATGAAGTTCTCCGTTAACAATTGTCATGGACTTGGATCGCCGGGTTATCTGCCTAGCTTCAATCTCATCATCTGGCAACTCTCCTCGGCTCAGGTACGCCAAGTAAGGGAGTGTCCAATCCGGAATAACATGTAGTGCCGCAACCAACTGCGCTTCCGGATCAGGAATAGCCAAATCATCCTCCGATGGTACTTGAACTGATGGACTGTGCAACTCATCCAAGAAAGTATTCGGCGGCACCGGCTTACGCTGAGAACCCAGCCGGCTTAGCGCGTCGGCCGCTTCATTTTTCCGCCGGTCTATGTGATCCACCTGATATCCCTTGAAATATCCTGCAACTGCTTCAACTTCTCGCCTATAAGCCGCCATGAGAGGATCTTTAGAGTCCCACTTGCCAGATACTTGTTGTGCCACTAAATCTGAATCACCAAAGCACTTGACCCGGCTCAAGTTCATCTCCTTAGCCATCCGCAGGCCATGAAGCAGTGCCTCATATTCAGCCGCATTGTTAGTGCAAGGAAACATTAGTCGGAGGACATAACAAAATTTGTCACCTCGTGGGGAAGTTAACACAACTCCAGCCCCCGAGTTTTCTAATTGCCTTGAACCGTCGAAGTGAATAGTCCAGTATGTATGATCCGGCTTTTCCTCTCGTGCTTGCAATTCTGTCCAATCATTGATGAAATCTACCAATGCTTGGGATTTGATAGCAGTATGTGGTACATACTTCAATCCGTGTGGGCTAAGCTCAATGGCCCGCTTTGCTACTCTGCCAGTGGCTTCTCTGTTCTGGATTATATCTCCCAACGGAGCTGAACTAACAACAGTGATTGGGTGGCCTTGAAAGTAGTGTTTCAGCTTCCGATTTGCCATAAACTCGCCATACACCAGCTTCTGCCAGTGTGGGTACCTTTGTTTTGATTCAATTAGAACCTCACTGACGTAATAAACCGGGTGCTGAACCGGATATTACTTGCCTGCTTCTTTGCACTCCACCACTATTGCTACGCTAACTGCACGGGCATTGGCGGCCACGTATAACAGCAGCGGCTCCTTATCAACAGGGGCAGCAAGGACTGGTGGTTCTGCTAATTGCCGCTTCAAGTCCTCGAACGCGGCGTTTGCGGCATTGCTCCATATAAACCGATATGTCTTCTTCAGCATCTGATAAAGCAGAATTGCCTTCTCTCCCAAACGGCTGATGAATCGGCTTAACGCTGTAATCCGGCCAGCGATGCGCTGGACATCATTTATACAAGCTGGTTTAGTCAAGGATGTGATCGCCTTGATCTTCTCCGGATTGGCTTCTATTCCTCTGTTTGATACCAAGAATCCGAGAAGCTTGCCAGCTGGAACATGATACATCCCAAACGTATCTATAATTTCTGCTTGCTCCATGCATGTTTTGGGTGATATTGCTATGCTTTTGATACACTTTCATACACTTTTGATCATATTTGGACTAACCTATTAACTCAGTGCACCCCAGTGCCAGTTTCTGTTTTCTGCTGTTTTTGTATTTCAGGTTTTCCCATTACTTAAATTGCCAGAAAAATTCCGGGGAAAATATATAAAAAATCAGCGCTCCAGAAGCTTCCATGTGCCAGAAGTGGGGCCAGAGGGGGGCCAGAGGGGCCCCAGGCGCCCTGATGGTGCGGCCCCACCCCTGGCCGCGCCGGGGGGCCGCCTGGGGGGCTCCCACCTCCTCTGGTGCCCTACTTGGCCTCCTATTTATTCTCCCGTCGCAGAAACCCTGATTCCAGAACCCTTTTCTCCAGAAGCAATTCCGATCTCCGCCGCCATCGCCACCAAGTTTCGGGGGACCAGAATTCCTGTGTCGGCATCCTGCCGGGACAAGGAAGTGCCCCCGGATTCATCTCCATCGACGTTGCTTCCTCCCTCCATGATGTGGGAGTAGTTCCTCCTCAGGGCTGAGGTTTCTACCAGTAGCTATGTGGTCAATTCTCTCTCCCATGATGTGATCTTCATTGTGATCATAGGCTATGTTAATCTAGGGTGATCCCATGATATTTCCCCTTCCTCTATGTATTGGATTGATGTACTCACTTGTCTTTATCTAGTATAATCCCCGAGACCAAGGTGACAGCGGTCTATTGGACATGGATTAGAAGAATATTTTCATGAGTGATTTCCTCTTTTGTGTGTTGATTGAAGATTGAGAGTCTCTTGGTGCTTGTCTTTGACTATCTTTGAGATATGTTGTGGTGATTGTGGTACTCTCTTTGGATGGCCGCGGTGACATTGGGAAATCCATAGATTGAGAACTACGAACTTTGAGGTGTGCTTTTGTAGCCCTACATAATTCTCGTCCTCTCTTGACCACAAAGGAATGACCTCCGAGTGCGTCTCCATTGCATGTTTTATGGGAAATATCATGTGATTAGACTATGTTAATGTTGTTGGGAGTTGCCACTAGTGAAAGTATGAAGCCTAGGCCTTGTTTCCACCATTGCAATACCATTTGTGCTCACGTTTACCACTTCTTTGATTGCTGCACTTTTTATTACAGATTTATATTACTTTGCTTTGCCACTCCTATCATCCATATTTTACCAGCTCTTCGCCGAACTAGTGCACCTATACAACTCCTAGTTGTATTAGGTGTGTTGGGGACACAAGAGACTTCTTGTATCTTAGTTGCAGGGTTGCTTGAGAGAGACCATCTTCAACCTCTACTTCCCTGAGTTCGATAAACCTTAGGTCATCCACTTGAGGGAAATTGTTGTTGTCCTACAAACCTCTGCGCTTGGAGGCCCAATATAGTCTACAAGAATAGAAGCGTGTGTAGACGTCAAGCTATTTCTGGCGCCGTTGCTGGGGAAGTAAGTGTTTGAAGGTATATCTTTAGATCTTGCAATTAAATCTTTTCGTTTCTTGTTTTTAGTTTCACTAGTTATGTTTATGGAAAACCGCACTCTTAGTTCGCTGCTTGGGGAAGGCCGCTTTACCACACCCGTGGTAGAGAAGTCTCCTCCACCTACTGAATGTATCCCATTCCAAATACCACTTGGGATAATTGAAATAATTAGGAATGATTGTTATGATGGGACAGTCAATCCTAGTATTCATTTGTTGAAACTTACAGAACTTTGTGAGTTGTTTAAGATTTCAGGTTTGACAAGAGATGGAGTCATGAGGAAATTATTTGCCTTGTCACTGAAAGGAAAAGCATTGGAATGGTATAGGCTACTAGATGACTCTCACCTGCTGGATTGGGAAGAGATCCAGTCTCTCTTTTACTCCAAGTTTTATCCTCTTCATGAAGTTCATGAGAATAGGAATTATGTTTATAATTTCTATCCTCATGACGGAGAGAGCATAGCTCAAGCTTGGGGGAGACTGAAAACATTAATGCTAAAATGTCCTAACCATGGGCTCCCCAAAGATATTATTATTACTAATTTCTATGCGAGGCTCTCTCGACAGGATAAAGATTTGCTCGATGCTTCCTCTATGGGTTCTTTCACAAACGAAAAGATTGATGCTAAATGGGAACTCCTTGAAAGAATTCAACGCAACACTGAAGATTGGGAGATCGACAAAGGTAAAGAGTCAGGTATAATTTATGAGTATGATTGCATTAAGTCCTTTGTTGAAACTACAAGTTTTAATAAGTTTAGTGCTAAGTTTGGGCTTGATTCTCAACTCCTTGTTGATTTCCTCAAATCTTTTGCTTCACATCTTAATATGCCTAAGGAGGATTGGATCAAGCATCATGAACCTTTTAAAGAGATTTGCAACGAAAATGAAATTGTTCATGATGATTGCAACATGCATGATCCAATTCCTAAAAATGAAGTTTTATATAAGCATGTTAATTTTTGTGCAGTGGATAGACCTTGTGAAAGGCCTATGATTGAAGAAGAGAAGTATTGTAAGCAACATAAGCATGAAAGAACAATCACTTGGGTCAAAGATTTAAATGAAATTGCTACAGAATTGTGTGACCTTTATCCTTTTACTTGTGAACTTTGCTGTATAGAGGGTCACTTTAATTTTCAATGCATGCACATTCAAAACATAACTGTTAACCAGTTTGTGATAACATGATCACCCCTGATCTTTATGATGAGCTTATGTTATTTTTGATGTGTGAAGAGTTATCAGAAAAGACTTCTTGGCTAGATGTTAATGCCATAGGAATAAAAAACACTTTGCAAAATTGCCATCTCTATTGTGTTGTTAATTGCCATAAAAATGATTACATAAGTAAGATTAGAAAGGAGGGAACTTTACCAAAGTATAAAAATGTCTCTTATATTTCTGCTAATAAAAAGGAGAGTTTCTCCCAAGTTTCCCCTATTGTTTCTAATGATAAACCAGGATATGTGGAGAAGCTTCATCTCCAACCACTCCCTCCTAAGGTGAAGAAGAAGAAAAAGAAGAGGAGGAGAGAGAGGAGCAAGAAGGAAGAAGAATGGGTATCAACCTGGCCTGAGCATATTCCTCCCATCAACTTTTATCCTAGCGGTTGTAAGTTTAAAGAAGAAGGTGAAGTTTATTGCCTTAATTATCATGTTGATGATACGTCCGTAGGTACTATTGAAGATGATTTTGATTATGATATGCATGTTACTTATTGTAATTGGGAAAATGATGATAATGCTACTTATGATCTTGAAAATCTTTTTGGTACCAACTCTGAAAGTGATGATATGGAAAGCTCTAAGCTTGGGGATGATAGGATTGCAAATCCTTTACCCACTAGTGATGTGATAATTGATAATTCTTTTGCTAGTAAGAATAAAGACAACATGTTTACAAATATAGTTGCTAGCAATGATAATGCTCTTCTCTACTATGATGATGTTATAACTCCAATCTATAGCGATTATAAAGGTACCTATGACATAAGGAGAAATTATCCTTATGAAACTTGTCATAATCATGGAGGGAATTACTCCCTTGTTGAACACCATCTTCCTAATACACAATTAATCTATAGTGTTCAAGTTGTTTATGATAGTCCTACTCC
>LR738710.1:662237642-662328471 GCA_902687465.1 Secale cereale | reverse complement strand
TTTATGTGATGCTTATATTGTTGAGTTTATTCGTGATCCCACTGAAAATTATTATGAGAAGGGAACATATGCTTATAGATATTTCAATAATATCAAGTTCCCTCTCTTTATGTTGAAGGTTTTGAAGCTGCACTTGTTTTGTCTTCCTATGCTTATTGCTTTGTGCTTCAATGAATTATTCTATTGCAATATTCCTATGCATAGGAAGCATGTTAGGCTTAAATGTGTTTGGTATTTGCTTCTTGATGCTCTCTTTTGTTCTTCAACTCTTATTCCTACGAGAGCATCATTAAAGTCTTAAGCCTATCTTTATGGCTATAAAGAAAGAGCTCTAGGGAGACAACCCTTGTTATCTTTGCTTTCAGTTTGTTCTTTCCGTTTTTAGTGGTCTTGATGTTTGTTACTACTGTAGCAACATCATTGTATCTTTATTTTTCAGCTTTGTGCCAATTTTAGCCTCTGATTGCAAGAAAATTCAAAAGTTGTGACATGCTGTCCAGAAAACAGATTCTGTCCTTGGAAAGAAAAATTCGAATAAAATCACCAGATCATCTTTTTGATCTGAATTGTTTTGACAGCATGCTCTATACAATTGGCTTTCGAGCGTACGTTCTGAGTTTTTTGATTTGAGTTGCATAAGTACCCCAAAAAAATTATTTACTACCTGCTGGTCTGTTTTCACAGATTCTGCCATGTTTTGCCTTTTCTTCGTTTTGCAGACCTTAAGCTTGCTTTTTCTTTGCAAAAACTTTTTGGCGATCTTGAGAAACAGTAGAGCTTCAAGAATATCTTTATTTCCAATAGAGAAAAATTATTTTATTGTGGGTACTAACCTCTCTAATCAGATTATGATGAGTTATGTATGAAGGGAGTTTTCAAGTGTGCGAGGGAAGATGATAAAAGAAGATTCAGGAGTGTCAAACGCTCAAGCTTGGGGATGCCCCCATGCACCCCCAAGAAATATCCAAGGAGACTCAAGCATCTAAGCTTGGGGATGCCCCCGTGCATCCCCTTCTCCATCAACAATTATCAGTTCGTCCTTCGTTCCACTATATTTTTATCACTTCATGCGGTATGCGCTATGCTTGGAGCGTCTTGCTCTTTTCTTTTTAGTTTATTTAGTTTTACTTGCTGTTCTTAACAAGTTGGATCCTAGCCTTCATTGTTTGGGAGAGAAACACGCTCCACTCCACTGTAGAACACAACATAGGCTTGCATGCGTATCTTCTTGTGTGTGTTCTTTATCTTTTCATAGCTGTTGTCATGCTTAGCTCTTAGTTTTCATGCTTATCTTTTTAAGAGCTTTTGTTTAGGTTGTTGCTTCTGGAACTCTCTTGAGTTATCATGCTTATCTTGTTAAGAGAGTTGGCTTCTGTGGCACTGGTTGATATGTCTATGATAAAAATGCTATGTGCATAATGGTGCTTAGTAGTTCATGTTTTCTTATGGTTAGTCTCAAATAGTTGGGGGGTTCTTAATGTGTTATTGAAGTACCAGCATGATTTGTTTGCCTATGATGTGGTATGGTTTAGTGATTCTTCCTCCAAGAATTTATTTTGATTGACTTGGCATATGCTCACGCATATTTAAGACTGTAAAGAAAGTCTATCAAGCCTTGATGATCTTTAATTTCTGAGTAGTGATATAACTTACATGCCTAATTCAATGTTGCTTTGTCGCTCTGCATGATTATGGCCGTCATTGCTCTCTTAGTTGGTCGCTCCCAGTCTTTTGCTAGCCTTCACCTGTACTAAGCGGTCTGACTGCTTGTGCATCCAAAATCCTTGAAACCAGTTATGCCATATGAGTCCACCATACCTTCCTATATATGGTATTTACTTGCCATTCCTAACGAAGACTTTCTTGTACCATCTCAAAATTATTCAAAAGCATTTCTCTTTTGTGCCTCTGTTTTAGCTCATGAGGAAGTAGTAGGTTGGACAGATTTTTCAAAATTATTCAAAATTCATGATCTTCTTATGTTGGACAAATTTTACCCCGGGATTGCATGTCTAATCTGCAAACCCCTAATACGAGGAGGGACTGGCATGAGTGCGCCCATCTCACAAAAGATAATAGCAACAAACAAACCCTCCTTCACGCTTTGTTCATGAGAAATCAGGAAACTCTGGCAGTGATAAACAAAGGAGATTAAGGGGATGTGATCGTCCCCGCGTGGGAGCCGTTCCTCGAAACTTGTCCAGCATAAGAAGTAATTGGGTTATCTACTAGCATTCGTTGACGAATTATGCACCTCCCAAAAGCTTTTTATCTCTGTTTTTAAAACCACGAGCTCTGGTACTTGTTTAGTCTTTGCTTCCAGCCACGGGTTTTCAACCTTGCCATCAAAATCCACAGTTCGAGAGTCTCCACCTTCTTTCTTCAAAGCACCAACTATTGAGAGCATGATTGTCATTCTGAGTGTAATGTGCATTGTCCCAAAGTACCATTGTCTTCTGCATGATTGTGATATCGCTTATTCTGAAATCATTGTATCTACTCGTCACTAAAACTTCGGAGGTGCTCCTGCATTTATGTTTTGCTTCACTAAAGGGGGCAAGCGAGGTATCACTTTGTCATGTTTGCACACCATGCTCACTACAAATCTATTGGGTGTTTCAGTATCATATTGTAAACTTTCAGTTCTTTGTGATATTCTCATGAGGTAACTTAATTACTAAAGATTCATTATCTCAATAAGCATTTGTCATGTGATTGTGAAAGACTCTTTGGTAGCATGTCACCACAGAAATTGTGCTTGTTATCATTTACCTACTCGAGGACGAGCAGGAATTAAGCTTGGGGATGTTGATACGTCCCAAACGTATCTATAATTTCTGCTTGCTCCATGCATGTTTTGGGTGATATTGCTATGCTTTTGATACACTTTCATACACTTTTGATCATATTTGGACTAACCTATTAACTCAGTGCACCCCAGTGCCAGATTCTGTTTTCTGCTGTTTTTGTATTTCAGGTTTTCCCATTACTTAAATTGCCAGAAAAATTCCGGGAAAAATATATAAAAAATCAGCACTCCAGAAGCTTCCATGTGCCAGAAGTGGGGCCAGAGGGGGCCGGAGGGGGCCAGAGGGGCCCCAGGCGCCCTGATGGCGCGGCCCCACCACTGGCCGCGCCGGGGGGCCGCCTGGGGGGCTCCCACCTCCTCTGGTGCCCTACTTGGCCTCCTATTTATTCTCCCGTCGCGGAAACCCTGATTTCAGAACCCTTTTCTCCAGAAGCAATTCCGATCTCCGCCGCCATCGCCACCAAGTTTCGGGGGACCAGAATTCCTATGCCGGCATCCTGCCGGGACGGGGAAGTGCCCCCGGATTCATCTCCATCGATGTTGCTTCCTCCCTCCATGATGCGGGAGTAGTTCCTCCTCGGGGCTGAGGTTTCTACCAGTAGCTATGTGGTCAATTCTCTCTCCCATGATGTGATCTTCGTTGTGATGATAGGCTATGTTAATCTAGGGTGATCCCATGATATTTCCCCTTCCTCTATGTATTGGATTGATGTACTCACTTGTCTCTATCTAGTATAATCCCCGAGACCAAGGTGACAGCGGTCTATTGGACATGGATTAGAAGAATATTTTCATGAGTGATTTCCTCTTTTGTGTGTTGATTGAAGATTGAGAGTCTCTTGGTGCTTGTCTTTGACTATCCTTGAGATATGTTGTGGTGATTGTGGTACTCTCTTTGGATGGCCGCGGTGACATTGGGAAATCCATAGATTGAGAACTACGGACTTTGAGGTGTGCTTTTGTAGCCCTACATAATTCTCGTCCTCTCTTGACCACAAAGGAATGACCTCCGAGTGCGTCTCCATTGCATGTTTTATGGGAAATATCATGTGATTAGACTATGTTAATGTTGTTGGGAGTTGCCACTAGTGAAAGTATGAAGCCTAGGCCTTGTTTCCACCATTGCAATACCATTTGTGCTCACGTTTACCAATTGTTTGCTTGCTGCACTTTTTATTACAGATTTATATTACTTTGCTTTGCCACTCCTATCATCCATATTTTACCATCTCTTCGCCGAACTAGTGCACCTATACAACTCCTAGTTGTATTAGGTGTGTTGGGGACACAAGAGACTTCTTGTATCTTAGTTGCAGGGTTGCTTGAGAGAGACCATCTTCAACCTCTACTTCCCTGAGTTCGATAAACCTTAGGTCATCCACTTCAGGGAAATTGCTGCTGTCCTACAAACCTCTGCGCTTGGAGGCCCAACATAGTCTACAAGAATAGAAGCGTGTGTAGACATCAGAACACCCAAAACACACTTCTCCGTATTAAGCATCATCTTATAGACCCGGAGGTTATCAAAGGTTTCCTTTAGGTCCTCTACCAGCGTCTCCTCCTTCCTTGACTTTACAACAATGTCATCCACATAAGCATGGACGTTTTTCCCTATCTGCCCCGTAAGACAGTTCTGTATGCAACACTGGTAAGTTGCTTGGGCACTCTTGAGCCCAAAAGGCATAGATACGTAGCAAAAGGCTCCAAAGGGAGTTATGAAGGCTGTCTTCTCCTAGTCCTTAATCGCCATCTTGATCTGATGATACCCTGAATATGCATCCAAAAAACTTAGCCGCTCACATCCCGCCGTAGCATCAATGATCTGATCAATACGGGGGAGAGCAAAAGGATCGGTTGGACAAGCCTTGTTTAAGTTTGTGTAATCCACACACATCCTCCACTTTCCATTTTTCTTTAACACCAGCACCGGATTAGCCAACCACTCCGGGTGGAACACCTCAACTATGAACCCTACGGCCAAATGCCTGGCCACTACTTCACCTATAGCCTTGCGCCTTTCTTCATTGAAGCGGCGTAGATACTACTTGACAGGTTTGAACTTTGGATCAATATTGAGACTGTGGTCAGCGAGTTCCCTCGGTATACCTGGCATGTCAGAAGGTTTCCATGCAAAGATATCCCGGTTCTCACGGATGAACTCGATGAGCGCGCTTTCCTATTTGGGGTCGAGGTTAGCGCTGATAGTGAACTGCTTGGATGAGTCGCCTGGTATAAAGTCAACTTGCTTAGTTTCCTCTGCCGATTTAAACTTCAACGCTGGATCATGCTCTGTAGTTGTTTTTTTTAACGGGGACATATCCGCCGGATCAACGTTGTCTTTGTAAAACTTCAACTCCTCCGTAGCACATACTGCCTCTGCGTAAGTAGCGTCTCCTTGCTCGCACTCCAATGCAATCTTGCGACTTCCGTGAACCGTGATGGTTCCTTTGTGACCTGGCATCTTGAGCTGTAGATAAACATAGCATGGTCTAGCCATAAACTTGGCATAAATCGGCCGTCCAAACAGAGCATGATATGGGCTCCGGATCTTTACAACTTCAAAGGTTACTGTCTCTGACCTGGAATCTTGCTCATCTCCAAAGGTGACCTCTAGATCAATTTTCCCAACTGGGTAAGCCGATTTACCTAGCACCACTCCATGGAACACCGTATTGGACTGTCTTAGCTTCTTGTCCGTTAACCCCATACGACGGAAAGTCTCGTAATATAAGATGTTGATGCTGCTGCCGCCATCCATGAGTACTTTTGTGAATTTGTAGCCACCCACCTGTGGTGCTACCACTAAGGCCAACTGGCCCGGATTATCAACCCGCGGCGGGTGATCCTCTCTGCTCCACACAATAGGTTGTTCCGACCAGCGCAGGAAACGTGGTGTTGCCGGTTCAACTGCGTGTACCGCCCGCTTTAGGATTTTTTGATCTCTTTTGCACAAACTCGTAGTAAACACATGGTATTGTCCACTAGTTAGCTCTTTCGGATTACTCTGATATCCGGATTGCTGCTGTTGCTGACGCTGCTGATTGCCTTGGCTATTGTAACCGCCCTGGCCATGCTGGTGGTTGCCTTGGTTGTTATAACCGCCCTGACCATGCTGCTGGTGGTTTCCTTGGTTGTAGTTATTGTTGCCGCCTTGATTTCCTAATCCAGAACCGTTACCCTGGTGACCCGGACCATGAAAACCGGGACCTGAGCCGCCGCCGTCTGGTGGTCCGTTATCAAATTTGGCCTGTCTCAGGGCCTCTACCATGACCCGACATTGCCCCCATGTGTGTTTAGCTGGGCGTTCCTCCGTGCTATGTTTCGGGCAAGGCTCGTTCAATTGCTGATCCAGATTAATGAATCCTCCTCCGCTTCGTGGAGGTGGCCTACCCTTGCGGCGTTGAAAGTTTCCTTGAACATTGGTATTGGCCACGAAATCAGAGCTGCCTTCTGCCTTTCGCTTACCATTAAAGCTTGTTCCTGCCGGATTAGCATGCGCCGGTTTACCAGCCTTGTTCACTTTCCCGGATTTGTCTCCATCTGCTTCGGGGTACTTTGTGTTATCAAAGTCCCCATACTTCACTAGAGCGCTCATGAGTGTCCATGTGTCGTTACAATCCCGCTTAAGCCGTCCCAACTTCAGTTTTAGAGACTCAAACCGGCAATTGTTTTCTAGTGTCACTATTGCCATACTGGGATTGATGCTATTGGAAGAGTGTAGGATTTCTGACACTCGCCGTACCCAGGTGCTCGTAGGCTCCTGTTCTCCTTAAACACATGCCGCCAAGTCCACTATTGACATCGGTTGCTTGCACGTGTCTTTGAAGTTTTTGATAAACTGCCGACGTAGCTCGCCCCATGATCCGATGGAGTTAGGTGGTAAGCCCTTTAACCATGTCCGGGTTGTACCCTCAAGCATCATGGTAAAATACTTTGCGCATGCCGCTTCATCCACATCTAGCATCTCCATAGCCATCTCATAACTCTCAATCCAAGCCTCGGGAGCCAGGTCCGCCGTATAGTTAGGCACCTTGCGCGGACCTTTGAAGTCCTTGGGTAACCTTACGCTTCGTAAAGCGGGAACAAGACACTGCACTCCAAAAGAACTCGCCGTGACTCCCGTCTCTGCTGTGGTTGGGTGAACCGGCGTCGTTTGGCAGATATCCTCGTGGGCAGTAGGCCTGGCCCGGTTCATCGCCTCCTGGGCGTGCGCCTCTGCTCCTACCGGATTATCTTGCCTGTGACGGTGACGTCTCTGCTCGCTGCTGGACACTTCCGGTTAATCCCAACGCCTGGTGTAACTCCTGCTGTGGCGGGGTGTTGAATGAATTTTCTCCCTGCTGTAAGAGTACGCCTGCTACTGTGTCAATGCTGTGTCCAGCAATTCCTTGACCCTGCGTGTTTCCATTGCTACGGGGGATGTCCCCTCAATGGGTAAAGCGGCCAGCCGTGAAGCGGCGGAGACAATGTTATCCAATGGGTTTGAAAAATGGCCAGGAGGCGTGGGGATGTGCGGCGTGGGCACAACCTGATGATTTTGCTCCACGGTCGGCTGTTGAACCGGCGCGCCTGCTCCTGGGACTCCTCTCCGGTTTACTTCTAGGGTATTGCTGGCTCCCGCCCCTGGTGTGCCAAAGAGATTCATCGCCTCATAGACCGGCGGTAGACGAGTCTGATACCTTCTGTTCCTTACCTCCTGCGCAGAGGCCTGATTAATTCTGAACCGGAAAGCTTGGGAATATAGTTCTGCTTTCCTTGACACCATCATGGCTTTCTCTGCATCCAGATCCCGTTTGGCTTTCTCAATCCGGCCCTTCAGCTGGAGGATCTCCGCATCATGTTGCGCCTTGTTGGCAGGAGCCACTTCTGCTATTGCGCGTGCTGTCAACTCCTCAACCAAGGTGGATAGAGCGTCAGAGGGTGAGGGGGCTTGGTTGCTTGCCCCTGCACCAGCTACCTCTGTTGTGAACGCCCCAGTCACCCTGGGCTGCTGCATAGGCTGTGATCCGGCCATGAAGACAGCCACCCGGTTTGGCGGATCGAAGGGGTCCGGAATACTGTCACCATCGGACATACCCCCGGATCGGCCGTCCCGCAACTGGTACAAAGATTCGGTTTCTCCGGATGAAGATTCATCGTCAGAATAGATAACTGTCTCGCCACCAGAATCCGATCCGTCCTCGGCTTGGACTCCATGCACTGCTCCGACGAAAACACGCTTCATGGCGGGCTGAATCCGGGCCGATCTCGCACGCTGAGCCGGCTCGACGATGTTGGGGAAGATGTCCGGCTCAGGTCCCGGTTCACCAATCTTGCCGATGAAAACGTGGATGCCACCGAAGGGGACCCTGTACCCGTATTCGATTGAATCGGCCTCAGGGCCCCAGCCTGCGTCATTGATGTAGATCCGACCGCCGCGACTCTTGGTCATCCGGACAACCGTGTAACCCTTGAGTCCTTCAAAGCTGCCCTTCAAGAACTCGAAACCATTGTGTGATAGCCCCACGGTGGGCGCCAACTGTCGTGGAATTGGCATGGCAGATGTCCGGTTTAGTGGACTTAGGTGTGGAGCCATCGCCCGGGTTAGCTTGAAGAGGTTAAAGCACACAAAGAACACAGAGGGTTTATACTAGTTCGGTCCCTTCGATGAAGGTAAAAGCCTACGTCTAGTTTGGTTTGGTATTGCTTGGGCGTCGATGAACAGGGAGCAGATTGCTTGCCTGTGTCTCGATGTGTCGTTGCTTTTTCTTGAACCGTCGCTGGGTCGTCCCTTTATATAAGAGGCAACGCCCGGTCCGGTTTACAGAGTCCTGAGGCCGGCTCATAATCGTATCCGCCTCGGTCTCTCCTCTTTCTTCCTTCTACCTCAAGTTACATGATAGGACGGTTCATAAACCGTAAACTTTACATACGGGCCTTAAGCCTCCACGGGCCGTAACCTCTAACTCATAACCTACTTGGCTTATGATAATACAACTATATTAACGTAATCCGGATCTCCCTAGCCGGTTTATACCTGCTGGTAATATCCCTGACAATACGTCCTACAGATTATGTATACAGACTCGAACAATGCGGCTGAATATGAGGCCCTATTACATGGTCTCCGCCTAGCTGTATCCATGGGCGTACAACGCCTAGAGGTACGGGGAGACTCAAACCTCGCTATCTCTCAAATTAATGGAGATTGTGATGCAAAGGATTCCAAAATGGCAGCTTATCGCAATGCTATATTAAAAATGTCAGCTCGATTTGAGGGGATGGAATTCCATCACATAGCCCGGGATATTAACCAGGCCGCTGACGTACTCGCTCGCATGGAAGCTAAACGTGACCCCGTCCCACCTAACACATTTGTGGAAAGGCTGTTTAAGCCATTAGTAATATGGCAGGACGCGAGCAGCGATACGCATTCGGATCCGAATACACCCCCGGCCGAACTCAATCAAGATCTCATTGGAGACTCAAACATGGAGATAACTCCCTCGGCTCATGAAATCATGGCTGTCATAGCCCCCTGGACAGAGCCCTTCCTTGCTTACCTTAAAAGACAGGAACTCCCCGATGACCAAAATGAGGCCCGCTGCATAGTCCGGCGTTCTAAAGCCTGCAAAGTTCACGAAGGTGAACTATATAAGAAAAGCACAGCTGGTATTCTCCAAAGGTGCATCTTCGAAGAGGAGGGAAGGCAAATTCTCACTGAAATACACGCTATAATGGGCGGCCACCATGCCGTAGCACGGGCGCTCGTAGGCAAAGCTTTTTGCGCTGGCTTTTACTGGCCTACTGCCCGAGCAGATGCCCAAATCTTAGTCCAAAACTGCATTGGCTGCCAGCTCTTTGAAAATAAAAGTCACATGCCTCCCACCACTCTGAGAACAATACCCATTACCTGTCCTTTTGCGGTCTGGGGGCTGGATATGGTCGGACCTCTTAAAGGGGGAATCCATAAAAAGAAATACTTACTGGTTATGGTAGATAAATTCACTAAATGGATTGAAGCCAAACCAGTGAAAACAGCTGAGGCAGGGCCTGTGATAGATTTTATATCCGGCGTAGTACACCGTTATGGTGTCCCGCATAGTATTATCACGGATAACGGCTCCAACTTCACAGCTGACGAGGTAAACATTTGGTGCGCAAAGTTAGGTATTAAACTTGACTACGCTTCTGTATACCATCCTCAAACAAACAGTCAAGTCGAAAGAGCCAATGGTCTGATAATGAGCGGGATTAAACCCCGACTAGTGTGCTCCTTGCGGGAGTCTAATAAACACTGGGTCGAAGAGCTTGACTCTGTACTCTGGGGGCTGCGGACCACACCCAATCGTGCGACAAGATATACACCTTTCTTCATGGTGTACTGCGCAGAGGCTGTTCTGCCCTGCGACATTATTCATGACTTACCTCGAGTGCGCATGTACGAGGAAAGAGAAGCCGAGCTAGATCGGCAGGATGACCTAGATGGACTTGAGGAGGAGCGTGATACAACGCAATCCCGTTCCGCATTTTATCAACAACAAGTCAGGCAATACTAGAGCAGAGAAGTGCGGGCCAAGACATATAACGTCGGTGTACTCGTTTTACGCCACCCAGCGAAGAAAAAGGATAAGCTCAAACCAAAATGGGAGGGCCCCTTCATTATCGATGAAGTACTCATCGGTGGAGCCTATCGCCTTCGCAATGCACAGGACGACCGCCTTGAGCCGAACCCGTGGAACGCTGCCAGGCTCCGACAATTTGATGGATAGTTCGGTAGAATTTTTTTCCTCCTTATAAGTTAGGTCTTTGTCAGGCCCAAGATGCGATTATATCCCGATCACGTGACACTTACGTGATTGGGGCACAACCGCATTTTGGGCGCTTAGCAAGATGGATATCATTACATCGTACCATTACATACATACATGGGGGATACAACAATTCATACAAGTCACATGAATACAACATCATCAATACAAGGCATCCGACTACGGATGCAAACATGAAAAGCACAAAGACATCCATCTGCTATCCGAGGCTGCCGACCCGGAACCAAACCCAAGACTGAAGAAGAAGAAAGAACTCCAACAAAAGAACATCGCTCTCACGTCAAGTCATCGGAAACCTGCACCTGCAACTGTTGTTGTAGTATCTGTGAGCCACGAGGACTCAGCAATCCCATAACCATGGGTAACAATACTAGCAAAGCTTAATTGGAAGGAAGAGGTAAAGTGCTGAGGTTGCAGCAGCGGCTAAGCAAAAGTATGGTGGCTAACTTACGAGTACAATAGTAAGATGAGCATCTACGCAAATGGTCGCAAACTAGTAATGATCGCTAAAGATCCTGAACTACCTGCGAGTCAAACTTAACCCCACCGTGTTCTCTTCTCAAAGTGAAAAGAGACAGTCACAGTTACTCACACAGTTGTGTGTTTTACTTCGGATCCTCTGTCAAGTTTTCTACAACCGGACATTAACAAATTCCAATCTGCCACATAACCGCGGGCACGGCTTTCGAAAGATCATAACCCTATAGGGGTGTCCCAACGTAGCCCATCACAAGCTCTCACGATCACCTGAGATCACTGTTCAAGAAATCTTCCGATTCAGCGATTTATCGCTACTCTTGGGGTGACCGATAAGATTATGCCTTATCTTCATCATTTATCATTTGGGCCGATTAATCGCTATGACAAGCGATTTATCGGGAATCTACCGATAAATCGGGCCTATTCGTAGCACTATGTTTGCAAGAACTATGCTTATTTGTGTTTTATGGACCTTGTTACGCAATATGTAATGTTTTTTTCTATTTTGTTTGTAATTATATCAAGATTTAAAGGCTAGGATTCAAGGTAACACTTCTGTCTAATATTGTTTTGGTGTTGAATATAGCATATTTTAGTGTTGAGAACCTGGGATTTGAAAAAAATGGCCGATTAATAGTCGACCGATAAAATCGATTAATCGATCGATTTCCGATTAATCTCTATTCCCTAGGTGACCGAGACGATAACGATAAGCGATATCCTCAACATTGCCTGAGATAATAATTATTATTACCCCTTATCTTAGGGACGATCCGATCAGGCTCGGAATCCCGGTGCACAAGACATTTCGACAATGGTAAAACAAGTCCAGCAAGACCTCCCGGTGTGTCGACACCCTGATAGTAGCCGCGCGTATCTCGTCTCAGGCCACGACTGGATGGGTGATGCTACAAGTAAAACCAGCCCTTGGGTTTCCCCAAGGTGGCCCTCCAGGACCCCCGTTTGGGACCAACACCATCAGCACTGGCCCCCCTGCTATGTAGAAAAGAATCCCGAGGGCGCGACCCCCTATGCAAATTTAATTAATTAATTAAGTTGTTATTATGAGGCAAAATAAAACCAATGTTGGGCCTTGCTGGAGGAGTTTTATTCAAAGACGAACTGTCAAGGGGTCCCCATATACCCTACCGTGTAAGGAACGCAAAATCAAGGAACATAATGCCGGTTTATCGGCTCCTAAGGTGGCATGAGTGGTACAAAACACCAAGCAAAAGGCCAAGACTTCCACCCATGCCCATTATATAGGTGTGTTAAATAATAATAATAGATATTGTGATATTCCAACAACAAGTTCCAATGTGGAACGATCTTCATCTTCACCTGCAACTAACAACGCTATAAGAGGGGCTGAGCAAGTGGGTAACATAGCCAAACAACGGTTTGCTAGGAAGGTGTCAAAGGTTAGAGGTTTCATGGCAACAAGGAGAGGGGCTGACAATAAAGATGGGTAGCGCGACATATAACGATAGCATCGAGACAACTAAGCATGGCAATGATAGTAAAGGTATCCAAGGTGATGGTCATCTTGCCTGAGATCCCGCAAGGAAGAAGAACGGATCCATGAAGAAGACGAAGAAGAAGCCTTGAAGACGAACCACGTGTAGACGAACGAATCTTCACGATCGCAATGGAACAAACGCAAACGAGAAGAAGCAAGCAATACGGTAAACACACAACACAAGAACATGACAATATGCTCAACCAAGTATGATGCAAGACAAGTCTATATATTATTCAATACATGGCAAGAGATGAAGCACACAAGAACAACACCAAACAACAAGTTTAAATGAGGCCGGAATCAACATATAGTAAAACCGGTAAGTCCTCATATGCATAATTTGAAATTAGTCCAGATCTGAACAAACCTTAAGTTAAAGTTGTTAAACAGCAGGTTAACATGCACCATGATGATCTACACGAAATTCTAGTCAAGTTTCATACAAAGTTTGTTTAATTTGGGGCTACGGTCTAGAAGATATGAGCAAAACAAGACAAGCAAGGCAACGGTGCAAGATGCACTCAAACATCAAGCAAACACACTCCAAATAGGTAAATAACATGATATTATGCTACTACATGCAAAATCACACAAGTTTCCTATAGGGCACGCTCAAAACGGAGCAACGGTTCAACACATACACACGAAACAAGATATAGCAACAAGCTGAAATTAACAGCCACATAGCAACTTTGGAGCAAGGTAAATATATGCTACAACACTCAAATATGGTAACAAGAATCATGGATGTGAATTATACATGATTCTTAACAAGCATGAACTTAGAACACACCCAAAAACCTACTGGAACATAATTAACCAAGCATGGCAAGTTGCAATAAAATTATCCAGACTTAGTAAAAATCTGGGAAGGCAAAAACATCATCACGATGCTGCCTTCGGAGGCACAAAACAACAAGAATATCAACTCTAATAAGAACATAAAGAGCATGGACATGTAGTAGACATATCCTACAGCAAACAAATCCATTGGAGCAACTCCATAGGAGGCACGGGTCAATAGCAACAAGCTCCACCAAATTGAATATGCTGATAAAATCCTGACAGGTATAATTTATAGCAACTTGAGAGCAAGAAATAAATAAGCTACAGTAGGTCATATGAGCAAGTAAGGGCATGAATGGATAGACAATAACATGGACAACAAGACATGATCATTAGCCACTCCAAAACAAGCATGGATTTGAGTGGGGCATCAAGCAAACATAGCATCAGGTTATAACAGATTCCAGACTTAGCAGTTTTTTCACTAAGTATAAAACAGCAATAACAACATGGCATGTTTACAAGCTTGTTTAAGTCAACACAAGGCATATCATGTAAAGAGGTTTGCACCACAGCAAAGACCATATTATTGTGCTTCTAAAACATCTAGACATGTGGCATGAAGACAAACACACCAATAGCAATGAGCAATTGAAATTCAGCATCTCATAACAAGTTTCAGCACATAACAGCCACATGCACTTTTGCAACAGAGTTTAACATGGCAATATGGACTCAAACAAGCATGCTACAGCAACCATCATGTAGTACACTTCACAATGAACATTTTGACATATCATATGCTCCATTTGGATAAACATGCACCAAGTTATCATATCTCAAACATGGCATCAAATTAACAAGTAACAGCAGTTTATAACAAGTAGCACTCTTGCAACAGAGATTAGAGCAACAAGATGAACTCAAACAACCATGGCACAATGGAACAAAGTGTAGAGCATATCACCACAATCATTTTGACATATCATACACTCAATTTGGATCACCACACAAAAAGTTACATGCATGCAAAGTATGCATCAGAAAACAAAACAGAAAAGGACTTAGTCAAATAACAACCTCCGAAGGGGTGGACAAAGTCCGACTGGGGCAGACATGTCCGGCGGCTGGGAAGCTGACACGCGGGCCCGGGGAAAACGGACATGTCCGTCCCTGCCCGGACGCGTCCGTCCGTGGGCCTGGCGCGGGGCCACTTGGCAGCGGCTCGAGGGTCAACACGGGTCGGGTTCGGGCGACGGATCCGGTGATGGAGTGGATCGAGTCCGGCGAGGAAACCCGGGAGACGGCGGCGAAGCTGGCCGGCCTCCGGCGAGGGACGGCCGGGGGAGGCCGACGACGGGGCAGATGGCGGCGGAGGGAGCCAGGCGTCGGGCGGCAGATCTGCCCATGGAAGGAGGCGGCGCTCGGCGGGGCTAAGACGGCGACGACGGAGCTCCCTGGAGGGGCGGCGGAGGACGCCGGCGACCTCCCGACGGCGAGGCGCGGCTGAGGCGCGCTCCTCCCTCCTGATCCAGATCGGATCGAGGAGCGGGGCGGCGGCACGAGCGCTCGGGCTCGGGGCGGCGGGCTGGACGGGCCTGGCGGGCTGCGCCCGGGCCCACAGGGCCGCGTGGGGGTGGCTGGAGGACGCGTGGCCGCTCCCTGATGGCTGGGGCGCGGCGGCGCGGTGGCTGGCCCAATAGGGGCACGCCACGTGGTGGAATCCGGTTGGCCGGCACCGGATTTTGAGGAGGGGGGCGGCTGGATTGCGGCTGAGGAGTGGGGAGGCACGGAATTTGAGGAGGAAGCTTGGGGAAGGCCAAAAATGGTATGGGGGACTGATTATATAGGGAAGGGGGCTAGGGTTAGGTGTCTTGGGGGGTTTTTGAGCCCTCCGATCTCTATCGGATGGCACCGGTCGAGAGGGGGGTTAGGATGGGCCTAGGTGGAGGTAGTGGGCTGTGTAGGATGAGTTGTGGGGAGAGAAGAGGAGAGGCCCACGGGGTTTTCGGAGACCGAAAACGTCCGACGTTTTAACCGGCTACTAGTGCCGCTATATATATCCGTTGGGCTATCAAACGGACTCTGAATGCGACGAAACTTGACAGGCGATCTACCTATGCTATAATAAGACCACACGCCAAGTTTCATCCCATTCCGAGAACATTTTTTGGCCACTCATAAAATAAATATTTGGAGGCGCCGTAGGCGCGTGCAAGTGTGTCTGGGCTCCGAATGGACAACGGAGAGGACGAGGGAACTCGGACGGATGCAAGTTTTGAAAACATGTTGATGCAATGCACACGATGACATGGCAAGATGCCACACGCAAGCAAGATGACATGGCAACGACGACGAATAACTGGCTGACACCTGGCGCACCGGTCTCGGGGTGTCACAGTCTTGTCTTTTACTTTTTATCTTTTCTCCTTTCCTTTTTTACACTTTTTTCATTGGCAAGTATCCGGCTAGCCCGAACTGCCACATGATAAATACATCTTTGAATGTATCTACGTCAAATATACCTGGGGGCTTGTTTAACGAAGCCCATTATAAATAAAGCTTATTGCTTAAAATGTCACATGTTTTTACAGTTCTTCCTTGCCATTGTATGCACCGATATGACTTAAGCTCTGGCCAAGCTGGGTTGCCTGGCTCCTATGCTTACCCCTACGTTCCTGATTGTTCGGCTAGGGTGTAAAGGGAGTACCTCTGCGATTGTTACAACCGAGCAATCTGGATATGTACCTCACACTGGGTGAAGCCGAAAGCTAGCGCTCTTAAGGGAATAATTGGTCGGCGGATACATGACATATCGCATTCTAAAGCGTATTTTAAAACTACCACCGGATATGGCATCCTACAATCCTTTTTCACAGGATTAAAAGCCTAGGCCCACATTTGTATGCACGCCGACCCAGGGAAAGGAACCCCTAACGGAACTATTCTCTCTGGAATATGTTTCTTACGTTAAATAGTAATATAACATAACTCCCCAAACACAGTTTGTCTGTTCAAGAAATTATGACCGGATAGCCTGGTTTCCGAACATATCATGTGTTCACCACAGATATAGTATTCGGAAGCACTCCAACATTTGGGTTTATGGAGGTTAAAGCAGATGGTCGGCCGTGACAAACTTTTTTATAGATTCGGCTGGAGATAAGTTTGATGGTTAAAGTACATTAATACATAGAATCAAACGACTACTCATTTTCTATTCCCTCTATCAGGTTGTCTAGCTTACAGTCCTGTTGGGAAAGCTTTGCAGCTATCTCTACTTGGTCATAGACCAAATGCGGAGGAATTTCTTGTCCATCGGACCCTCGAGGTCCCACGTGGGCCATTGGATCAAGACGAGTGTAGCGCATCTTCACCATGGCCCAGGCTTCTCGAGCACCCATGCGGCATGCTGATGCTTTCCATAGTTCGAAGCAGCGTCGAGCCCCTTTGAACAGGTCCGCAAAATCCTCCATAGTTTCTGGAGGTGAGTTACCAGGCCATAAAGCTCTGGCCATACTCTTCATGGCCTTCCGAGCCCGTTCATGGACCTTGGAAAGCTCTTGTAGCACATCACCCTCAAAACCGGACACTCCACCTGCAGGCTACCCAGTCAACAAACCTGCAGGAAAAGTTTTATAAGAAACTTTCAAAATAAGAGACTATAAGGAGAGCTAGGTATAAGAGACATACTAAACATGCCACTTTTTAGCCTCCGGTTCTCTTCTAAGGCGCTTGAGAGTTGGGCCTTTACGCCCTTTAGCTCCTGTACGAGCCTAATATTTATATCCTTCACTTGGTTCCTCTTCTCCATAGGTTGCGTCAGTGCACGCTCGCCAGCGGCTGTTTCCCCTTCGGCAATTTTTTTGTCCGCTAAAGCATCTCTTAGCTCCCTCTCCAGTTGGTCGGTCGATCTTGTTGCTGTATTACAAATTAGTACATATATAATAGTAATCAGAAGAACTATCATAGCTTCCAGACACAATTATTCTTACCACCAGCATCATTTCTGGATTCCTTCGAATTTTTCAATTCGGTGAGCTGGGTCCGGCATTCTTCAAGTTCCTTAGATAAAGAGTTATTCTTTTCTCGAAGCACCTATAAAAAGACAATGATCCTCAAATCAGTTATACCAACTACTTTAAGTCTCCGGGGCTACTGGCATGGGAACACTCAAAATAAACACTTACCCGCATATCTTTTGAAAGCTGATGAGTGGCTCCGGCGAGTCCGTCTTGAGTGGCTCGGATATATGCATCTGTAGAGTTGAGGGCGTTAAACACCTCCTCAGAAAAAGCGGGGTCACGCATGGCTGCTTTCCGCCGCCGGTGAATCATCGCAACCTCCACTTCAGAATTGGTAGCTGACACTTCATCCGAATCCTCCTAGAGAGGACAATCCGGGACCGAATTAGCATTTACCCCTGACGGGCCTGACGCCGGATTGACTAGAGCTTGGCCTGCATTGCCTCCGGAGACAGCCCAGTACATATTCCTCCTAAAAGGAAGAAATAAAGCGGAAAGTTATAATACCGATTTCACCACCCAGCACATGTTAAAGCATACATACCTCTTTGAAGGTCCGCTGGTGGTCGCGGTCCTTTTTCGCTTCAACGCCTCGCCCTACGTGGGCGCCACCCTCTGGGTTGGTGGTCTACGCGCAGTTCGGCGTGAGGAGCGCCGTCCCTGTTCAAGTATGATAGAATACAGTGGGTAAGGCGCATTGGGAATCTCCTCTTTTGAAAAGATATGTCCTGAAATACTTAGACGGGAGGAAGGAATGAGGCCTGGGTAATCAGCTACTATAGCCACCAGGGGACCCTCACGGTAGGCTTGGTAGAAGACTCCTTCTTCTAGCTCTATACCTACATCCGGATCTTCATCGTATCCGGGGCCTGCATTTTGAAACTGGTCCTCTGGCTGAGGGGCAGGACTATTAATCCCCTCGATCACCTTCCTCCACTCGTATTAGGAGAAACCAAGTTTAGTTCGGATAAAATATCATAACAAAGAAAAAACGGGCGGTCATGAGAGAAACTCACCTAGTCGGGAGGATTGTACATAGAAAAACCCTCCCGGCACGTTAGACGAAGGAAATCTTGTTTCTCTCCCTTATAGAGACCTTCCAGGACATCGGCTAGAGCGGCAGGATCATCTAGACCTAGGCGTAAGCAGCGCGAGGCATCATCTTGGCCATTATAGTGCCACATTGAAAATCCTCTAGCTAGAAGCGGCTGCACACATCGCTTTATTGAAATATCCCTCACTTCGGTTATAGATAACCCTGAACTGGCGAGCAATTGGATCTTGCTAGCCAGTCTGATAACATCCGCTCTCTCTTCTTCCTAGGGATTGGGGGGACACCAGTTGTAAAGCTTCTTTGGTGGAGCACTGGAGTATTCAGGGAGTCCATGCCAAACTGGATCCGGGAGAGCGACGTCCTCAATGTAGAACCACTCTGAAGGCTACTCTTCAGATGCTTTCTTCGGAGTACTGGGCAGATAGCCTATCCCGGCTATGCGTCATACTTCGGCGGCCCCAACTTCAAATATGGATCCTTCTTCCGATCGAGGGACAAGGCAGAAGTACTTCCTCCATAGCTTGAAGTGAGGCTCGCAGCCCAAAAACAGTTCGCATAAAGTGACAAAACCCGCGATATGCAGGATGGACCCCGGCGTAAGGTCGTGCAGTTGAAGACCGTAGAACTCTAGGTGTCCCTTAAGAAATGGGTGGACGGGAAACCCTACGCCTCTTAAAAGGAAGGGGACAAAACATACCCGCTCTCCATCGGAGGGGTTGGGAAAACTCTCTGCCAGGGTTTGGTTGTCAATAGTCGTTAGTCCGGTCCG
The DNA here is from genome assembly GCA_902687465.1 of Secale cereale. Taxonomy (NCBI): domain Eukaryota; kingdom Viridiplantae; phylum Streptophyta; class Magnoliopsida; order Poales; family Poaceae; genus Secale; species Secale cereale. The sequence continues at coordinate 662,309,215 of LR738710.1, read as the reverse complement.
GACGGGGACTAGATCCTCTCGGGGGAGATATCCCTGTGCTTGAAATGTCCTCAGGTGCGCATGAGACATAGAGAAGCTTTTCCAATCTCCTATACGAGGACCATGAGGGCGCGAGGAAGAGCTTGGGGCACTAGCCATGTTTGAAGATTTTTTGCAGGCACTAGGGTTTCTTCCGCGTGGAATGGGATGGAGAGGCAACTGAGATATGTCTTATTATATAGGCACCTACTCTATATCGTCCAGGGGGCGTTTTGTAAAACTGCCCAGACGGTTCGCATTCATTGGACGCGTGGAAGCCAAGGCGACAGCGGCGAGGAATCGGCAGGATGTAATATCTAAGGAAGCCGAACTATCATCCAGGAGGACTCACCTTGCAAGACCGAAGACATGAAGCCGGACACAATCTCGTCCTTGAAGGCAAGTCCGGGGGTTACTGAGGCAGTCCTGTATTCAGGGGTCCTCAGGCATCCGGGTCAATGAAGTTGGGCCGTATTGATGGGCCGCGTAAAGAAGAAGCAGAAGACCCTCCCCGTATTTGGTCAGGACTCTTATGTACGTAGAAAGGCAAGTGTAGAGTCCGGATGTATTGATTACTTCCTCCCCAAGTCACCCTTGTAACCCGAGGTCCCCTCTAGCGTGTATATAAGCCGAGGGGGTTAGTCTGTAGAGGGGATCATCATCATCACAATACCCCTATAGGCTAGACTTTAGGGTTTAGCCATTACAATCTCGAGGTAGATCAACTCTTGTACTCCTATTCATCCATATTAATCCAGCAGGAAGTAGGGTATTACCTTGATTGAGAGGGCCTGAACCTGGGTAAACATCGTGTCCCGAGCCTCCTGTTACCATTGATCCTCTAAACGCATAGCTTGGGCTCCCCTACCCGAGATCTGCCGGTTTTGACACCGACATCGGGATGACGTGATGGTTAACTCCTACCAACCCTTCCCCTAGGAGCATGCGTGTAGTACTTTGTTTTGATGACTTGTAGATTTTTGCAATAAGTATGTGAGTTCTTTATGACTAATGTTGAGTCCACGGATTATACGCACTCTCACCCTTCCACCATTGCTAGCCTCTCTTGTACCGCGCAACTTTCGCCGATACCATACACCCACCATATACCTTCCTCAAAACAGCCACCATACCTACCTTTTATGGCAATTCCATAGCCATTCCGAGATATATTGTCATGCAACTTTCCACTGTTCCATTTATTATGACACGCTTCATCATTGTCATATTGCCATGCATGATCATGTAGTTGACATCGTATTTGTGGGAAGGCCACCATGCATAATTTTTCATACATGTCACTCTCGATTCATTGCACATCCTGGTACACTACCGGAGGCATTCATACAGAGTCATATTTTATTCTAGTATCGAGTTGTAATATATGAGTTGTAAACAAATAGAAGTGTGATGATCATCACTATTAGAGCATTGTCCCGAAAAAAGGCCAAATAAAAAAAAGGCCAAATGAAAAAAGAAAAGAAGGAAAGGCCAAAGAAAAAAGAAAGGCCAAAAAAAAGAAGAAAAAGGGGACAATGCTACTATCTTTTTCCACACTTGTGCTTCAAAGTAGCACCATGATCTTGATGATAGAGAGTCTCTTGTTTTGTCACTTTCATATACTAGTGGGAATTTTCATTATAGAACTTGGCTTGTATATTCCAACGATGGGCTTCCTCAAATGCCCTAGGTCTTTGTGAGCAAGCAAGTAGGATGCACACCCGCTTACTTTCTTTTGTTGAGCTTTCATACATTTATAGCTCTAGTGCATCTGTTGCATGGCAATCCCTACTCACTCACATTGATATCTATTGATGGGCATCCCCATAGCCCATTAATACGCCTAGTTGATGTGAGACCATCTTCCTCTTCTGTCTTCTCCACAGCCACCACTCTATTCCACCTATAGTGCTATATCCATGGCTCACGCTCATGTATTGTGTGAAACTTGAAAATGTTTGAAACAATTTAAGTATGAAACAATTGCTTGGCTGAAACCGGGGTTGTGCATGATTTGATTATTTTGTGTGACGAAGATGGAGCATTTCCAAACTATATGATTTTGTAGGGATGAACTTTCTTCGGCCATGTTATTTTGAGAAGACATAATTGCTTTGTTAGTATGCTTGAAGTGTTATCATTCTTATGTCAATATTAAACTTTTGTCTTGAATCTTTCGGATCTGAACATTCATGCAACAATAAAGAAAATTACATTGAGAATTATGTTGGGTAGCATTCCTCATCAAAAATTCTGTTTTTATCATTTACCTACTCGAGGATGAGGAGGAATTAAGCTTGGGGATGCTTGATACGTCTCCAACGTATCTATAATTATTGATTGTTCCATGCTATTATATTATCTGTTTTGGATGTTTAATGGGCTTTATTATACACTTTTATATTATTTTTGGGACTAACCTACTAACCCAAGGCCCAGTGCAAAATGCTATTTTTTGCCTATTTCAATGTTTCGCAGAAAAGGAATATGAAACGGACTCCAAATGGAATGAAACCTTCGGGAGGATCGTTTTGGAACAAACGCAACCCAGAAAACTTGGAGTACACGCAAGGGAAGCTACGAGGTGGCCACGAGGTAGAGGGGCGAGCCCAGGGGGTAGGCGTGCCCCCACCCTCGTGGGCCCCTCGTAGCTCCACCGACATGCCTCTTCATCCTATATATACCCATGTACCCTGAAAACATCCGAGAGCACCACGAAACCCTAATTCCACTGCCGCAACCTTCTGTACCCGTGAGATCCCATCTTTGGGCCTGTTTCGGAGCTCCACCGGAGGGGGAATCGATCACGGAGGGCTTCTACGTCAACACCATAGCCTCTCTGATGAGCTGTGAGTAGTTTACCACAGACCTTTGGGTCCATGGTTATTAGCTAGATGGCTTCTTCTCTCTCTTTGGATCTCAATACAAAGTTCTCCTCGATCTTCTTGGAGATCTATTTGATGTAATTCTTTTTGCAACGTGTTTGTCGAGATCCGATGAATTGTGGGTTTATGATCAAGATTATCTATGAACAATATTTGATTATTCTCTGAAATCTTTTATGCATAATTTAAATATCTTTGCAAGTCTCTTTGAATTATCAGTTTGGTTTGGCCTACTAGATTGATCTTTCTTGCAATGGGAGAAGTGCTTAGCTTTGTGTTCAATCTTGTGGTGACCTTTCCCAGTGACAGCAGGAGCAGCAAGGCACGTATTGTATTGTTGCCATCGAGGATAAAAAGATGAGGTTTATATCATATTGCATGAGTTTATCCCTCTACATCATGTCATCTTGCTTAAAGCGTTACTCTGTTCTTATGAACTTATTACTCTAGATGCATGCTGGATAGCGGTCGATGTGTGGAGTAATAGTAGTAGATGTAGAATCGTTTCGGTCTACTTGTCATGGACGTGATGCCTATATACAATGATCATGCCTAGATATTCATATAACTATGCGCTTTTCTATCAATTGCTCGACAGTAATTTGTTCACCCATAGTATAAATTTGCTATCTTGAGAGAACCCACTAGTGAAACCTATGGCCCCCAGGTCTATCTTCCATCATATCAATCTTCCATCAACTATTTATCTTTACTTTACTTTTATTTTGCAATCTTTACTTTCAATCTATATAACAAAAATACCAAAAATATTTATCTTATTATCTCTATCAGATCTCACTTTTGCAAGTGGCCAAGAAGGGATTGGCAACCCCTTCATCACGTTGGATGCAAGGTTCTTATTTGTTTGTGTAGGTACGAGGGACTTGTGTGTAGTCTCCTACTGGATTGATATCTTGGTACTCAAAAACTGAGGGAAATACTTACGCTACTTTGCTACATCACCCTTTCCTCTTCAAGGGAAAAACAACGCAAGCTCAATAGGTAGCAGTGACCACATCACAAACTGAATAATAATCCATGAGATCATCTCAATATCATCATCTGCATCCTTCCAAACTGTTAATGCCCAAAATATATTAATATATAAATCACCTATAAGTCATTCCGTCATGTGAGTGTTGATCGAACGGTGTGACCTAGTACGAACTTGTGCCCATGACCGAGGATGCGGCTATCGATAGATTAAAAACACACACTCTATAGAGGTAGCGCAGTGTACCCACACCACAGAACCCATGGCCTCTTTCTCCCATTCAGGTGGACAAACGCCGTACCGACAAAACCGATCTAATACCATGATACTCTCCCGGCCACTCCAACCAACACCCCCTTAGGGTTCAGTCCTGGGTGGCCCCGTGCCTACCAAAGGCATCAACGGCTACCGTCATGGCAAAACAAAAACGGTCCCAAAGAGGGACAAAAAGGCGCCTAACAACTACGCGCCCATAACCTTCCCTCGTTGGAGGCACCGGTGAGAGACATGACAATAGACCGCATTAGGGCCTTCCCATAAAAGGCAAATGTGGTTGCACTGGAAAAAGCCTGGTTCGGTGGCACCTGACCAACTTAATGACGGAATTTATCCCCAAAGTATCTCCGCGATAACTATTCCTCAGATATCCTACATCCACCTGCAATCCAAGTTATAGTAATATCTACCAAATAATCCAAAGCATGACATAGTCATATCAAAATACTCCGAGGATAGCATGTCAACTACAATCAATGATGAATCCAAGAAACATGATACTACTACTGCAATAGCAAGAACAAGTTATCCAACTAAGATCCACATGCAAGCATTATCTCCGAAATCATACTCCAAAACAAAATATCAACAATCATCATGAAAGTAATACTAGCCACTAATTATCCAAAGGCAACATGACATCTAAAGTAATACTCCAAAGCATAATGCCATCATCAAAATAATCATAATAGCCACTAAGAATCCAAAGGCAAGAGATCATCCACATAAGCTGCAAAATATAAGTCCTAGAAATCCAAGCAACATCATGGCAATAGCAAGATCAACACAACTCCGAGAAATGCCATGAACAATATCACATGTAACTAAAGCAATATTTTAGACAGGTTCAAATAAATAAACTATGTCACTGCATTACAGTCATGCAAGTGGAGTGTGTGGCTTGCCTGGGGTGGAAGGATTCACCGGGAAGTAGTGCGAGAAGCTCGCGGAAAGCTCGCGGAGGGGGCCGATTTAGTGCAAGGGCAAAATGGTCATTTTCAGAATGTTAACACATTGTGGAAATGATACCAACAGAACGAGCTCGATGATACGAAGAAGCGGGCTTTCGAATCACCTCATTTGGAGTTAGGTCAAAAAGATATAGTTGTTTTTCTGCCAGGGACCTATCTGTAATAAAATCATCACAAACAAGCCCTTGGCTAGAAAAACAGAACGCGCCTTTAACTGAACATGCTTTCCGTTAGAGAAAATGGAAACTGGGTCGAAGGAGAGCCAAAGTACCCTTTCGGAAGGGGAAGCCGTATTCCAGAGGAATACACTTCCACTTATCCTAGTTAGCAGAGGCGGGACCGGGCGCTGAGTTGCTGCCAGGCGTGTCCCACACGGCTTCTCTCTCCTCCTGGCCTTCTCCTTCTTCTCCCCCGATGCGTGCCCGCAGAAAAGAGGGAGGCCGCCGGCGCGGGGGCTCGTCCGGCCGACTCCGGCTGTCCCCCGCTGCGATCGACCTAAGGGCGAGCTCCGCAGGGTGAGCCGCACCCGACAGTGGATGTCTCGGACTCCGGGGTGGACCAAGGCGAGCGGGAGCGGAGCTATGGCGGATGAGGTCTTCGGGCTCCGGTGAACTCACGGCCAGAGGCCACAAGAGAAGAGCGGAGCATGCTGGGGTGGCTCTAGGGTACTAGGGGAGGGACGAGGTGGTGGAAGAAGAGAGAATGGGACTTGGGGTCGCCAGAATTTAGGCCGAGGCCAACGACGGGCACGGCGACCATTGGAGGGCTCGGGAGCTCTTCAAGCTCATGGGGGTGGCTAGGTGGGGCGCTAGGAGGGTGAGGAGACAGTGGATGGGCTCGAAGTGCTGTGGGGTTGGCTATTTATAGCCGTGGCCGAAGTTTCCCGAGCTGGTTGCCGCCGTTTGGGTCCGGCCAACGCTTCGGCAGAGCCAGAGCTCACGGGAGGGAACAGACAAGTCGGGAGAGGCCAAGGGGTTGCAGCGGAGGGTCACTGAGAAGAACCCGACGCCGGGGAGCAGAGGAAACCGACGGGAGGAGGACCGGGTCAAGTGGGGCACAGTGCACCCGTGGCCGCTCGTCGTCTAGCTCCGGCGAGCATGCTTTGGGAGAGGGCAGAGGGCCGAGGGCGACGTGAGAGAGGAGGGGAGTCTGGTCGCCATGCTAGGACATGTGAACTCCGTCGAGGCAAAGCTGGTCGGTGCGTCCCGACGCCCAGAGTGCGGCCAACGCTGCCAGAGCGCGTGCACAGACCTGCAAACGACGCGGTCACCACTGCGCCCGGCAAGGAGGGGACGCAAGAGACTGCAATGAGATGTCTAATGATGAGTCCCTGCATCACTGAGCCTTAGGGAAGTTGTCTGTATCAAGTTTGGCTATGTTCTGTTGATCAACAGGGGACTGATTGGGTGAAATGGTGTTGTCTGGGGTGATAAACTACCGAAGGACTATAATCCTGGAGAGTTTGAGGAGAATTGGATCAAGGATTAATGTAGTTGCTTTGCAACTGACCAAAATGGTCCAGAAACTTGATCAGGAAGGTGCACTCACATGGAGTAGCCAACTGAGCTAAAATTTAGCAAGGCCTAAGGATTTGGACATATTAAGATGATGTAAAAATTCCATACCAATTGGATTCACCAAAATGGTACTTGGTTCACAAGCATCCTCTCTGTATAAAAACTTGCAAAACTTCTAGAGAAATAAGGGCTTGATGAATTTATCCCAAAAATTGTGGAGAGTGGTTTTAAGGTCATGAGAATGCTCTGGTAAATTATCAGCCAAAAAGAAGCAATATAAAATATACTTGCTTCACAATATGAAAATACGGACAGAAACAAAGATTTGATCATGTGCTCACATAGTTGAATGGATTGAGATGAAACTTGGAGGAGTGGGATAATATGAGCACAAGAAGATACATGAAAATTTTCAACTCATTTAGATACCCCTAGCTAGTACTTCCTTCACAATGGCTTCTGTTTGAAAGAAACTTTGAAAAATTGCTGAGGAAGATTGGCTAGGCAAATAAAGTTGAATTTTTGCATGAGGCAATTATTTGGACATAAGAGAATTCCTAAAAAGTTTGGGAGCAAACAAGATAAGATAAATGACACTTCCTTCACAAAGTGCCACTTTGGACATAATGGAAAAGGGAATATTGGGGAAACAATTTTGAACTGGCCAAGGAAGGATTTTGACATATTTGATCAATATATGATCCCAAAAATTTATGAGAATTATTTTGGAATTTTCGGATAGACAGAATTAGAGGTTGCTTCACAACCCAGGGCACATGAGATTATTCCTTAACTGAAAAGGAATATTCCCCAAGAAAAAGAATTATGGAATTGGGCTACGATGCAAATGGCAGGATCATGGGAAAGATATGAGGATGATGAGCCACTTGGGAGAAGAAATGATGATAATTTCCCAGGTTGCAAGGCCACAAAACCACTCCAAAAAGAAATTCAGAGCAAAAACCTAATAAAACAAAAGAAAAAGGAAAGGGCCAAAAACCAGGCTGTTACAAACCTACCCCCTTAAAGAAATCTCGGCCTCGAGATTTGGTTGCTCAGGGAACAAGTATTACTTGAGGACACCGTTTCCAACTCGGGCATCCATTTCCTTTACATGTTGTTCCCTCCAGAATTTCATTCGATATGCTTAACTTGCTCTAGGGTGGTTTGCTTCACCCTTCCCAAATTCTGATGGGTTTTTGCTCACATACCAAATCCTCATGCTGACGTTGATTCTCTCATATCTGTGGTGATATCCAACGGATCTGAGCATAAATTTTTCCTTTTGTCATGAAAAACTTTTACTTCTGCCAGGAGTTGCTCAAACCAATGCAGGTCCGCCGGGTTCAATCAATGCTGAGAATCGTGCCATTCTCCTGACGGAATCTGACTGCTCACATGTGGTACTGATTTATCTTGATTGCTTTCTTGGGCTCGAGCATGAGATATGTACCAAAGATGCGACTGCCTTCTATCGTGAGAAATATGCAAGGGTATGGACTTATAGCTGTCTCATTCCTCAAATATTAACATCTTGGGGTTGTCCTGATAAGAGTGTTGGTTGGAAAATACTTTTCATGACTTGTTGTCCATGCACTTGGTTCCGCCAGTGAATATACCTGATCTGAGCTAATGGTTCGGCTTTTGATTTACCCATTTTGTTGGAATACCCATCATATTAAGCGTGTCAGCGGGATATAAAGTCCTTGAAACGCGGAGTAGGCCTCTAAGGGCATGTCTTTATGGATCCATAGGGAATCTGGCCACCAACTGACTTGGGTATCCGAACCCTGATGGTCATGCCAAAAATCATCATACCTTTGCTATCAGTCTCATCCTTTGAAGGTCATGACTTTCTTTGTCGGGATACCTTACTTAAATAGCTTGGCCACACATGTCCATGATTCTTTGTATGGCCATGAATGTGGTTAGGGAAATATTCTTAGCATTATTCCTTGTGCTTGTTTTCTGACCTTTCTTAGGTATATCTACTTGATCCTTTCCGCGTCTCGTATGAGTGACAGATATGACTGGGGATACATGCTCACCATATATATAAGAAGAATATGCCATCGAACACTCGGTCCGTTCGGTAGGCATATGTTATGTCTGCATTGTACCTCTGGCAAAATTATTGCAAATATAATCCTTGAATTGCACTGTCATATAGTGCCAACTCACCAAATAATCTCTGAGGATGGTGCAATATTGTGGTACTGACGCGGACTGAGTGTCTTACATGAGAAGCCATCCGAATAGCTTGCCGAGGAAGACTCGGTAGCTTCTGCTCAAAGCTTTGGCTCGAGTAGCGTGTAGAAGAAGGCTCGATAGCTTACACACGAAGCTTGGCCTGATTATTGTACTGAAGAAGCATGGGTTCCATACTTGAGAAGCTTCTCCGGGGTTGCTTGTTGGGAAAGATTCATTTCCATCTGCCAGAAGCTTTTACTGAGGTATCTTGCTGAGAAGGACTGTGTATCTTGGACTGGAATCAATCCATATATTGCACTGAGGAACCTTGCATCATAAGCTCATAATACTCTACGGCTGATTACTTGCATGAGAAAATTTGTTTGACCGCCTTTCTTGATCATAGTGAATTCTAGCTTTCTTCCGGATGATAACATATTTCAAGCATCATTCATTGCGGAGCCAAAACTTTATATCTGATCCATACCTTTGACTGAAAATATTCTGTTGGTCTTGCAACTGACTTGTCTTTCTGCTGGCTGGATCATACTGATGTGAGGATCTTGTACTGATGTGGACTCGATGCTGATAATCAATCCAAGACACCATTGGTATTCTGAGCAGATATTAATACAATAATGCAATTGACTGGGTAGACCATCATGTTTAGCTGAGCTTCTTCCAATTATATTTGAAATCCTTAATGCTTCTTCGAGTCCGGTGTCGGTTGATGAGCAACTTCCATCAGGGGAAATAGGGTAACACCGAGGGCCCAAAAGCAAGAAGCAAGAGAAAACTCAACTAACAAGATCACACAAACAATCAATTCACACACAAACGAAATCACATATTACTGCTAGTCACACAATATGCATGCCTACTTAAGCACACAAATCTCGCGGGATCTCTGATACTACGATCTAAAATGTTATGATGATGTGCACGAGGACGAAGTTTAGTGTGGAAGGAATGGTGTAAACATAGCTACACCAAGTGCTAGCATAGAAAGGTAGCAACCTAGACTAGCTCGGAGGCGAGGACGTACTTGGTAACCATGTAGCGGGGCACGAATGTCTGCACCACATAATTATCAAGCGGACGGAAGGGATCTGTACTCATCCACGAAATAGGATAACGAGGAAAACTATGTCTGTTGGCATTGCCCTTTCTTGATGACTAAGATCATTAAGGGTTGTCAACCCGACAAGAAAAAGGATGATCCAGGGTAGAAGCATGTCTACCACCGAAACAATAGACGGAGCTGAAAGAAGGATATCGGTGCGGTATCTGAGGACCATTTTTGCAAACAGTGTCGGGATCACTTAGCATCATTCTGCTGGGACATAACTGACGCCAAACACCAAAGAATGAGCAAGAAAAGAAACTGGACGAAGTGCAGTGGCGGATCTGTAGTGGATCCGAATCGATGCCAGCTACACTCACCAGATAAACTGTTAGTAACAAATAATAAGTCTATATGCATGCTATGCAACAAAAAAATGCAACAACCAAATGCAACAACCAAGCAAGACTCTATACTAACTGTTGGGGAACGTAGTATTTTAAAATTTTCCTACGATCATGCAAGATCTATCTACCAGATGCATAGCAACGAGAGGGAACAGTGTGTCTACGTACCCTCGTAGACCGGAAGCGGAAGCGTCAAGTGACGCGGTTGATGTAGTCGAACTTCTTCGCGATTCAACCGATCAAGCACCGAACGTACGGCACCTCCGCGTTCAGCACACGTTCAGCTTGATGACGTCCCACGAGCTCTTGATCCAGTTGAGCTTCACGGGAGAGTTTCGTCAGCACGACGGCGTGGTGACGGATATGATGTATCTACCGGCGCAGGGCTTCGCCTAAGCACTGCGACGGTATGACCGAGGTGTGTTTCTGTGGAGGGGGGCACCGCACATGGCTGGAACAATTCAACTTGTGTGTCCTAGGGTGCCCCCTGCCCCCGTATATAAAGGAGCAAGGGAGAGGCCGGCCCTAGAGGGGGCGCGCCAAGTGTGGGGAGTCCTACTAGGACTCCCAAGTCCTAGTAGGATTCCCCTTTCCTTTCCGGAGTAGGAGAGAAGGAAAGAGGTGGAGAGGGGGAAGGAAAAGGGGGCTGCACCCCTTGTCCAATTCGGACCAGAGGGGGGGCACGCGCCTCCTTCCTTTTGGCCTTTCTCCTCTATTCCCGTATGGCCCAATAAGGCCCATATACTCCGAAAAATACCCGAATCACTCGGAACCTTTCCGATGTCCGAATATAGTCGTCCAATATATCGATCTTTACGTCTCGACCATTTCGAGACTCCTCGTCATGTCCCCGGTCTAATCCGGGACTCCGAACTCCTTCGGTACATCAAAACTCATAAACTCATAATACCGATCGTCATCAAACGTTAAGCGTGCGGACCCTACGGGTTCGAGAACTATGTAGACATGACCGAGACTCATCTCCGGTCAATAACCAATAGCGGAACCTGGATGCTCATATTGGTTCCTACATATTCTACGAAGATCTTTATCGGTCAAACCGCATAACAACATACGTTGTTCCTTTTGTCATCGGTATGTTACTTGCCCGAGATTCGATCGTCGGTATCTCTATACCTAGTTCAATCTCGTTACCGGCAAGTCTCTTTACTCGTTCCGTAACACATTATCTCGTGACTAACTCATTAGTCTTTTGCTTGCAAGGCTTATTATGATGTGTGTTACCGAGAGGGCCCAGAGATACCTCTCCGACACTCGGAGTGACAAATCCTAATCTTGATCTATGACAACACCACGAATACTTTCGGAGACACCTGTAGAGCATCTTTATGATCACCCAGTTACATTGTGACGTTTGATAGCACACAAGGTGTTCCAACGGTATTCGGGAGTTGCATAATCTCATAGTCATAGGAAAATGTATAAGTCATGAAGAAAGCAATAACAGTAAAACTAAACGATCATAGTGCTATGCTAACGAATGGGTCTTGTCCATCACATCATTCTCCTAATGATGTGATCCCGTTGATCAAGTGACAACTCATGTCTATGGCTAGGAAACATAACCATCTTTGATCAATGAGCTAGTCTAGTAGAGGCATACTAGGGACATACTGTTTTGTCTATGTATTCACACATGTACTAAGTTTCCGGTTAATACAATTCTAGCATGAATAAAAGACATTTATCATGATATAATGAAATACAAATAATCATCTTTATTATTGCCTCTAGGGCATATTTCCTTCAGTCTCCCACTTGCACTAGAGTCAATAATCTAGCTCACATCGCCATGTGATTTAATACCGATAGTTCACATCGTTATGTGAATAACACCCATAGTTCACATCACCATGTGACCAACACCCGAAGGGTTTACTAGAGTCAATAATCTAGTTCACATCGCTATGTGATTAATACCCAAGAGTAATAAGGTGTGATCATGTTTTGCTTGTGAGAGAAGTTTAGTCAACGGGTCTGTCACATTCAGATCCGTATGTATTTCGCAAATTTCTATGTCTACAATGCTATGCATGGAGCTACTCTAGCTAATTGCTCCCACTTTCAATACGCATCCAGATTGATACTTAGAGTCATCTGGATTTAGTGTCAAAGCTTGCATCGGCGTAACCCTTTACGACAAACTCTTTATCACCTCCATAATCGAGAAATATTTCCTTTAGCCATCCAATTACTAAGGATAATTTTGACCGCTGTACAGTGATCTACTCCTGGATCACTATTGTACCTCCCTGTCAAACTCATGGCAAGGTACACAACGTGTTTTGTACACAGCATGGCATACTTTATAGAACCTATGGCTGAGGCATAGGGAATGACTTTCATTCTCTCTATATTTTTCTGCCGTGGTCTGGCTTTGAGTCTTACTCAACTTCACACCTTACAAGTCAGGCAAGAACTCCTTCTTTGACTGATCCATTTTGAACTACTTCAAAATCTTATCAAGGTATGTACTCATCGAAAGTCTTACCAAACGTCTTGATCTATCTCTATAGATCTTGATGCCCAATATGTAAGCAGCTTCACCAAGGTCTTTCTTCGAAAAACTCCTTTCAAACACTCCTTTATGCTTTCCAGAAAATTCTACATCATTTCCGATCAACAATATGTCATTCACATATACTTATCAGAAAGGTTGTAGTGCTCCCTCTCACTTCTTGTAAATACAGGCTTCACCGCAAGTCTGTATAAATCTATATGCTTTGATCAACTTATCAAAGCGTATATTCCAACTCCGAGATGCTTGCACCAGTCCATAGATGGATCGCTGGAGCTTGCACATTTTGTTAGCACCTTTAGGATTGACAAAACCTTCTGGTTGCATCATATACAAGTCTTCTTTAATAAATCCATTAAAGAATGCAGTTTTGTTATCCATTTGCCAGATTTCACGAAATACGGCAATTACTAACATGATTCGGACAGACTTAAGCATCGCTACGGGTGAGAAAGTCTCATCGTAGTCAACTCCTTGAACTTGTCGAAACCCTTTCGCAACAAGTCGAGCTTTGTAAACAGTAACATTACCGTTTGCGTCGGTCTTCCTCTTGAAGATCCATTTATTTTCGATGGCTTGCTGATCATCGGGCAAGTCAACCAAAGTCCATACTTTGTTCTAATACATGGATTCCATCTCATATTTCATGGTCTCAAGCCATTTTGCGGAATCTGGGCTCATCATCGCTTCCTCATAGTTCGTAGGTTCATCATGGTCTAGTAACATGACTTCCAGAACTGGGTTGTCGTACCACTCTGGTGCGGAACGAACTCTGGTTGATCTACGAAGTTCAGCAGAAACTTGATCTGAAGTTTCATGATCATCATCATTAGCTTCCTCACTAATTGGTGTAGGAATCACTGGAACGAGTTTCTGTGATGTACTACCTTCCAATTCAGGAGAAGGTACAATTACCTCATCAAGTTCTACTTTCCTCCCACTCACTTCTTTTGAGAGAAACTCCTTCTCTAGAAAGGATCCACTCTTAGCAACAAAGACCTTGCCTTAGGATCTGTGATAGAAGGTGTACCCAACAGTTTCTTTTTGGGTATCCTATGAAGATTTACTTCTCCGATTTGGGTTCAAGCTTATCATGTTGAAACTTTTTCACACAAGCATCGCAGTCCCAAACTTAAAGAAATGACAGCTTAGGTTTCTCGTCAAACCACAGTTCATACGGTGTCATCTCCACGGATTTAGATGGTGCCCTATTTAACGTGAATGTAGCTGTCTCTAATGCGTAACCCCAAAAGCGATAGTGGTAGATCGGTAAGAGACATCATCGATCGCACCATATCTAATAAAGTACGGTTATGACGTTCGGACACACCATTACACTGTGGTGTTCCAGGTGGCGTGAGTAGTGAAACTATTTCACATTATTTTTATTGAAGGCCAAACTCGCTAACTCAAATATTTTACCTCTACGATCATATCGTAGAAACTCTTATTTTCTTGTTACGATGATTCTCCACTTCACTCTGAAATTCTTTGAACTTTTCAAATGTTTCAGACTTGTGCTTCATTAAGTAGATATACCCATATCTGCTCAAATCATCAGTGAAGGTCAGAAAATAACGATACCTGCCGCGAGCTTCAACACTCATTGGTCCGCATACATCAGTATGTATGATTTCCAACAACTCTGTTGCTCGCTCCATGGTTCCGGAGAACGGAGTTTTAGTCATCTTGCCCATGAGGCATGGTTCGCAAGCACCAAGTGATTCATAATCAAGTGATTCCAAAAGTCCATCACTATGGAGTTTTTTCATGCGCTTTACACCAATATGACCTAAACGACAGTGCCACAAATAAGTTGCACTATCATTATTAACCTTGCATCTTTTGGCTTCAATATTATGAATATGTGTATCACACGATCGAGATCCAACAAACCATTTTCATTGGGTGTATGACCATAGAAGGTTTTATTCATGTAAACAGAACAACAATTATTCTCTAACTTACATGAATAACCGTATTGCAATAAACATGATCAAATCATATTCATGCTCAACACAAACACCAAATAACACTTATTTAGGTTCAACACTAATCCCGAAAGTATAGGGAGTGTGCGATGATGATCATATCAATCTTGGAACTACTTCCAATACACATCGTCACTTCATCCTTTAACTAGTTTTTGTTCATTATGCAACTCCCATTTCGAGTTACTACTCTTTAGCAACTGAACCAATATCAAATACCGAGGGGTTGCTATGAACACTAGTAAAATACACATCAATAATCTGTATATCAAATATACCTTTGTTCACTTTGCCATCCTTCTTATCCGTCAAGTATCTAGGGCAGTTCCACTTCCGGTGACCATTTCCTTTGCAGTAGAAGCACTTACTTTCAGGCTTGAGTTTAGCTTTGGGTTTCTTCATGGGAGTGACAAATTGCTTGTCATTCTTCTTGAAGTTCCCCTTCTATCCCTTTGCCCTTTACTTGAAACAAGTGGTCTTATTAACCATCAACACTTGATGTTCTTTCTTGATTTCTACCTTCGCCGATTTCAGCATTGCGAAGAGCTCGGGAATTACCTTCGTCATCCCTTGCATATTATAGCTCATCACGAAGTTCTACTAACTTGGTGATAGTGACTAGAGAACTTTGTCAATTACTATCTTATCTGGAAGATTAACTCCCACTTGATTCAAGTAATTGTAGTACCCGGACAATCTAAGCACATGCTCACTGGTTGAGCTATTCTCCTCCATCTTATAGGCAAAGTACTGTCAGAAGTCTTATACCTCTCGACACGGGCATGAGTATGAAATACTAATTTCAACTCTTGGAACATCTTATATGCTCCGTGGCGTTCAAAACGTTTTTGAAGTCCCGGTTATAAGCTGTAAAGCATGGTGCACTAAACTATCAAGTAGTCATCATACCGAGCTTTTGTCAAAACGTTCATAACGTCTACATCTGCTCCTGCAATAGGTCTGTCACCTAGCGGTGCATCAAGGACATATTTCTTTGTGCAGCAATGAGGATAATCCTCAGATCACGGAACAATTCCGCATCATTGCTACTAACATCTTTCAACTTGGTTTTCTCTAGGAACATATAAAAAAATAAACATGGAGCAACATCGCGAGCTATTGATCTACAACATAGATATGCTAATACTACGAGGACTAAGTTCATGATAAATTAAAGTTCAATTTAATCATATTACTTAAGAACTCCCACTTAGATAGACATCCCTCTAGTCATCTAAATGATCATGTGATCCAAATCAACTAAACCATGTCCGATCATCACGTGAGATGGAGTAGTTTCAATGGTGAACATCTTATGTTGATCATATCTACTATATGATTCACGCTCGACCTTTCGGTCTCCAGTGTTCCGAGGCCATATCTGCATATGCTAGGTCGTCAAGTTTAACCCGAGTATTCTGCGTGTGCAAACTGGCTTACACCCGTTGTATTTGAACGTAGAGCTTATCACACCCGATCATCACGTGGTGTCTTGGCACGACGAACTTTTGCAACGGTGCATACTCAGGGAGAACACTTATACCTTGAAATTTAGTAAGGGATCATCTTATAATGCTACCGTCGTTCTAAGCAAAATAAGAAGCATAATAAGATAAACATCACATGCAATCAAAATATGTGACATGATATGGCCATCATCATCTTGTGCTTTTGATCTCCATCTCCAAAGCACCGTCATGAACACCTTCGTCACCGGCGCGACACCTTGATCTCCATCGTAGCATCGTTGTCGTTTCGCCAACTATTGCTTCTACGACTATCGCTACCACTTAGTGATAAAGTAAAGCAATTACATGGATTGCATTTCATACAATAAAGCGACAACCATATGGCTCCTGCCAGTTGCCGATAACATTACAAAACATGATCATCTCATACAAAACCGTTTAACTCATCATGTCTTGACCATATCACATCACAACATGCCCTGCAAAAACAAGTTAGATGTCCTCTACTTTGTTGTTGCAAGTTTTACGTGGCTGCTACGGGCTTAGCAAGAACCATTCTTACCTACGCATACAAAACCACAACGATGTTTCGTCAAGTATGTGATGTTTTAACCTTCACAAGGACCGGGCGTAGCCACACTTGATTCAGCTAAAGTGAGAGAGACAGACACCCGCCAGTCACCTTTAAGCAACGAGTGCTCGTAACGGTGAAACCAGTCTCGCGTAAGCGTACGCGTAATGTCGGTCCGGGCCGCTTCATCTCACAATACCGCCGAAGCAAAGTATGACATGCTGGTAAGCAGTATGACTAGTATCGCCCACAACTCATTGTGTTCTACTCGTGCATATCATCTACGCATAGACCTGGCTCATGATGCCACTGTTGGGGAACGTAGTATTTTAAAATTTTCCTACGATCACGCAAGATCTATCTACCAGATGCATAGCAACGAGAGGGAAGAGTGTGTCTACGTACCCTCGTAGACCGGAAGCGGAAGCGTCAAGTGACGCGGTTGATGTAGTCGAACTTCTTCGCGATTCAACCGATCAAGCACCGAACGTACGGCACCTCCGCGTTCAGCACACGTTCAGCTTGATGACATCCCATGAGCTCTTGATCCAGTTGAGCTTCACGGGAGAGTTTCGTCAGCACGACGGCGTGGTGACGGATATGATGTATCTACCGGCGCAGGGCTTCGCCTAAGCACTGCAACGGTATGACCGAGGTGTGTTTCTGTGGAGGGGGGCACCGCACACGGCTGGAACAATTCAACTTGTGTGTCCTAGGGTGCCCCCTGCCCCCGTATATAAAGGAGCAAGGGAGAGGCCGGCCCTAGAGGGGGTGCGCCAAGTGTGGGGAGTCCTACTAGGACTCCCAAGTCCTAGTAGGATTCCCCTTTCCTTTCCGGAGTAGGAGAGAAGGAAAGAGGTGGAGAGGGGGAAGGAAAAGGGGGCTGCACCCCTTTTCCAATTCGGACCAGAGGGGGGGCACGCGCCTCCTTCCTTTTGGCCTTTCTCCTCTATTCCCGTATGGCCCAATAAGGCCCATATACTCCGAAAAATACCCGAATCACTCGGAACCTTTCCGATGTCCGAATATAGTCGTCCAATATATCGATCTTTACGTCTCGACCATTTCGAGACTCCTCGTCATGTCCCCGGTCTCATCCGGGACTCCGAACTCCTTCGGTACATCAAAACTCATAAACTCATAATACCGATCGTCATCAAACGTTAAGCGTGCGGACCCTACGGGTTCGAGAACTATGTAGACATGACCGAGACTCATCTCCGGTCAATAACCAATAGCGGAACCTGGATGCTCATATTGGTTCCTACATATTCTACGACGATCTTTATCGGTCAAACCGCATAACAACATACGTTGTTCCTTTTGTCATCGGTATGTTACTTGCCCGAGATTCGATCGTCGGTATCTCTATACCTAGTTCAATCTCGTTACTGGCAAGTCTCTTTACTCGTTCCGTAACACATTATCTCGTGACTAATTCATTAGTCTTTTGCTTGCAAGGCTTATTATGATGTGTGTTACCGAGAGGGCCCAGCGATACCTCTCCGACACTCGGAGTGACAAATCCTAATCTTGATCTATGCCAACACCACGAATACTTTCGGAGACACCTGTAGAGCATCTTTATGATCACCCAGTTACGTTGTGACGTTTGATAGCACACAAGGTGTTCCTACGGTATTCAGGAGTTGCATAATCTCATAGTCATAGGAACATGTATAAGTCATGAAGAAAGCAATAACAGTAAAACTAAACGATCATAGTGCTATGCTAACGGATGGGTCTTGTCCATCACATCATTCTCCTAATGATGTGATCCCGTTGATCAAATGACAACTCATGTCTATGACTAGGAAACCTAAACATCTTTGATCAATGAGCTAGTCTAGTAGAGGCATACTAGGGACATACTGTTTTGTCTATGTATTCACACATGTACTAAGTTTCCGGTTAATACAATTCTAGCATGAATAAAAGACATTTATCATGATATAAGGAAATACAAATAATCATCTTTATTATTGCCTCTAGGGCATATTTCCTTCACTAACGATTTCTACCGTTTTCTACCGCTCACGCTAACTAGGGCGTCCTACAGCCAGACTTGCTCTGATACCAAGCCTATGGCACCCGGCTCAGAGAAACCGAAACACCCCGTATTCCAGCCCAGAGATCAAGGAGAAGTCTTCTGGAATATGGCACTGCTTGACATAGAACAAATCAGCTCTTATTACAAATGATAAATACAAGGGTCCGATGTTACAAAAGATCACATCAGCACGGCGACACTACGTCTGTGATACCACACTTGCTCTATGCTAGCATCAGAACAACTCGTGGCAGCGGAATACTTCTAGCAGCGGAACAACGACACAGGTGGTGAACTCCACTCCGCAGGGACTCTGGCTGGGACACAATCTAGCTCGCACGAACGGAAACCTCGAGAAACAGTCAAGCAATCACGACATCACCTGCAATTCGGCAAGACACGCCAGGTCAGTACATTGAATGTACTTGCAAGCTCACAACAACCAAAAGCATTAATGCAAGACAACAACATAGCATTAGTAGGTTAATGAAATCAACAGCTACTATGATATGAAAGAAACTACTAAGCATGATATGAAACTACTATAATACTGATAAACCAATATCTTAATCTCAATGAACCATCTCACGCTTGGCTATCCGGCCAAGTAAGACACCATCTCGATCACCTCGTGATCAATATCTCCACGTGATCACCGCGTGACCACATCACAAACTGAATAATCATCCATGAGATCATCTCAATATCATCATCTGTATCCTGCCAAACTGTTACTGCCCACAATATATCAACATATAAATCACCTATAAGTCATTCCGTCATGTGAGTGTTGATCGAACGGTGTGACCTAGTACGAACTTGTGCCCATGACCGAGGACGCGGCTATCGATAGATTAAACACACACACTCTGCAAAGGTAGTGTACTGTACCCAAACCACATAACCCATGACCTCTTGCTCCCATTCGGGTGGACCAACGACGTTTCGACAAAACCGATCTACTACCATGACACTCTCCCGGCCACTCCAACCAACAGCCCCTTAGGGTTCAGTCCTGAGTGGCCCTGTGCCTACCAATGGCATCAATGGCCACCGTCGTGGCAAAACAGAAACAGTCCCAAACGGGGACACAAAGGCGCCTAACAACTACGGGCACACAAGGCTTATGTCCGCCTACCTGATCAGGGTAGCACGCGCCCATAACCCTCCCCCGTTGGAGGCACCGGCGAGACACATGACAATAGACCGCATTAGGGCCTTCCCATAAAAGGCAAATGTGGTTGCACTGGAAAAAGCACGGTTTGGTGGCACTTGACCAACTTAATGACGTAATTTATCCCCAAAGTATCTCTGCGATAACTAATCCTCCGATATCCTACATCCACCTGCAATCCAAGTTATAGCAATATCTACCAAAATAATCCAAAGCATGATCTAGTCATATCAAAATACTCCGAGGATAGCATGTCAACTACGATCAATGATGAATCCAAGAAACATGATACTACTAGTCCAATAGCAAGAACAAGTTATCCAGCTAAGGTCCACATGCAAGCATTATCTCCGGAATCATACTCCAAAACAAAATATCAACTATCATCATGAAAGTAATACTAGCCACTAATAATCCAAAGGCAACATGACATCTAAAGTAATACTCCAAAGCATAATACCATCATCAAAATAATCATAATAGCCACTAAGAATCCAAAGGCAAGAGATCATCCACATAAGCTGCAAAATATAAGTCCTAGAACTCCAAGCAACATCATGGCAATAGCAAGATCAACACAACTCCGAGAAATGCCATGAACAAAATCACATGTAACTAAAGCAATATTTTAAACAGGTTCAAATAAATAAACTATGTCACTGCATTGTAGTCATGCAAGTGGAGGGTGTGGCTTTCCTGGGGTGGAAGGATTCACCGGGAAAAAGTGCGAGAAGCTCGCGGAAAGAATCGCCGGAAAATGTTCTCTCTCGGAGGGGGCCGATTTAGTGCAAGGGAAAAATGGTCATTTTCAGAATGTTAACACATGGTGAAAATGATACCAACAAAATAGGCTCGATGATACGAAAAAGTGGGCTTTGGAATCACCTCATTTGGAGTTAGGATAAAAAAGATATAGTTGTTTTTCTGCCAGGGACCTATCTATAATAAAATCATCACAAACAAGCCCTTGGCTAGAAAAACAGAACGCGCGTTTAACAGAACACACTTTCGAAAAGGGAAGACTTATTCCAGAGGAATACGCTTCCACTTATCCTAGTCAGCAGAGCGGGACCGGGCGCTGAGTAGGTGCCAGGCGGGTCCCACGCGACTTCTCTCTCCTCCTGGCCTTCTCCTTATTTTCGCCCGATGCGCACCCGCAGAACAGAGGGAGGCCGCCGGCGCGGGGGCTCGTCCGGCCGGTTCCGGCTATCCCCCACCGCGATCAACCTATGGGAGAGCTCCGCAGGGTGAGCCGCACCCGACGGTGGATGCCTTGGACTCCGGGATGGACCGAGGCGAGCGGGAGCGGAGCCATGGCGGACGAGGTCTTTGGGCTCTGGTGAACTCACGGCCAGAGGCCACTAGAGAGGAGTGGTGCGTGCTATGGTGGCTCTAGGGTACTAGGGGAGGGACGCGGTGGTGAAGGAAGAGAGAATGGGACTTGGGGTCGCCGAAATTTAGGCCGAGGCCAACGACGGGCACATCGGCCATTGGAGGGCTCGGGAGCTCTTCGAGCTCATGGGGGTGGCTAGGCGGGGCGCTAGGAGGGTGAGGAGGCAGTGGATGGGCTCGAAGTGCTGCGGGGCTGGCTATTTATAGTCGTGGCCGAAGTTTCCCGAGCCGGTTGCCGTTGTTCGGGTCCGGCCAATGCTCCGGCAGAGCCAGAGCTCACGGGAGGGAACGGATAAGTCGAGAGAGGCCAAGGGGGTGCAGTGGAGGGTCACGGAGAAGAAACCGACGCCGGGGAGTAGAGGAAACAGACGGGAGGAGGACCGGGTCAAGCGGGGCACAGTGCACCCGTGGCCGCTCATCGGCTAGCTCCGATGAGGATGCTTCGGGAGGGGGCAGAGGGCCGAGGGCGACGTGAGAGAGGAGGGGAGTCAGGTCGGCATGCTAGGACACACGAACTCCGTCAAGGCAGAGCTGGTCGGCGTGTACCGACGCCCAGAGTGCGGCCAACGCTGCCAGAGCGCATGCACAGACCTGCAAACGATGCGGTCGCCACTGCGCCCGGCAAGGAGGGCACGCAAGAGACTGCAATGAGATGTCTAGTGATCAGTCCCGGCATCACTGAGCCTGAGGGAAGAGATGGATCAAGAGAAAGAGCCACGGTGATGCGTGAGTGATCGTCTGAAGTTTTCTGTATCAAGGTTGGCTATCCATTGCTTATCAACATGGGACTGATTGGGTCAAATTGTGTTGTCTGGGGTGATTAACTACCAAAGGACTATAATCCTGGAGAGTTTGAGGAGAATTGGATCAAGGATTAATGTAGTAGCTTTGCAACTGACCAAAATGGTCCAGAAACTTGACCAGGAAGGTGCACTCACATGGAGTAGCCAATTGAGCTACAATTTGGCCAGGCCTAAGGATTTGGACATATTAAGATGCTGTAAAATTTCATACCAATTGGATTCACCAAAATGGCACTTCCTTCACAAGCATCCTCTCTGTCTAGAAACTTGCAAAAATTCTAGAGAAATAAGGGCTTGATGAATTTATCCCAAAATTTGTGGAGAGAGGTTTTAAGGTCATGAGAATGCTCTGGTAACTTTTCAGCCAAAAAGAAGCAATATAAAATATACTTGCTTCACAATCTGAAAATATGGGCAGAAGCAAAGATTTGATCCTGTGCTCACATAGATGAATGGATTGGGATGAAACTTGGAGGAGTGGGATAATATGAGCACAATAAAAGACATGCAAAATTTCAACTCATTTAGATACCCCTAGCTAGTACTTCCTTTACAATGGCTTCTGTTTGACAGAAACTTTGAAAAATTGCTGAGGATAATTGGCTAGGCAAATAAAGTTGAATTTTGGCATGAGGAAATTATTTGGACATAAGAGAATTCCTAAAAAGTTTGGGAGCAAAAAAATAAGATAAATGACACTTCCTTCACAAAGTGCCTGTCGTATTCAGGGCTCCGCAAAACCCGTTAAGTTCGAACACAGGGGCGTGAACGAAGATCTCCCCCACTCTCGTCTACCTAGCGCCTCGCTCTCGGCGTGGTGGAAGGATTCAAGCAAGCAACGAACAAAACACACAAGAGTTTATCCAGGTTCGGGCCACCGTGTGGTGTAAGACCCTACTTCCTGCTTTGGTGGATTGGCTCCGGGCGAGCTAGAATATGAGCTAGTACAACGGTTCCTGGGCTCAGGAGGCGAGCTCAGGAGGGTCAGGAGGCTAGTGTTCTTGCTCCTTGTGTGGTGGCAGAGTGTATCGGTCCCGTCCCTTTGCAGCGGGAGTCCTAGCTACTTATATAGGCGGCCACAGTCCTCTTCCCCCGAAATGTTTAGGCGGGAAGGGATCCCACAACGGCCATTTTTGAGCGGGAACACAAGGACGTTCTTATCCTGACAAAAGCGGTCTTCGAATGCAAAAGGATCAGGCGGTGACACGGTGGTGGGCTCGACGGTGACACCCCCCTTGTCGTCCTTGCGATCTTCGGTCTTGTTGCACCAAAGAGGAAACCTTTGCCCCGCTCCTTGGGAACCAACGGCTGCACTCTCGCCTTTGCACCGAAATGGAAACTGCACCGCAGGCGGACGCTGGCACCCGCTAGCGCAGTGCATCACTGCTGACATCACTGCCTCCTCTTGAGGCAGGCTCGGCCTTGGATTCTCCGCCCCTCCGGAACGCCTTGCTGAGGCCGCTCCCGAGGAGGTCTTGATGTCGTTCCCCTCGCGAGGCTTGGCCCCCTCGCGACGGTCTTGAGCAGCTGGTCGATTAGCTGGGCCGTACCACGTTGTAATAGGAGCGCGTCGCGGCCCACAGACAGGCAAGTCTGGGTACCCTGGTTCCCAGTACGCCGATAGTAGCCCCCAGGCCCAAGGTGCGTGCGGAGTAGGCTACAGGGTGAAGCCTTAGTCGAGGACGAAGCGTCGCGGGCCCAAAAAGGCTACGGGCCAGGCTGGCGGATGACGGTTGGATGGGATGCGAGCGACCCCGCTCCCCACGCCGTCTCGGCAACCATGCGACTTGACAAAAAGGGGCCTTCTCTGCTGGGGGAGTTATCGCCCTCTTTCCTTCCTGCTCGGATTTCTTCCCTTTACGCCTCCTGCCTCTCTGCATCCTTCGACTCCTTTGACCATGGCGAAGAGGAACAAGGGTGCCGCGCCGGCGCCTGGATCTGCTTCTTCTCTTGATGCGGCGCTTGAGGAGTCCTCCATTATCAGGGAGGACTACTCAGAGGTCCAACCGTTTCTGTCAAGCTCCCACAATGAGCATGGCCCGACGCGGATCTTGGCCGGATCCACCATGGCGCGGACCTTGTCGAAGTCATGCTACCCCTTCTTCCTCCACATCATCTCCGTGGGGCTCGTGCCCCCCTTCTCCGAGTTCTTCTATGCCATCTTGGAACATTACTAGGTGCACACTCTCCATATCCAACCTCGCTCCATCTTCGTCTTGTCGCTCTTCGCCTTCTACTGTGAGGCATTCGTGGAGGTGAGGCCGACCGTCGCCCTCTTCTGCCCCTTCTTCTCCATGCGTCGGTACGACGATGGCCCGTGTTCGGGCTGCGTTTCCTTCGTCTTCCAGCGCCAGGGCTGTCGCCTGATGACGGCCAGGAAGAAGATAGAGTCCCACCGGAAGAGGTGGGTCTATCTGGACGCCCAGTGCATCCATCCTCTGCTCGCGCTACCTACTGCCCGTCCGGAGAAGCTTACCGGCTGGAGCCACGTGAAGCTCACCGGCCCTCTTGTCGGGCCTGTCTTGGCGAAGATTGAGGCCGACCTGAGCTCAAGGCTCGAAGGGGGCCAAATCGTGAAGGAGTTCTTGAGGCAGCGTCTGTCTCCGCTGCAGGCTCACTCACGCCCCATGTGGGAGCTGATGGGCGACGACGACGGGCTCCGGCTGCACCCAGGGGTGCTGGCTGAAGACGATCTGGACTTCACCTCGAGAGCTCTCCTGGGGATGGTTCCGAAGGATCTTCCTGGGGCCTACCTGCCGCTGTACAGCCGCCCTGACAAGGCCCAACTGTTGATGGCCATGCCGGACTTTGGTGCACCCGTGGGCGCTCCGCCGATGTTCGACGTGTCTTCTGGTGCTGACGACGAGAGCGACGAGGGGGGCTCGGAGGATACCCTGGATGACGAAGGGGACTCCTTCGAGGCGTTCGCCGGAGCAATGACGCGAGGCGCAGGTGCCTCCGGACGGTCCCACGCAACCACTCCACGTCAATCCGGACGCACCGCGTCCGGGGGAAGCAAGGTGGCCACTCCGCCGAAGAGTACCATGTCACCGAACCTGGCGACCGCGGCCGCACCCAGGACCGTGGCCTCGTGCCTCGCCCAGGCCTGGGCTATCGGCTGCTGCTGACCTGCTAGTGAAGAGAAGGGCGCGCCTCGCCTTCGACGAGTAAGTGTGCAATTTCTCACTCATCCTTAGTTGCCGTGCCCCTGATGCGCTCTCCCTGATGCAGCAGCCTGGGGGATGTGATGAAGAAGGTGAAGGGGGAGGTCACGCTGCGGCGTCCTGCTCCTGCGGCTGCTGATGCGACCCCGGGGAAGGATGCCGCAGTGCTGGGCGCCTCGGTCGACTGGGCCACCTAGCGTGCGACGATGGTGTCGCTCGAAGACGTCCCTGTCTCCGGCGAGGTTGCAGAGTTGGCTTCTACTCCGGCTGCTCTAGCGCGGGAGGCCGGAGCCCCTGAGCCCCTGGTCGAGCAGTCGGTCTTGTTGGTACCCGTGCGCCAGCCGGCGCAGCCTGGTCCTGAGGCTTTGGAGGCTGCCTCCACCGCGCTGGGTCGTCTTCGCGCTGATCTGCAAAATGGTGATGGCCACCTGACAGAAGGGCGCCTGGGGCTGATCCACGGGTGGCTCCTGGCAGACGAGTTTGCGCGGACCTCCTGGGATCAGGCCTCGGCGGCTGCTGCCAAGGGTCGAGAGGAAGCAGCGGCGGCCAAGCTGGCTTGTGACGCCGCGCGAGCTGATGCCGCGTCCTTCGAGAGGCACTGCCTCAAGGCAGAGAGCGAGCTGGAGGCCCTCCGCGAGGAAGACACTAGGCATGCCCTGGAGCTCAATAGGTTGGAGAAGGAGCTCGAGGCGCAGACGACCGCGACGTCCCGACTACAACAGGAACAGCTTGCTGACCGCGCGACCCTGGAGAAGCTGAAACTTGAAGTTGAGCAGGCCAGGGCGGCCCAAGCCACACGCGACCAAGAGGAAGCCCTTGCGGCCTCGGCGACGGTGAGTCCGAAGGCCCTTGCCGCTTTTGACCTTGAGGCCCGCAAGGCGCTGCATGCCGCCTATGGGGAAGGGTTCAAGGAACCGCTGGCCGCCCCGGAGGGAGGCCCCACCGGGCTCCTTGCTGCGCTCGTGGAGTCCCTGCGCAGTGTTACAGCCGCGATTGGCCAGTTAGCCGACGTCGAGAGCCGTACACTGCTTACCTTGGTCCTGACGCAGGTGTGCATCCACCTAAGTCTTCGCGACCCCACCCTTGACCTGGCCTCGCTGTCCGAGCCCGTGACCGAAGTCATGGAGAACACGGCTGCCAAGGCCCTGAGGGTGAAGGTCACGTCGCTGGTGGAGGCGTTCCTTCAGGCTACTGCTACTGCAACAGAAGAAGAGAAGACCGGTGATGATGCGCTCGGTGATGCCTGATCCGTCCTGTTTAGTGAGAGAAGTGCGAGTGCCTCGGGGAGGCGTAAGAACTTTGTTTGAATTTGTAAAACTTGGCATTATTGTAATAGCTAGATGATTCCATGCTTGCTTCCTTTCATGTTTGCTTAGGTGCTCTGCGTCGGCAGGGCCTAACCCCGCGCATACCTCGACCGCCATTGAGCCCTCTAGATGACCGGGGTTACCGTAGTAACTAAACTCGCCATTGAGCCCTCCGGATGATCAGGGTTACCGTAGTAACTAGACTCAAGGGATGAGGGCTACATGGCTAGTGAGGCCCTTGGGTCGCGATGCCCAAGGGCCCCCCTTGACGTTAAAGTGAACCCGTTTTCGTTCTGCGTTGGCAGGGCCCAACCCTGCGCATACCTCGATCACCATTGAGCCCTCCAGATGACTGGGGTTATCGTCATAACTAGACTCAAGGGATGAGGGGCTACGTGGCCAGTTAGGCCCTTGGGTCGCGATGCCCAGGGGTCCCCCTTGACGTTCGAACGGCTCTCACGAAGGAGAACATGCACCATACCTTGCCCACGAGCCTACGCCTGGGATGGGGGCACGAGAAGGCCAGGTGTCTGGGCACCTGGTAGGGTGGCGTCTGCCAGGTGTGACCTGAGCATAGCCCCCGTGTCTAGCCCCCCTTGCGACACCCATCCAAGGATAAGCTGTGAGCGTCGTGAGCTAAAAATCTCCCTGAGGTTGGTGCGACCACTGAGGGCCACCCTCAGTTGTTTATAACTAGCGTGGAGCATAGAGCTACCACACTTGCGCGGAGTGTGGGCATAACCGCGCCTCGGTCGTAGCAGCCAACGCGGAGCTTCGTGCTTCCACTGGTTCATGGGCATAACCGCTCCTCGGTTGGATCTGCCAGCGCGGAGCTTGGTACTTCCACTGGACCCTGGGAGGGAGCCTCCCACCGGGAGAGACTCGGGGGTGTGTACAGCCTCGTCCTGACACATGGCTTGCACGGTAGGACAACCAAGGTGCATATGGGCCCTCCTCAGGACGAGTTGAACGACTCTGAGGAAGTTCTCGTGAGCTTACGCATCACTCACGAGACCCTACCCTGAGGCGGGTTGCGCCTGAGTCTTCTTCTGCAAAATGTGAAAAGAGAGGTGTTGTGTCGACCTGCACCGAGTGCATCTCTAGGGGATATTGCATGAGAAGGCCGCAGCACCAGCGACCCCAGGAGGTGACGTCACGGGAATAACTCAGCCAAATGTCGGATTCAGGGCTCCGCAAAACCCGTTAAGTTCGAACACAGGGGCGTGAACGAAGATGTCCCCCACTCTCGTCTACCTAGCGCCTCGCTCTTGTCGTGGTGGAAGGATTCAAGCAAGCAACGAACAAAACACGCAAGAGTTTATCCATGTTTGGGCCACCGTGTGGTGTAAGACCCTACTTCCTGCTTTGGTGGTTTGGCTCCGGGCGAGCTAGACTATGAGCTAGTACAACGGTTCCTCGGCTCAGTAGGCGAGCTCAGGAGGGCCAGGAGGCTAGCGTTCTTGCTCCTTGTGTGGTGGTAGAGTGTATCGGTCTCGTCGCTTTGCAGTGGGACTCCTAGCTATTTATATAGGCGGCCACGGTCCTCTTCCCCCGAAATGTTTAGGCGGGAAGGGATCCCACAATAGCCATTTTGGAGCGGGAACACAAGGACGTTCTTATCCTGACAAAAGCGGTCTTCGCCTGCAAAAGGATCAGGTGGTGACACGGTGGTGGGCTCGACGGTAACATCCCCCTTGTCGTCCTTGCGGTCTTCGGTCTCGTTGCACCAAAGAGGAAACCTTTGCCCCGCTCCTTGGGAACCAACGGCTGCGCTGTCCCCTTTGCACCGAAATGGCAATTGCGCCGCTGGCGGATGCTGGCACCCGCTGGCGCAGTGCGTCACTGCTGACATCAATGCCTCCTCCTGAGGCAGGCTCGGCCTTGGATTCTCCGCCCCTCCGGAACGCCTTGCCGAGGCTGCTCCCGAGGAGGTCTTGACGTCGTTCTCCTCGCGAGGCTTGGCCTTGAGCAGCTGGTCGATTAGCTAGGCCGTACCAGGCCATAATAGGAGCGCGTCGCGGCCCGCAGACAGGAAAGTCTGGGTACCCTGGTTCCCAGTTCGCTGACAGTGCCACTCGGGACAAAATGGAAAAGGGAATATTGGGGAAATATTTTTGAACTGGCTAAGGATGTATTTTGACATATTTGATCAATACATGACCCCAAAAATTTATGAGAATTATTTGGGAATTTTTGGATAGACGGAAATAGAGGTTGCTTCACAACCTAGGGCACATGAGGTTATTCCTTTAACCGAAAAGGAATATTCCTCGAGAAAAAGAATTATGGAGTTGGGCTAGGATGGAAATGGTAGGATCATGGGAAAGATTTGAGGATGATGAGCCACTTGGGAGAACAAATGATTATAATTTCCCAGGTTGCAAGGCCACAAAACCACTCCAAAAATAAATTCAGAGCAAAAACCAAATAAAAAAAAAGAAAAAGGAAAGGGCCAAAAACCAGGCTGTTACAAAAGACAAGCCTGTATGATCTCGATTAGGGAAATGAATATATTGTTCTTATTAAGGTGAACTAGCTATATGTTGTACTATGCTATTTTCTGGTAGCTATCGTATTGTGATGTTAAAATATATTTATGTGCTTGATATGAAATTGGCAAACAATTGTTCGATATGAAATGTGAATTTGCGTAATACTAGAATTATTAATTGTAAACTAATAAACCTGCTAAATGGGTCATGGAACTTTGCAAACTGCTCTAGTAGTAAAAGCGCTTGTGATGGATAACCCAATGCCATACAGTTTTCTTCATCAACTCGTGTGTGATATAGTTGAATAAAAGCTAACGGTTAACCGAGGCAGAGCATGTGCGATCGTTACACCCATCACACACAAGGCTATACATAAAATTGTGTGGGGTGTATATACGAACGCAAACATTCTCCCTGGATTGACTGTGTGGGATGTACATACGAACAGAAATGTTTTCCCTGGATTGACTCTGTGATATGTACTTAACAAACACAAACATTTGTTTGGGATTGACTGTGTGGGATGTACTTACGACCGGAACCGATTGGGCATGTATAACCGTATTTGATCGCTTGCCCATCGCACACGACCTCATTTTGCTGAGCGTGTGTGACCGCAGGGCCTATCCCCGATGGTTTCCAGGTCATGTGGGAAGGACCCCCTATCGCACACACTCACTTGGCGACGGTTCAAAACACCGTCGAGGAAAGGGATTAAAACTGTTTGTATAGCACCTCGATGTACCAGTTCGCATTGATATCAATTGATGGACATCTCCATAGTCCATTAATTTTCCTCGTTGATGGGAGACTTTCTCCCTTATTTTGTCTACTACCACCTTCTATTCCTCCTATAGTGATATGTCCATGGCATATGCTCACGTATTGCGTGAGGAGTTGAAAAAGTTTGAGAACATAAAAAGTATGAAACAATTGCTTGGCTGACACCGGGGTGGTACATGATTTATACATTGCGTCAAGAAGAGGGACCATAACAAGACTATATGATTTTGTAGGGATAACTTCCTTTAGCCAGGTTATTTTGAAGTTAATGCGAAGGATAAGGGTTTGTGATAGGTACTTGGTATATGACTTTTGCGTAAGCCTCCCCGGCAACGGCGCCAGAAATTCTTCTTGCTACTTGTCGAGCTTGCGTTGTATTCCCTCGAAGAGGAAAGGGTGATGCAACACAGTAGCGTAAGTATTTCCCTCAGTTTTTTAGAACCAAGGTATCAATCCAGTAGGAGACCACGCGTGAGTCCCTCACACCTGCACAAACGAATAAGAACTTCGTAGCCAACACGACAAGGGGTTGTCAATCCCTTTATGGTCACTTATGAAAGTGAGATATGATAGATAGGATAGTTTGATATTTTTGGTATTTTTGGTATAAGAACAGAAAGTAAAGAACGCAAAGTAAAGGTAGATTGGAAAATTAATATGTTGAGAATAGACCCGGGGGCCATAGGTTTCACTAGTGGCTTCTCTCATGATAGTAGAATTCTACGGTGGGTGAACAAATTAGTGTCGAGCAATTGATAGAAAAGTGCATAGTTATGAGAATATCTAGGCATGATCATTATATATAGGCATCACGTCCGTGACAAGTAGACCGAAACAATTCTACATCTACTACTATTACTCCACACATCGACCGCTATCCAGCATGCATCTAGAGTATTAAGTTCATAAGAACAGAGTAATGCCTTAAGCAAGATGACATGATGTAGAGGGATAAACTCAAGCAATATGATATAAATCCCATCTTTTTATCCTCGATGGCAACAATACAATACGTGCCTTGCTGCCCCTGCTGTCACTGGGAAAGGACACCGCAAGATTGAACCCAAAGCCAAGCACTTCTCCCATTGCAAGAACTATAGATCTAGTAGGCCAA
Organism: Secale cereale; assembly: GCA_902687465.1. NCBI lineage: Eukaryota > Viridiplantae > Streptophyta > Magnoliopsida > Poales > Poaceae > Secale > Secale cereale. Next base: position 662,278,045 of record LR738710.1, on the reverse strand, counting down.
ACCAAACCAATAATTCGAAGAGACTTGCAAGGATATTATAATCATACATAAAAGATTTCATAAAAGAACCAAATATTTCTCGTAGATAATCTTGATGATAAACCCACAATTCATCAGATCTCGACACAAAGGATGACACTCAATAAATAGCTCATGCTCTAACTTCATCAATTAGCGGTTCACCATACGTGCATGCTACGGGAATCACTAACTTTAACACTAGTATTTCTCAAATACATAATTACTCCACTAGCATGACTCTAATATCACCATCCCCATATCTCAAAACAATCATCAAGTATCAAACTTCTCATCATATTCAATGCACTTTATGTGAAAGTTTTTTACTATACTCATCTTGGATGCCTATCATATTAGGACTAGTTTTATAACCAAAGCACATTACCATGCTGTTCTAAAAGACTCTAAAAAGGATATAAGTGAAGCATGAGAGATCAATAATTTCTACAAAATAAAACCACCACCGTGCTCTAAAAGATATAAGTGAAGCACTAGAGCGAAATTATCTAGCTCAAAAGATATAAGTGAAGCACATAGAGTATTCTAAGAAATTCTAAACCATATTTATCTCTCTCAAAAGGTGTGTCCAGAAAAGAAGATTGGGGCAAACAAAAAAGCAAAGAATAAAATCATACATGACGCTCCAAGCAAAACACATATCGTGTGGTGAATAAAAATATAATCCCAAGTATAGTTACCGATAGATGAAGACGAAAGAGGGGATGCCTTCCCGGGGCATCCCCAAGCTTAGCCTTTTGGTTGTCCTTGAATTTTACCTTGGGGTGCCTTGGGCATCCCCAAGCTTAGGCTCTTGCCACTCTTTGTTCCATAGTCCATCAAAGCCAAACTCAAAACTTGAAAACTTCACAACACAATACTTAGCCAAAAATCTCGTTAGCTCCGTTAGTATAAGAAAACAAACCACCACCCAAAGGTACTGTAATGAACTCATTCTTTGTTTATATTGGTGTTAAACCTACTGTATTCCAACTTCTCTATGATTCATACTATCTAATACTACTCATAGATGCATCGAAATAAGCAAACAACACACGAAAAACAGAATCTGTCAAAAACAGAACAGTCTGTAGTAATCTGTAACTTTCAAATACTTCGGTAACTCTAATTTTTTTGAAATAAATTGGTAAACGTGAGGAATTTTTCTATTAATCATCTGCAAGAAGAATCAACTAAATAGCACTCTCCAGTAAAATCTGGTGACTATTCTCGTGAGCGCTAACGTTTCTGTTTTTTACAGCATGATCATATAAACTTCACACAAGTCTTCCCAAAGGTTCTACTTGGCACAAACACTACTTAAAACACAAAACGACATCTAAACAGAAGCGAGATGCAATATTTATCCTAAACAGAAGCAAAAACAAAGAAAATAAAATTGGGTTGCCTCCCAACAAGCGTTATCGTTTAACGCCCCTAGCTAGGCACGATACAAGGATAGATCTAGGTATTGCCATAATGATAAGATATATCACGAAAACTCATCTCATATTTCCTACGTTTAGCAGCAAGTTTTCTTTGTGGCAAGGAAAAGTAATCAAAAGGGCTAAATTTAATAGAACAAAAGTCCCCCATATCAAGCTCAGGAGGTATAGGTTCCTCCTTTGGCCCTTTATATTGCACAACCAATTCATCATTATAAGCATTCTTTTGGCAAGAGGTCATGAGCCTTCGCTCAAGGGAAAAACCTAACCCATTGTTTGGAATACCAAAATCATCATTTAATTCAGAAATTCTATCAACCAAGAATCAATAGGAACCTTTTTCTAAGGTTTTCATTAAAAGCAACATGATCCGGAGATCGCAAACACATTATGTCTTCTTGATTGAATAAGATAGCCTCTATGGGAGGAAGACCAGCATCTACGTCGTAATGAGTAAAGATTTCTTTGGCCTCTTTCATGATAAATCTAAACTCATGAGCCAAAAAGATAGTAGCTGGGCGCTTAACAGAAGAATGCTCAATATTGGAAAATTCCAGAAAGATTCTCTGAATGCAAGGATGCATATGGATAAATTGCCTTTCAATTTCAACTACAAGCATAGATATGGCATCTGCAAGGCTACTAGTTCTATGAAGAATAGATCCACCCATAGTGGGTAAAGCACCAGCACAAGTAAAGAAGTCTTGAAGAACTCCTTTTCCAATAATATTACAACTACCAACCCGAAACTTCTTAATACGTAAAGTGGTAGTTTCATCCGGAGGATCAACATAGACATTGCCCTCAACATTACCACCCTTTTCGATAAAATCTTCCCCCATCTCAGACATGAGGGCAAGCGAACAACAAACACACGGCAAAAAGAAGGGCAAATAAAACGGCAAGGGTGAAGTGGGGGAGAGGAAAACGAGAGGCAAAAATAGGTAATGTGAAGGATAAGGGTTTGTGATAGGTACTTGGTATATGACTTTTGCGTAAGCCTCCCCGGCAACGGCGCCATAAATTCTTCTTGCTACTTCTCGAGCTTGCGTTGTATTCCCTCGAATAGGAAAGGGTGATGCAGCACAGTAGTGTAAGTATTTTCCTTAGTTTTTGAGAACCAAGGTATCAATCCAGTAGGAGACCACGCGCGAGTCCCTCACACCTGCACAAACAAATAAGAACTTCGCAGCCAACGCGATAAGCGGTTGTCAATACCTTTACGGTCACTTACGAAAGTGAGATATGATAGATAGGATAATTTGATATTTTTGGTATAAGAACAGAAAGTAAAGAACGCAAAGTAAAGGTAGATTGGAAGATTGATATGTTGAGAATAGACCCGGGGGCCATAGGTTTCACTAGTGGCTTCTCTCATGATAGCAGAATTCTACGGTGGGTGAACAAATTAGTGTCGAGTAATTGATAGAAAAGTGCATAGTTATGAGAATATCTAGGCATGATCATTATATATAGGCATTACGTCCGTGACAAGTAGATCGAAATGATTCTGCATCTACCACTATTACTCCACACATCGATCGCTATCCAGCATGCATGTAGAGTATTATGTTAATAAGAACAGAGTAATGCCTTAAGCAAGATGACATGATGTAGAGGGATAAACTCAAGCAGTATGATATAAACCCCATCTTTTTATCCTCGATGGCAACAATACAATACGTGCCTTGCTGCCCCTGCTGTCACTGGGAAAGGACACTGCAAGATTGAACCCAAAGCCAAGCATTTCTCCCATTGCAAGAACTATAGATCTAGTAGGCCAAACCAAACCAATAATTTGAAGAGACGTGCAAGGATATTATAATCATACATAAAAGATTTCAGAGAAGAACCAAATATTTCTCATAGATAATCTTGATCATTAACCCAGAATTCATCGGATCTCGACAAACACACCGCACAAAGATTACATCAAATAGATCTCCTTGAAGACCGAGGAGAACTTGGTATTGAGATCCAAAAAGAGAGAAGAAGCCATCTAGATAATAACTATGGACCCGAAGGTCGGTGGTAAACTACTCAGAACTCATGGTGAGGCGATGGTGTTGATGTAGAAGCACTCCGTGGAAGATCCCCCCCCCTCCGGTGGAGCTCCGGAACAGGCCTCAAGATGGGATCTCACGGGAACAGAAGGTTGCGGCGGTGGAATTAGGGTTTTTTCTGTTGCCTCGATGTTTTCAGGGTACATGGGTATATATAGGAGGAAGGAGGGCATCAGGGGAGCCAGAGGGGGCCCACGAGGGTGGGGGGGCGCGCCCTGGACCCTCGTCGCCGCCTCCTTCGTTCCCTCGCATGCACTCCAAGTCTTCTGTGTTGATATTATTCCAAAAATAACTCTCACGAAGGTTTCATTCCGTTTGGTCTCCGTTTGATATTCCTTTTCTGCGAAACCCTGAAATAGGCAAAAACAGCAATCTGCACCGGGCCTTTGGGTTAATAGGCTAGTTCCAAAAATAATATAAAAGTGCATAACAAAGCCCATAAAACATCCAAAACATAATATATAATAGCATGGAAAATTCAAAAATATAGATACGTTGGAGACGTATCACATTCCACATCAAAAAGTTCTATTTTTATCATTTACCTACTCGAGGACGAGCAGGAATTAAGCTTGGGGTTACTTGATACGTCTCCAATGTATCTATAATTTTTTGTTGTCCCATGCTATTATATTATCAACTTTGGATGTTTCATATGCATTATTATGCTATTTTATATTATTTTTGGGACTAACTTATTAACCCAGTGCCTAGTGCCAACTTCTGTTTTTTCCTTGATTTTGGCTTTCGCAGAAAAGGAATATCAAATGGAGTCCAAACGGAATAAAACTTTATGATGATTTGGAGTGGGGGCCAATGGACCCACGAGGCGATGACAAGCCGTAGGGGCACGCACTAGGGGTGCCCATGGGCTTGTGGCCCCCTCGGGAGTCCCCTGCACCGCCTCTTTGGCCTATAAATTCCCAACTATTCCAGAAACCCTAGAGGAGTCGCAAAAAATACTTTTCCACCACCGCAAGTTTCTGTTCCCGCGAGATCCCATCTTGGGGTCTTTTCCGGTACTCCGCCGAAGGGGGATTGGATCACGGAGGGCATGTACATCAACCTTGCTGCCCCTCAGATGATGCGTGAGTAATTTAGCACATACTTATGGGTCCATAACTAGTAGCTAGATGGCTTCTTCTCTCTCTTTGATCTTCAATACAATGTTCTCCTTGATGTTCTTGGAGATCTATTTGATGTAATCTTCTTTTGTGGTGTGTTTTTGAGATCCAATGAATTGTGGATTTACGATCAGATCATCTATGCATATTATTTGAGTCTTCTATGAACTCTTTTTTGCATGATTAAGATAGCTTTGTATTTCTCTTTGATCTTCAGATTTGTTTTGGCCAATTAGATTGGTTTTTCTTCCAATGGGAGAGGTGCTTTGTGATGGGTTCAGCCTTGCGGTGTCCTCACCCAGTGACAGAAGGGGTAGCGAGGCATGTATTGTGTTGTTTCCATTAAGGATAACAAGATGGGGTTTTCATCATATTGCTTGTCCCTCTACATCATGTCATCTTGCTTAAGGCGTTACTCTGTTTTATAACTTAATACTCTAGATGCATGCTGGATAGCGGTCGATGAGTGGATTAATAGTAGTAGATGCAGGTAGGAGTCGGTCTACTTGTCACGGACGTGATGCCTATATTACTGATCATTGCCTTGGATGTCGTCATAACTTTGCGCTTTTCTATCAATTTCTCAACAGTAATTTGTTTATCCATCGTATGTTTTTTTTGAGAGAGAAGCCTCCAGTGAAACCTATGCCCTCGGGGTCTATTTTCTATCATATATTTTCATATAAAACAAAAAACCCAAATATACTTTGCTACAATTATTTTGTATTTACTTTATTATGCCTTTTACTTTTATTTTAAATCTATCTCTATCATATATCACTCTTGCAAGTGACCGTGAAGGGATTGACAACCCCTTTTTCGAGTTGTGTGCAAGTGTTTGTGTTGGGAAACGTTGCATGGAAAACAATAAAAATTTCTACGCACACGCAATGATGTATCTATGGAGATGCATAGCAACGAGGGGGATAGTGTGTATACGTACCCTCGTAGACCGTAAGTGGAAGCGTTTCACAACGCGGTTGATGTAGTCAAACTTCTTCGCGCCTCAACCGATCAAGTACCGAACGCACGACACCTCCGCGTTCTGCACACGTTCAGCTCGTTGACATCCCTCGCCTTCTTGATCCAGCAAGACATCGAGGTAGTAGATGAGTTTCGTCAGCACGATGGCGTGGTGACGGTGATGGTGAAGTGATATCTGTAGGGCTTCGCCTAAGCACTACAAAAATATGACCGGGGGTGTAAACTATGGAGGGGGCGCCGCACACGGCTAAGCAATTGTGTGGGTTGTGCTAGGGCGCCCCACCCACATATATATAGGTGGGAGGGAGAGGGGACGCTGCCATGGTGCGCCCCAAGTAGGCCAAAACCTACTTGGGGTCCTTCTTGGCCGCACCCCCCTGCCATGTTTGTTGGAGGGGGAAGGAAAGAGGGGCTGGGGGAAATGAAGGGGGGATCTTATTCCCTTTATTTCCTTTCCTTCTTCCCCTTTCCTTCTCTACCTTGGCCGGCCCATGTGGGGGGCGCACCAGCCCATTGTGGCTACTGCGTTTCCCCTCTTGGCCCATAAGGCCGATATCTTTTGCCGGGGGAGCCCAGAACCCCTTCCAGTGACCCGATAAGTTCCCGATACCCTCCGGAACACTTCCGGTGCATGAATACCATCGTCCTATATATATCAATATTTACCTCTCGACCATTTCGAGACTCCTCTTCATGTTCGTGATCTCATCCGGGACTCCAAACAACATCCGGTCACTAAATGACATAACTCATATAATACTATATCGTCAACGAACGTTAAGCGTGCGGACCCTTCGGGTTCGAGAACTATTTAGACATGACCGAGGCATCTCTCCGGTCAATAACTAATAGCATAACCTGGATGCCCATATTGGCTCCTACATATTCTACAAAGATCTTTATCCGTGAACCATTATGACAACATACACAATTCCCTTTGTCCGTCGGTATGTTACTTGCTCGAGATTCGGTCGTCGCTATCTCTATACCTAGTTCAATCTCATTATCGGCAAGTATCTTTACTCGTTCCGTAATAAATCATCCCATGACTAACTCATTAGTCATTTGCTTGCAAGTCTTATTATGATGTGTTTACCGAGAGGGCCCAGAGATACCTCTCCGACACTCGAAGTGACAAATCCTAATCTCGATTCATGCCAACCCAACAAAACACCTTCGGAGATACCTGTAGAGCATATTTATAATCACCAAGTTACGTTGCGACGTTTGATAGCACACAAGGCATTCCTCCGGTATCCGGGAGTTGCATGATCTCACAGTCAAAGGAATATGATTTGACACACATGAAAGCAGTAGCAATAAACTGTATGATCATATGCTAAGCTAACAGATGGGTCTTGTCCATCATATCATTCTCATAATGATGTGATCTCGTTATCAAATGACAACTCAGGTCCATGGTTATGAAACCTTAACCATCTTTGATTAACGAGCTAGTCCAGTGGAGGCTTAATAGGGACACGGTATTTGTTTACGTAGTCACACATGTATTTAGGTTTCCAATACAATTCTAGCATGAATATTAAACCTTTATCATGATTAAGGAAATATAATAATAACCATTTTATTATTGCCTCTAGGGCATATTTCTTTCAGTCTTTGATACATCTCCAACATATCTATAATTTTTGATTGTTTCATGCTATTATATTATCTGTTTTGGATGTTTTATATGCATTAATATGCTATTTTATATTATTTTTGGGACTAACGTATGAACCTAGAGCCCAATGCCAGTTTTTGATTTTTCCTTGTTTTTGAGTTTCACAGAAAAGGAATACTAAACAGAGTTCAAACGGAATAAAACTTCACGATTATTTTTCTTGGACCAAAAGACACACAAGAAACTTGGAGTTCAAGTCGGAAGAGCCGCGAGTCGCTGACAAGGGTGGAGGGCGCGCCAAGGGGGGTAGGGCGCGCCTCCCTACCTTGTGGGCCCCTCATGACTCCCCTGACCCAGCTCTTCCTCCTATAAATTCTCAAATATTCCAGAAACCTTAGAGCAATCCACGAAAACACATTTCCGCCGCCGCATGTCTCTGACCTCGTGAGATCCCGTGAGGAGGCCTTTTCCGTTACTCTGCCGGAGGGGGATTCGACCATGGAGGGCTTCTACATCAACACCATTGCCCTTGAGATGAAGCGTGGGTATATTACCACAGACCTACGGGTCCATAGCTAGTAACTAGTTGGCTTCTTCTCTCTCTTTGATTCTCAATACCATGTTCTCCTCCATGTTCTTGGAGATCTATCCGATGTAATCTTCTTTTGCGGTGTGTTTGTCGAGATTCAATTAATTGTGGATTTATGATCAGCTTATCTATGAATATTATTTGAAACTACACCGAATTCTTATATGCATGATTTGGTATCTTTGTATTTCTCTTCGAATTATCAGTTTGGTTTGGCCAACTAGATTGATTTTTCTTGCAATGGGGAGGTGCTTAGCCTTGGGTTCAATCTTGCGGTGTCCTCACCCAATGACAAAATAGGGGTAGCAAGGCACGTATAGCGTTTTTGCCATCGAGGATAAAAAGATGGGGTTTTCATCATATTGCTTGAGTTAATTCTGCTACATCATGTCATCTTACTTAATGCGTTACTCTGTTCTTCATGAACTTAATACAATAGATGCAGGCAGGAGTCGGTCGATGTGTGGAGTAATAGTAGTAGATGCAGGCAGGAGTCGGTCTACTTGACATGGATGTGATACCTATATAGCATAATCATTGCCTTAGATATCTTCATAACTTTGCGCTTTTCTATCAATAGCTCGATAGTAATTTGTTCACCCAACATATTATTTTCCTTAAAGAGGGAAGCCTCTAGTGACACCTATTACTAGTAGAAAACAGGGCTTTGGTTCGAGCCTGGCAAGCCCATTAGTCCCGGTTCAACTACGAACCGGGACCCATGGGGGCATACGTCCCGGTTCGTGTGCCCAGGGGCCGGCCGGGCCTCGTGGGGCATCTGTCCCGGTTAGTCTGGACCCATTTGTCCCTGTTCCAGGCACGAACCGGGACCAATTGGTCTCGCTCCTAGCCCACATCCATTCGTCCCGGTTCGTGGCTGGAACCGGGACAGAAGGGGTGCCTTTAGTCCCGGTTTGAGACACAAACGGGGACCAATGGGTTGCATATATATACCCCATTGCCCACCACTCCACTGCTCTGTTCTATTTTCCATCATATTAGTTTCTGATCTACTATTTTGCAATCTTTTACTTTCAGATATATAAAGCAAAAAATCCAAAAAATATTTTATCTTTTGTTTATCTATCTCTATCAGATCTCACTTTTGCAAGTGACCGTGAAGGGATTGACAACCCCTTTATCGAGCTGGGTGCAAGGTGTTTGATTGTTTGTGCATGTATTGGTGATCTGTGCGTTCTTCTCCTACTGGGTTGATACCATGGTTCCCAAACTAAGGGAAATACTTATCTCTACTTTGATGCATCACCCTTTCCTCTTCAAGGGAAAAACCAACGCAATCTCAAGAAGTAGCAAGAAGAATTTCTGGCGCTGTTGTCGAGGAGGTCTATGCCAACTTAAACCTACCAAGTACCCATCATAAACTCTCATCTCTTGCATTACGTTATTCGTCATTTGCCTCTCATTTTTATCCCCCCCACTTCTAAAACGTTTTGAGAAAAACACAAAAATCTTTCCCTTTTTATTTGCCTTCTTTTCGTTCACCCTTATGTCTTACTTGGTTTGTTTGCTCGTTTGCTTGGCATAATTGTGTTTATTCGAATTCAGAAGTTAAGATATTTATGGATCCTCATCCACTTGCTAATCATTTTAAAAGATCCAATTATGTTGAACCAATTGCTAGTGAGTTGAGCGCACTAGATTATCTTTATGAGGTTTTGCATGAAATTCGTGAATCTAGAAATTGTTATGAAGTGTTGAAAGAAGAAAATCATAAAGTGATTCACGATAGCTCCCTGAATGAGAAGCATGATTGCAGTGATGTTATTCTAAACTTAGGCTCTTGCTCAAGTGAAACTTTCACCGGTGCATCAAACCACCGGTGCATCAATCACTATATGCTTCACTTATATCTTTTGAGCTAGGCAATTTTGCTCTAGTGCTTCGCTTATATATTTTTAGAGCACGGCGGTGGCCTTATTTTATAGAAATTGATGAACTCTCTTGCTTCACTTATATTATTATGCAAGTATCCAAGCAACATGGTAATTTTCTTAGGTTATGAATTTAGTCCTAATATGATGGGCATCCAAGGGAGATATAATAAATACTTCCATATATAGAGCATTAAATACTATGAGAAGTTCGATTCCTTATGATTGTTTTGAGATATTAAGATGGTGCTATTAGAGTCATGCTAGTAGTAAATTGTGGAGTTAAATAAATAATTGTGTCAAGGTTAGTGATTCCCATAGCATGCACGTATTGTCTCCTAACTCTGTAATCAAATTGAAGTGCATTCTGTTTTCATTGCTTATGTTTGCATGAAGGTCGGCGGCACGTGATGGTTAACTCCTACCAACCTCCCCCTCTAGGAGCATGCATATTAGTACTTTGCTTCGAGGGCTAATAAATTTTTCGCAATAAGTATGTGAGTTCTTTATGACTAATGTTGAATCCATGGATTATACGCAATCTCACCCTTCCACCTTGCTAGCCCCTCTAGTACTGCGCAACTTTCACCGGTGCATCAAACCACCTTATATCCTTCCTCAAAACAGCCACCATACCTACCTATTATGGCATTTTCATAGCCATTCCGAGATATATTGCCATGTAACTCCACCATTCCGTTTATTATGACACGCACCATCATTGTCATATTGCTTTGCATGATCGTAAGATGGCTAGCATAATGTTTTCATGGCTTGTCCGTTTTTTTCTATCATTGCTATGCTAGATCATTGCACATCCCGGTACACCACCGGAGGCATTCATATAGTGATATTTTTGTTCTAGTATCAAGTTGTAATATCGAGTTGTAAGTAAATAAAAGCGTGATTATCATCATTATTATAGCATTGTCCCATGTGAGGTTATAAATAAAGAGGCCAAAAGAGTCTCCAAAAAAGTGAAAATGGTCTCCAAAAAAAAAAGAGGATCCTAAAAAAAGAGAGAGAAAATGAATGAGAGGAAAAGAGAGAAGGGACAATGTTACTTACCTTTTCCACACTTGTGCTTCAAAGTAGCACCATATTCTTCATTATAGAGAGTCTCCTATTTTGTCACCTTCATATATTACTAGTGGGAATTTTCGTTATAGAACTTGGCATGTATATTCCAACGATGGGCTTCCTCAAATGCCCTAGGTCCTCATGAGAAGTAAGTTGATGCACACCCACTAGTTTTCTTTTGAGCTTTCATACACTTATAGCTCTAGTGCATCCGTTACATGGCAATCCCTACTCACTCACATTCATAACAATTGATGGAGATCTCCATAGTCCATTGATTTGCCTAGTTGATGTGAGACTTTCCCCCTACTTTTATCTATTACCACCTTATATTCCACCCATAGTGCTATATCCATCGCTCACGCTCATGTATTGCGTGAAGACTTGAAAAAGCTGAAGCGCGTTAAAAAGTATGAAACAATTGCTTGGCTGACACCGGGGTGGGCATGATTTATAGTTTGTTTTGAGAAGAGGGAGCATAACAAGACTATGATTTTGTAGGGATAACTTTCTTTAGCCATGTTATTTTCGAAGCTCAATGATTTTCTTTCTAGTATGCTTGAATTAATATTGTTTTTGTATCAATGAACTTTTGTTTTGAATCATACGGATCTGAATATTCATGCCACAATAAAGAAGATTGCATTGATAAATAGCATTCCACATAAAAAATTCTATTTTTATCATTTACCTACTCGAGGTCGAGCAGGAATTAAGCTTGGGGATGCTTGATACATCTCCAACGTATCTATAATTTTTTATTGTTCCATGCTATTATATTATCTGTTTTGGATGTTTTATATGCATTAATATGTATATTATTTTTGGGACTAACCTATTAACCTAGAGCCTAGTGCCAGTTTATGTTTTTCCTTGTTTTTTTAGTTTCGTAGAGAAGGAATACTAAACGGAGTCCAAACGGAATGAAACTTCACGATGCGTTTTCTTAGACTAGAAGACACCCATGAGACTTGGAGTTCAAGTCGGAAGAGACGCGAGGCGGCGACAAGGGTGGAGGGCGCGCCCATGGGGTAGGGTGCCCCCTACCTTGTGGGCCCCTCGCGACTCCCCTGACCTAGCTCTGCCTCCTATATGTTCTCAAATATTCCAGAAACTTCAGAGCAATCCACGAAAACACGTTCCCGCCACCGCAGGTCTCTAACCTCATGAGATCCGATCTGGAGGCCTTTTTCGGTACTCTGGCGGAGGGGGGTTCGACCACAGAGGGCTTCTACATAAACACCATTGCCATTCCGATGAAGCGTGAGTAGTTTACCATAGACCTGCGGGTCCATAGCTAGTAACTAGATAGCTTCTTCTCTCTCTTTGATTCTCAAGACCATGTTCTCCTCGATGTTCTTGGAGATCTACCCGATGTAATCTTCTTTTGCGGTGTGTTTGTCGAGATTTGTTGAATTGTGGATTTATGATCAACTTATCTATGAATATTATTCGAATCTCCTATGAATTCTTACATGCATGATTTGGTATCTTTGTATTTTGCTTTGAATTATCGGTTTGGTTTGGCCAACTAGATTGGTTTTTCTTGCAATGGGAGAGGTGCTTAGCTTTGGGTTCGATCATGTGGTGTCCTCACCCAGTGACAAAGTAGGGGTAGCGAGGCACGAATAGCATTGTTGCCATTGAGGATAAAAAGATGGGGTTTTCATCATATTACTTGAGTAAATTCCGCTCACTACCACAGGATGCTGCTAACGCGAAACTACGATCAGAGACCCTTTTCCGAAACTGTGTGTGATGCATTAATCGCAAACGATGGTGTAAAAAACCGTCAAAAAGGTGCAAAATGTTTGGGATGGCAGAGCCATCAAACACGGTTCAGATTTTAGTTGCGTGTATGATGCAGGGCACACGGTTAATACATCTGTTCTGTTTGCGATGAGGCAGAACAACAGACACAGGCAGCCATAGCAATGTGTGTGCAATATACACCATACAGTTCGCTTCGATGAACTGTTTGCTATTAGGGAGTGTAACGGAACGGTTAGCCAGATCAAGGTGTGTGTGATATACTGCATACGGTTCACTCGGATGAACTATTTTCGATTAGGGAATACAACAGAAACGGTTCAACTTAACAAGATGTGTGTGATATGCGGCATACAGTTCACATGGTTGAACTGTTTGCGATGAGTCAAAAGAACACAAATGAGCCATATAAATAACATGTGTGTGATACGTGGCAAACAGTCGACTCGGATGAACTGTTTGTGATGAGAAATTACAACACAGATGGTTAATACAGTTAGTTCGTGTGCGATGCTGTGTGTACAAAAAACAATGAAAAATGCAAACTAGTTGCTTGCGGTGGCTAGGAGTATCGCACGTGATGCGTCTGCGAGTACTCGTGTGCGATGATTAGTAAGTTACACATATGTTTCCTTATGTTAACATGTGTGTGAGTGTGCAATATGGACAGTTAATATGCAAATGCCTTCTGGACATCGGGCACACGCTTAAACTCAATGAACTGTGTATGATACTAATACTTTCCATGAAAATTTAAGAACTTGGATAACAGTATTTAAGTAACATGTATATAGTGGTTACACTATTTGACAAAAGGAGGATCTTCGTAACACGGTTTTGACAACCATAGGGTCTATATCTACATACTTAACATAGTAACAACTATCACATTTTAAGAGGCTAAGGGCCAACAACCATATGGTCCATATCTACATACTTAACATAGTAACAGCTAGCACATTTTAAGAGGCTGAGGGCCAACAACCACAACTATCCGCTGGAAGTAGCTTGATCATGGTGACTCGGCATCTCGTCAATGAAAAGGAAGAGCCCTCCTGTGCCTTGGTAGAGCATGAGTAGAATAGTGTCTCCAATTTTCCAATATGGATGCATTGCCACGATAAGCGAGAACTTGTTAATTTGAATGGTTCCATTTCTACGGGAAATGCGGTACCTTGCAATCACTTTGGTGTTATTTGCAGGCACAAGTGTAATTCGACCACGCCGGGAAATCGATCCAGGAACTGCTACAATGGGCAATTTCTGTTGACATGTAGAATAAAAAGCAATTGTAACATATCGTTGAATATATATATAGTTTATGAGCATCAACATCAAAATAAGACTTTTTACCGGCGTTTTGTGCACACAATTGGTCTTGTTCAATGTGTGCACCATAGGTCTAATTAATCCCATCCAAAATCCAGCATTCATACGCTGTGCTATCTCTGTCAGATTATCAACAAAGTTTATGACATGCTTCAAGTGCTTCCAGTGAAATTTGGTACGCTTAGTAACATACATATCGTTCACTATGCATCCAACATATCCTGCTTAAAAGGTGGAATGGTAAATAGAATTTGTTACTGCCTAGGAACGAAGTCAGAATATGAAATCACAATTGGTTGCTTAAATAGTGATCAATTAGTCAGAACAAATACCTCGATTTTGCTAAGTAATATGACAACATGGAGAAAGTTTAAAGGACACTAACCTCGATCAGACTTTGATAGGCTGATGACATTGGGAAACTAAACATCCATGTTCATTAGACTAGGTTGTGGTGCACAGACTAGAATTTTATTGCTAACTTTCAGTTCATAACACTTAGACATTTTTCTCCAAAGGTCCGCATTAAAATAGTAGTGACCATCTTTATCAAGTTTTATGCTAACCGTCATTGTAAATCCATGCTGCATTGTCAATATGACATCTTGGGAGTCATCAACAAAATAAACCCCAAGATTTCCATCTACTCCTGTTCTTATAAAGCAAGGGATGTACTACTTGAAATGAAAATTAAGATGGTAAATTTAATATATTGAAATAACAGAGCAAGATGCAAATATGGGAGTAACTGATAGAACAGATCAATATATAGTTGAAAGAAAAGTACAACAATATATAATAAAAAATAGATAATGTAACAAAGATTTGATGCAAATATATAGATAATGTAGCAACAGACAATATATGTTCACAAATTTAGGCTATGCTGACCGTGGTAGGTTGAGATTGAACATACCGAGCGCTCCCTGAAGTCATCCGGACTGGTGAGATAGAACTTCGTTTTCGACTGGCCATGACCACACTTGCCAGATTTGTGCTCGCACTGTGGACACATGAATGAGCACCCACGAATCAGCTAGAACAAAAATGACCCCCCGGCGATTTCTGCTGGTTGATTAACATCGACGGACGGATTGCAATAAGAGATGAGTGAATATTTCTTGAAGTTGATTACCTTCTCCATGAGAAAAATTCCCGGCCCAAACCCGCAGAAAACCCTAGTCGACCAGAGTCTAGAATATTGTTGGAGTAGATAGGCGGCGGAAAGCGGTAGGGGCAAAATCCCGTGCCGTTTGGAGCGCGACCTACACCCACCGACAATAGCCGTCGAGCTTAGGGTGGCTGCCGCGATAGAAGTTGATGAGGTGCAGAGTTGCGGAGGAGTCCGTGGCGAGTGGGTGGGGACGAAGTGGGCGAGCGTTTAATTTTTTCCTTTTGCATGTGTGAGTGAACACACATGGTTTGCAGAGGCGGCGGAGATGAATCGTGTGCGATAGTAAATCACCGAGATTGAATGGGAATCCAAATTTCCTTTGTCCTTCATCCATGAGTTTTTTTCTACGATAAACATAAACCCTGCTAATCACCATGTTCAAATTTGACACTTTTCCGGGTTCATTTACAATATTCAGGGGATTGTGTGCATTTTGTAGGCTTTAATGCACATAATCCAAATTCAAACAATTGGTGCTTAAAAAGATGCACAAGAACAATCAGGAAAAACCAGACTCGTGGTATTTTGTAATTTCTCAAGCCTTTTACAAGGAATGGGCAGAGATTTCAAGGGAATGCGTGGCAATAGTCAACCACAAACGCGCAATTTACTGGGTTATCAATAATAGAACAATGAAATATGTGCTTGAAAAACATGACGTCTGGCATGGTGCCATGGTATGGCCTCACCGTGCCGTGGTTAAAAGCTAAGAAGGTTTGATTTATGTCGTCATGCACGCCCTTCATAAATCAAACCATCACAAAGGAAGTTCAATGCTTTCAAGAGGGAAATCACCAAGACTGAAGGGGAATCCAAATTTCCGTCCTAGTTTGTCATTCGGTTTTTTTCCAACGATCAACATACCTCCTCAAATGCAACATGTTCAAATTTGACATTTTTCCAGGCTCATTTACCATATTTATGGGATTATGTGTATTTTCTAGGTAATAATTATGCACATAATTCAAATTCGAACAATCGGTGCATGAAAAGGTGCACAAGAACGGTATGGAAAACCATGCTCATGCTATTTAGTAATTCTCATGTCTTTTATAAGGAATGGGTAGATATTTCAATGAAATGTGCGGTAATAGTCAACCATAAACACATCGTTTAATGGGTTAACAATTATACAAAAATGAAGTACATGCTTGGAAAACATGACGCCTGGTGTGGTGCCATGGTATGGCCTCACTGTGCCCTGGTAAAAATTTGAGAATGTTTTCCTTATGTCGTCATGCACGCCTTTCATAAATCGAACCATCACTGAGGAAGTTTCATTGTTTCGAGGGGGAAATCACCAAGATTGAAGGGGGATCCAAATTTCTTTTGTCCTTTGTCCATGAGTTTTTTTTCTACGATGAACATACACCCTGCAAATCACCGTGTTCAAATTTGGCACTTTTCCGGGTTCATTTTCCATATTTAGGGGATTATGTGCATTTCCTAGGCATTAATGCACATAATTCAAGTTCAAACAATCGGTGCATGAAATGGTGCACAAGAGCGGCCCGGAAAACCATGCTCGTGCCATTTAGTAAATTCTCATGCATTTTACAAGGAATGGACAAATATTTCGATGAAATGTGTGGCAATAGTCAACCACAAATGTTTGTTAGTTAGGTTTTCAACTATAGAAAAAATGAAATAAATGCTTGAAAAACATGACGCCTGGCATGGTGTGCCATGGTATGACTTCACCATGCCCTGGTAAAAATTTGAGAAGGTTTGGCTTATGTCGTCATGCACGCCCTTCATAAATCAAACCATCACCAAAGGAGTTCCATGCTTTCGAAAGGGAAATCACCAATATTGAAGGGGAATCCAAATTTTCTTCGTTCTTTGCCCTCGAGTTTTTTTCTACGACGAACATACACCCTGCAAATCACCGTGTTCAAATTTGGCATTTTTTCGGGCTCATTTACCATATTTAGGGGATTATGTGCCTTTTCTAGGCATTTAATGCACATAAATCCAATCCATCTATAGCTGCACGGGTGTGATGTGAGGGACGTGGATTACCGTTCGAACGCGCCGCATCCTATGGTGCACACGTGCGATCCGCGTGGCTGGCGTTCCGGCCAATCATAAGGCAACGCAAAATAGGCTCAGCGCACACAAGCAACGGAGATGAACCGTGTGCGATAATGAACGAGCAAAATTTTAAGGGAAGCCAAATTTCTGTTGTCATTTGTCATTGAGCTCTTGATTACCACCGCACTGTACAACTGCCTGCCCCCTTCGTCCCAGAGCTCTCTCCAGGCATCATCTATGGCACCGTGGTGCACAAGAACTGGTAAGGAAGTGATGGCTTCCCGCCGCGCCGCGTTCCTCGCCACCCGCGACTGCACACATGGTAAGGAAGCGATGGCATCTCGTCGCGCTGAGTTCATCGTCGCCGGCAGCCACACAGTTACATGGGCAGACTTTGAGGCTTCCATGGACGAATGGGTGGTGGATGTAGAGGCGGCCAAAGCCGCATAGAAGGAGCGGCAAAGGCAGAAAGCAGTCAAGAAAAAGAGAGCCCCGTCGCCGCAAGAAAGAAGAGGCCGCACACCGTGGTGAGGAGAGCTTGGCGGAGATCGAAGCACAGTGGGCTGCCGCCTAGAAGGCCAAGAAGGAGAAAGCCGCGTCTGGCCAGCATGCCCCGACGGCAGCATGTGAGAAGTAGTTTAAGTTTGTAGTCTTAGAGCAAATTACTAGTAGTACTTTAAGTTTGTAGTATTAACATACAATGTCGGTAAGAGCATCCTTTGAGGGCTTTAAGCGTTGATTAGCATGTGTCGGCGTGCATTTTTTGCATTAATCATTAGAAGATCACCAAACACGGTTTCTATGCCATACTCGTCTGCGTTTTTTTGTTAATGATCCATAAGTAAGTTACCTGTGCGATGTTTCCTAATAAACCAGGCATACCATTGACCGAAAAAATCAACTACACGTGTACATTTTTTTGGAGATGGGATTTGCAATTTTTTGTTTTCTCGCACGCGAGTATTTTACGTGCTTTGTCTGTGTTGTGTGATTCCCCTGCCCAAGTTTCAAGTTTCTTAGCAAAATTTTCATTAGGCGCGCGATTTCAGAATTTATTCCTCCAAGCACATCCCCACCCATCAAATTTCCTCAGTATCCCCCACCCCGCGCGCCTCCCCCTATCAGCATCTCAAACTGCCACCGCCGCAACAACAACTTCAACCACATCTACATTCTGCTCAGATCGAGTCAGGTAACCCACTGATCTCTATCATGGCCCCGGCCCGATTGCTTAAATGGTGCCTACGAAACAACCTCATGCCTCCAAATCCCCACCGCCAGGACCTGGTGGCGGTCTAGGGCGCGACGGCCGCTGTGCGTGTTGACCCGGAGGAACACCTCGCCTCCGCCACCACTGACATGGTGCGTGCTCTGGCCCAGATGAAGTGCTCCAGCGACTACCCCCAACACTTAACATGTAAGATCTGACCAACTAAATCTTACCAATAACACTTGCAACGGCTATGATTTGTACGGTTGATGTATTAAGCATGTCCGTGCCTTGTTTATTTCAGTACTACACATTGTGTGATGTTCAAATATTACCGTGTCCATCTCAATTTCACCAATACCAACAACAAAATTACAATACATGACTCAGGATATCACTAGAGATGCTGCCCATTTGCTATTTTTAGTGGATACTAACCCTGTTGTACTTAACATGCATGTCCATGTACTTACGCAGGGTCATAAGGGCCGATGCTGTTGTTTGCGCACATCATTTGTGCAATGGCAGTTTAACTTCTACCATTTACTGGTTGCTTGTAGGTACATATGTCAGTGGCACTGATCCATGCTTTGACCCGGAGGAACAGCTCGCCTCTGCCGTCGCTGACTTTGGGCGGGCTCTGGCCAAGATGAAGTGCCCCAACAACTACCCCTCAGGACTTACCAAGTATGTACTCACCAGTTCAATCTTACCAATACCAGTTGCAATTAATGGCTATGTTCTGTATGGTCGATGTATTAAGCATGTTCTAGTAAACATGCCTAACACATTTGAGCTACTTTCCCTACCTTTTTATAGACATCTGAGCCATTGTCTGCTCTGGCAGCACCTGCCTTGTGATGTTTAACTATGCCAATTGCATTTTTATTAGTACCACTTTCAGTGGCTAATAAGCATGTTGCAATTAACTGTTGAATCCATTTTTAAATAGTTGTATTTCAATGGCTACAAACTTACAAAACACGACTTAGGAAGATGTTAAGCCTGTTGCAATAAACAATTGTATCCATTTTTTAATCGGTCCCTTTGCTACCAAGCTACTCTCCGGAATGAAGATATACTAGAGATGCTGCCCATTTGCTATTTTTTGTGGATGCTAACCCTGTTGTACTTAACATGCCTGTCCATGTACTTACGCAGGGTCATAACGGCCGATGCTGTTGTTTGCCGTCGAGGTTAGCTGCATCCCATGTCTTACAGTATTTCACATCATTTGTGCAATTGCAGTATAACTTCTACCATTTACTGGTTGCCTGTAGGTACACACGTCAGTAGCACTGATCCATGCTTTGACCAGGAGGAACCACTCGCCTCCATTGCCGCTAACTTTGGGAGGGCTCTGACCAAGATGAAGTGCCCTAGCAACTACCTCTCAGGACTTATCAAGTATGTACTCACCAGTTTAATCTTACCAATACCAGTTGCAATTAATGGCTATGTTTTGTACGGTCGATGTATTAAGCATGTTGAAGTAAACATGCCTAACACGTTATAGCTATTTCCCTACCTTTTTATAGACAACTGGGCCATTATCTGCTCTGGCAGCACCTGCCTTGTGATGTTTAACTCTGCCAATTGCATTTTTATCAGTACCGATTTCAATGACCATTAAGCCTGTTGCAATTAACAGTTGTATCCATTTTTAAAGAGTTGTATTTCAATGGCTACAAATTTACAAAACATGAATTAGGATGCTGTTAAGCCTATTGAATTAACAGGTGTATCCATTTTTTAATCCGTCCCTTTGCTACCGTGCTACTCTTTCACAATGAAGATATCACTACAGATGCTGCCATTTTATTACCATTTGCTATTTTTGGTGGATGTTAACCCTCTTGTAGTTAACATTGGCTTTCCATGTACTTACACAGGGCTACAATGGGCGTGCTGTTGTTTGCCATCGAGGTTAGCTACATCCCATGTCTTATAGACCATCTATTCCTAAATATTAATATTTTTAGAGATTCCAATATAGACTACATAAGGAGCAAAATGAGTGAATCTAGATTCTAATCTAAACTATATCTATAATTATGTATACATCCGTATGTAGTTCATATAGAAATCTCTAAAACAATACTTGTGCTTAGGAACATAGGTAGTTGTATTTTACATCATTTGTGCAATCTCAGTTTATCTTCTAACATTCACTGGTTTCTTGTAGGTACATATATGAGTGTTACTGATCCACACTTTGATCCCTTTTGTGTATGGGGCAGTGAGATATTCATGAACAAGCGTCAAGTGAGGAAACTAAGAAAGATTCTTAGGCAAAAGAAACGGGTGATTGGAATTAAGCTCTTTATTTACACTTTGTCTAAGATAATAGTGAACTTTAGGTTGGTAAGTAATATGTTGCCTTTCCCCCTACCCACAACAAGTTACTCTATTAGACCTCGGTATCTGATGTTTTTCTATTTTCAGTGGTTTCCGAAGCTATTTACTGATGATTACCTTGCAAACTAAAACACCGGAGTGGAGGCAACTAAGGTTAAAGTATAGAATTCATGCTACCGTCATAATGCTCTAGAAGTCTACCTGAAGGCGGTGAAGGATGGGCGGGCGATTGTCACAAGGGGTTGGACAAAAGTGGTTCATGGCTATGGCATCCAGAAAGGCACATTATGGGCATTCCGCTTCTTCAAAACCATCGGTAGTCAAAATGATTTATAGTTGTCTCTTCACCTTTCCTGCCTTCAAATATTATGGTTCATCATAGTTAATTGTTGTCTAATCCTGTAATTACTGAACATATTGTACTAGCAATTTTATTTATGGATTCTTTGTTGAACCATTGTGCTGAGAATTCGAATTGCATGTTTCAAATTTCAAAATTTCCAATTTTAATAATAAATTATAGGAAAAAAATAAAAATATACAGGAGCTAATAAAATAATGTGCACACAGTTAGAAAGAAAACAGCGTGTGCGATGTAAAAAGAGAATAGACGGTCATGGAACTTTGCAAATGGTTCTAGCAGTAAAAGCGCTTGTGATGGATAGCCCAATGCCACATAGTTTTCTTCATCAAATCATGTGTGATGTAGTTGATAAAAGTAAACAGTTAACCAAGGCAGAGCGTGTGTGATAGTTACACCTTTCACACACGAGCCTATACATAACTATGGGATGTACATACGGACGGAAACGTTTAGCGGGGACTGACTGTGTGGGATGTACTTGCGACAAGAAACAATTTTGCTTGTATAATTGTATTTTTTACCTCTACTGTACGTATTACCGTATTTGAGCACTCGCTGGTCGCACACGACCTCATTTTGCCAAGCGTGTGTGCCAAGAGAGCATATCCCCGACGGTTTCTAGGTCATGTGGGAAGGACCCCCTATCGCCCACACTCACTTGGCGACGGTTCCAAATGTCATCGCTGAAAGGGGTTAAAAACTGTTTGTATAGTGCTGACGCATACTAGTGGCTACATCATGTCATCTTACTTAATGAGTTACTCTATTCTTCATGAACTTAATACTCTAGATGCAGGCATGAGTCAGTCGATGTGTGGAGTAATAGTAGTAGATGCAGGTAGGAGTCGGTCTACTTGAAACAGATGTGATGCCTATATTACATAATCATTGCCTTAGATATCGTCATAACTTTGCGCTTTTCTATCAATTGCTCGACAGTAATTTGTTCACCCACCGTATTATTTGCCTTGAAGAGAGAAGCCTCCAGTGAAACCTATGGCCCCTGGGTCTATTTTCCATCATATTAGTTTCCGATCTACTATTTTGCAATCTTTTACTTTCAGATCTATAAACCAACAAACCTAAAAATATTTTATCTTTTGTTTATCTATCTCCATCAGATCTCACTTTTGCAAGTGACCATGAAGGGATTGACAACCACTTTATCGCGTTGGGTGCAAGTTGTTTGATTGTTCGTGCAGGTTTTGGTGATTTGTGCATTCTTCTCCTACTGAATTGATAACTTGGTTCTCAAACTAAGGGAAATAGTTATCTCTACTTTGCTGCATCACCCTGTCCTCTTCAAAGAAAAACCAATGCAAGCTCAAGAAGTAGCAGTCTCCCACTTACACTAGAGTCAATAATCTAGTGCACATCGCCATGTGATTAACACACAAAGAGTTTACTAGAGTCTATAATCTAGTTCACATCGCCATGTGATTAACACCCATAGTTCACATCGACATGTGATTAACACCCAAAGAGTTTACTAGAGTCAATAATCTAGTCCACATCGTTATGTGATTAACACTCAAATAGTTCTAAGGTATGATCATGTTTTGCTTGTGAGAGAGGTTTTAGTCAACGGGTCTGCAACATTCAGATCCGTGTGTACTTTGCAAATTCCTATGTCTACAATGCTCTGCATAGAGCTACTCTAGCTAATTGCTCCTACATTCAATACGCATTCAAATACTCAGAGTCATCTAGATCAATGTCAGAGCTTGCATCGGCATAACCCTTTATGACAAACTCTTTATCACCTCCATAATCGAGAAATATTTCCTTATTCCTCTAAGGATAATTTTGACTGTTGTCCAGTGATCCACTCCTGGATCACTCTTGTACCCCCTTTCTAGACATGTGGCAAGACACACATTAGGTCTCGTACATAGCATGGCATGCTTTATAGAACCTATGTGTGAGGCATAGGGAATGACTTCCATTCTCTCTCTTATTTTCTGCCATGGTCGGGTTTTGAGTCTTACTCAACTTCATACCTTACAACTCAGGCAAGAACTCCTTCATTCACCAATCCATTTTTAACTCCTTCAAAATCTTATCAGTCTATGTACTCATCGAAAGCCTTATCAAGCGTCTTGATCTATCTCTATATATCTTGATGCCCAATATGTAAGCAGCTTCACTGAGGTCTTTCTTTTAAAAACTCCTTTCAGACACTCCATTATGCTTTCTAGAAAATTCTACAACATTTCCGATCAACAATATGTCATTCACATATACTTATCAGAAATGATGTAGTGCTCCCACTCACTTTCTTGTAAATACAGGCTTCACCGTAAGTCTCTATAAAACCATATGCTTTCGCCAACTCATCAAAGCGTATATTCCAACTCCGAGATGCTTGCACCAGTCCATAGATGGATCACTGGAGCTTGCACACTTTGTAGCACCTTTAGGATCGACCAAACTTTCTGGTTGCATCATATACAACTCTTCTTTTAGAAATTCATTAAGGAATGCATTTTTGACATCCATTTGCCAGATTTCACAAAATGTGGCAATTGCTAACATGATTCGGATAGACTTAAGCATCGCTATGATTGAGAAAGTCTCATCGTAGTCAACCCCTTCAACTTGTCAAAAACCTTTTGTGATAAGTCGAGCTTTGTAGACAATAACATTACCATCAGCGTCAGTCTTCTTCTTGAAGATCCATTTATTCTCTATGGCTTGTTGATCATCGGGCAAGTCCAACAAAGTCCATACTTTGTTCTCATACGTGGATCCTATGTCAGATATCATGGCCTCAAGCCATTTTTCGGAACCTAGTCTCGTCATAGCTTCTTCATAGTTTGAAGGGTTGCCGTTGTCTAACAACACGACTTCCAGGACAAGGTTACTGTACCACTCTTGTGCGGTACATGTTCTGGTCGACCTTCAAGGTTCAGTAGTAACTTGATCCGAAGTTTCATGATCATCATCATTCGCTTCTTCTCTAGTTGGTATAGCCATCATGGGAACGGTTTTCTCTGATGAGGTACTTTTCAATTCGAGAGAAGGTACAATTACCTCATCAAGTTCTACTTTCCACCCACTCACTTCTTTCGAGAGAAACTCCTTCTCTAGAAAGGACCCATTCTTAGCAATAAAGATCTTGCCTTCAGATCTGTGGTAGAAGGTGTACCCAACAATTTCTTTTGGGTATCCTAGGAAGACGCACTTCTCCGATTTGGGTTCAAGCTTATCAGGCCAAAGCCTTTTGACAAAAGTGTCACAACCCCAAACTTTAAGAAACGACAACTTTCGTTTCTTGCCAAACCACAGTTCATATGGTGTCGTCTTAATGGATTTATACAGTGCCCTATTTAACGTCAATACAACTGTCTTTAATTCATAACCCCAAATTGATAAAGGAAAATCGGTAAGAAACATCATAGAATGCACCATATCATATAGAGTACGGTTACGATGTTCGGACACACCATTACGCTGTGGTGTTCCAGGTGGCGTGAGTTGTGAAACTATTCCACATTGTTTTAAACTAGCACATATGCCCGTGCGTTGCAATGGGGGAGAAAAAATATATGTACTTAAATTTAGGAAACACTAGATGTAAAAGCACAACATATCAACTCATTAAGTTGTTTTAACTGACACACTCAATTGCCCTAAGGGCACTCCCCACTATATTTGAACTTATAATCATATGTCTTAACCCTAAATATTGGTTGTGAATGTGCGGTCGATGAACCTACAACACGGCCAAGTTAAACAATGTGGGATTGCAATTATATATTAAGTTATATCATACTCTCATAGTCTAATAATATACCGTATATTTCATGTTCACCGACAATCCCGCATACAACACATCCAGGGTATTCGGAGTTAATTCATTATTTTGATAAATGTGATTTAAATTCTTCTTGCTCATCTGTAACAAAAGTACAAAAAAATGTTTGTTCGTTTCTCCAGGGATAATCTGGACCCACTCCTCACCCTCTATCGGTTCTTGGTGCGGTTTATTGACTTTCCATACAACTTATAAACGTATACAAACTGATAAAATTTAGTGTAAGAAAATAAGAAGCGATTATTTAATTTCATAAGTAAACAAACCCTCTCATCTAGATTTTAAGGGCTCGAGGGCCAAAACTCTAGATTAAATGCCTCTAACTATAGCTAGTGGCCGCGTGCAGAAGCAGTTTCCACGTAAATATTATATTTTGTCTGCTACGTGGGATAATTGGGCCTGCATACAATGCACCAATTGGAGGAAAGAAAACACATCACATGCATTGGCTGATGTTGTATAACGATCTGCTGGAGAGATTAAATCAAACATTTTTTCACAAATAGCTCAAAAATATCGGACGTACTCATTGCACCTGGCTTAATAATCTAACTATAGCTAATGACCGCATGAAGAAGCAGTTTCCACTTAAATATTACATTTTGTCTACCACGTGGTATAATTGGTCTTTCATACAATGCACCAATTGGAGGAAAGAAAACCCATCACATGCATTGGCTGAGGCTGTATAATGATCTGCTAGAGAGATTAAATCAAACATTTTATACGAACGGCCCAGAAATAACGGACGTAGTCATTGCACCTAGCTTGATAATGATGGATGGATTTAATATATAGAAGTACGAGCTAGCCCAATTTACGCACTCAAGGTTTATTTTTATTTTTTCAACAAATGTTCAGAATCTTTAAAAAATGTTTGCACTTTTTCTAAAAAAGGATCTTCAAATTTTGTCCACAAATTCAACAATAATTTAGTATTCCAAAAAAACACTTCTTTTACAAACATGCTTGAAAACTCAAAAAAAAAAAATCTTCAGCTGCAATTTGTAGACAAAAAATTGAAAAACTACAGTGGGTAGGTACGTTGTTAATTCATGGGAGAACATGTGATTGGTCCCAATCACGCACAACTTCACTGTTGTTTATTTCTTTAACAGCCGCGCGACAAATGTTGCACCCAAGTGAGCCTATCATACTAGCTAGGAGAGCGGGTATAGCATCCGTCAGGTTACGAGTTCGATTCCCACATGGGCACTTTTTTTTGTTGATTTTCCATCGGGCGATAAGCGAACTCGTGCGAGAGGATGGTTGTGCGACGAATGAAAAACATTAGCCCCATGAGGGACGAAAAAATATCTGGTTCCCACCACAAACAAAAAAAAACTGGAGAAACAATCCTCCCTTCAATATTAGGTAAAGATGAAGGCCAAACTCATAACTCAAATATTCGCCTCCGCGATCAAATCGTAGAAACCTTATTTTCGTGTTACGATGATTCTCTACTTCACTCTGAATTTTTTTGAACTTTTCAAATGTTTCAGACTTGTGTTTCATCAAGTAGATATACCCATACCTTCTCAAATCATCTGTGAAGGTCGGAAAATAATGAACCCCGTTGCGTGCTTCAACACTCATCGGACCGCATACGTTGGTATGTATTTTTTACAATAAGTTATTAGCCTACTCCATTGTTCCTAAGAACGGAGTTTTAGTCATCTTTCCCATGAGGCATGGTTCGCAAGTATCAAATGATTCATAATCAAGTGATTCCAAAAGTTCATCACCATGGAGTTTCTTCATGCGCTTTACACTAATATGACCTAAACGGCAGTGCCACAAGTATGTTGCACTGTCATTATCAATTCTGCATCATTTGGCATTAATATTATGAATATGTGTATCACTACGATCGAGATTCAATAAGCCATTTACATTGGGTGTATGACCATAGAAGGTTTTATTCATGTAAATAGAACAACAATTGTTCTCTGACTTAAATGAATAATTGTATTGCAATAAACACGATCCAATCTTGTTCAGGCTCAATGCAATCACCAAATAACATTTATTTAGGTTCAACACTAATCTCGAAAGTATAGGGAGTGTGCGATGATGATCATATCAATCTTGGAACCACTTTCAACACACATCGTTACCTCACCCTTAACTAGTTCATGTTTATTCTTCAACTCCTGTTTCGAGTTACTAACCTTAGAAACTGAACGGTACCAAATACCGAGGGGCTACTACGAATACTAGTAAGGTACACATCAATAACATGTACATAAAATATACCTTTGTTCACTTTGCCATCCTTCTTATCTGCCAAGTAGTTTTGGGGCAGTTCGCTTCTAGTGAACATTCCCTTTGCAGTTGAACCACTCAGTTTCAGGTTTAGGTCCAACTTTCGGCTTCTCACTGGAGTGACAACTTGCTTGCCATTCTTATTGAAGTTCCCTTTTGTTTCCTTTGAACTTTTTCTTGAAACTAGTGGTCTTGTTAACCATCAATACTTGATGCTCTTTCTTGACATCTACCTTCGCAGATTTTAGTATCGCGAAGAGCTCGGTAATCGTTTTCGTCATCCCTTGCATATTATAGTTCATCACAAAGTTCTAGTAGCCTCGTGATAGTGACTAGAGAACTCTGTCACAATCACTATCTTATCTGGAAGATTAACTCCCACTTGATTCAAGTGATTGTACCACCCAGATATTCTAAGCACATGCTCACTAGCTGATCTATTCTCCTCCATCTTGTAGGCAAAGTACTTGTCAGAGGTCTCATACCTCTCGACATGGGCATGAGTCTGAAATACCAATTTCAGCTCTTGAAACATCTCATATGCTCCGTGGCATTCAAAATGTTTTTGAAGTCCTGGTTCTAAGCCGTAAAGCATGGGGCACTAAATTGTTAAGTAGTCCTCATATCAAGCTTGCTAAACGTTCATAATGTCTGCATCTGCTCCTGCAATAGGTCTGTCACCTAGCGGTGCATAAAGGACATAATTCTTCTGTGCAGCAATGAGGATAATCCTTAGATCACGGACCCAGGTCGCATCATTGCTACTAACATCTTTAAACTTAGTTTTCTCTAGGACCGTATCAAAAAACAAGGGAGCTAAATCGCGAGCTATTGATCTACAACATAGAGATGCAAATACTATCAGGATTAAGTTCATGATAAATTAAGTTCAATTAATCAAATTACTAATGAACTCCCACTTAAATCAACATCCCTTAGGTTATCTAAGTGATACATGATCCAAGTCAACTAAACCATGTCTGATCATCATGTGAGATGGAGTAGTTATCAATGCTCAACATCTCTATGTTGATCAAATTTACTATATGACTCATGTTCGACCTTTCCGTCTCTAGTGTTCTGTGGCCATGTCTGTACATGCTAGGCTCGTCAAGTTTAACCCAAGTATTCGGCATGTATAAGACTGTCTTACACCTGTTGTACGTTCACGCAGAGTCTATCACACCCGATCATCATTTAGTGTCTCGAAACAATGAACTGTAGACAGTGCATACTTAGGGAGAACACTATTATCTTGAAATTTAGTGAAGGGATCATCTTATAATGCTACCGCTGTACAAAGCAAAATAAGATGCATAAAAGATAAACAACACATGCAATCAAAAATACGTGACATGATATGGCCATCAGCATCTTGGGCTTTTGATCTCCATCTCCAAAGCATAGTCATGATCTCCATCATCACCGGCTCGACAACTTGATCACCGTCGGTGTGTCATGGTCGTCTCGCCAACTATTGCTTCTACCACTCTTGCTAACTCATAGCGATAAAGTAAAGCAATTACATGGCGCTTGCAATTCATACAATAAAGAGACAACCATAAGGCTCCTGCCGGTTGCCGATAATTTACAGAACATGATAATCTCATACAATAATGTATAACTCATCACGTCTTGACAATATCACATCACAACATGCCCTGCAAAAACAAGTTAGATGTCTTCTACTTTGTTGTTGCAAGTTTTACGTGGCTGCTACGGGCTTCTAGCAAGAACCATTCTTACCTACGGCACAAAACCACAACGGTGATTTATCAAGTTTGTTGTTTTAACCTTCAACATGGACCGGCCACAGTCAAATTTGATTCAACTAAAGTAGGAGAAATAGACACCCGCTAGCCACCTTTATGCAAAACAAGTTGCACGTAACGGTGGAACCGGTCTCATGCATGTACGTGGACATGTAATGTTGGTCCGGGCCGCTTCATCTTACAATGCCGCTGAATCAAAATAAGATGTTAGTGGTAAGCAGTATGACGATCACCTCCCACAACTCTTTGTGTTCTACTCGTGTATATCATCTACGCATAGACCTGGCTCATGATGCCACTGTTGGGAAAAGTTTCATGGAAAACAAAAAAAATTCTACGCACACGCAATGATCTATCCACGGAGATGCATAGCAATGAGGGGAAGAGTGTGTCTATGTACCCTCGTCGACCGTAAGCGAAAGCGTTTCACAACGCGGTTGATGTAGTCGAACTTCTTCGCGCCTCAACCGATCAAGTACCGAACGCACGGCACCTCCGCGTTCTGCACACGTTCAGCTCGATGACATCCCTCGCCTTCTTGATCCAGCAATACGTCGACGTAGTAGATGAGTTCTGTCAACACAACAGCGGGGTGATGGTGATGGTGAAGTGATCTCCGTAGGGCTTCGCCTAAGCACTAAGAAAATATATCTAGGGGTGTAAACTTTGGAGGGTGGGGGGCGCCCCACACGGCTAAGCAATTGTCGCGGGTGTGCTAGGCCCCCCATATATATAGGTCGGAGGGAGAGGGGAGGCTGCCATGGGGCGCCCCAAGTAGGCTGAATCCTACTTGGGGTACTTCTTGGCCGCGCCCCCTGCCATGTTTGTTGGAGGGGGAAGGAAAGACGGGGAGGGGGAAGGAAGGGGACATCCTATTCCCTTTTTTCCTTTCCTTATTCCCCTTTCCTTCTCCACCTTTGCCGGCCCATATGGGTGGAAGCACCAACCCCTTATGGCCGGTGCATTTCCCCTCTTGGCCCATAAGGCCCATATCTTTTGCTGGGGGTGCCCGGAACCCCTTCCGGTGACCCGATAAGTACCCGATACCCTCCAGAACACTTTCGGTGTCCGAATACCATCATCCTATATATTAATATTTACTTCTCAACCATTTCGAGACTCCTCGCCATGTCTCTGACCTCATTCGGGACTCCGAACAACATTCGTTCCCTAAATCACATAACTCATATAAAACTATATCGTCAACGAACGTTAAGCGTGCGGACCCTACGGGTTCAAGAACTATGTAAATATGACCGAGACACCTCTCCGGTCAATAACCAATAGCGGAACCTGGATGCCCATATTGGCTCCTACATATTGTACAAAGATCATTATCGGTCGAACTCTTATGACAACATACACAATTCCCTTTGTCCGTTGGTATGTTACTCGCACAAGATTCGATCGTCGGTATCTCTATACCTAGTGCAATCTCATTATCGACAAGTATCTTTAATCGTTCCATAATACATCATCCTGTGACTAACTCATTATTCATTTGCTTGCAAGGCTTATTATGATGTGTATTACCGAGAGGGCCCAGAGATACCTCTCTGATACTCAGAGTGACAAATCCTAATCTCGATTCATGCCAACTCAACAAAACACCTTAGGAGATACCTTTAGAGCATCTTTATAATCACCCGGTTACGTTGTGACGTTTGATAGCACACAAGGCATTCCTCCGGTAACCGGCTGTTGTATGATCTCATTGTCAAAGTAATATGTATTTGACATACATGAAAGCAGTAGCACTAAACTGTATGATCATATGCTAAGCTAATAGATGGATCTTGTCCATCACATCATTCTCATAATGATGCGATCCCGTTATCAAATGACAACTCATGTGCATGGTTATGAAACCTTAACCATCTTTGATTAACGAGCTAGTCTAGTAGAGGCTTACTAGGGACAGATTATTTGTTTATGTATTCACACATGTATTTAGGTTTCCAGTCAATAAAACTCTAGAATGGATAATAAACCTTTATCATGATTAAGGAAATATAATAATAACCATTTTATTATTGCCTCTAGGGCATATTTTCATCAGTTTGTTAGTTTGTTCTGGTGCATAGATTGGAGACTTGCTTGTACCTCCTACTGGATTGATACCTTTTTTCTCAACCGAGGGAAATACTTATCTCTAATTTGCTACATCACTCTTTCCTCATCAAGAGAAAATTCAAGGCAAGCTGAAAAAGTAGCAAATAGGCGCTCGTCAATACCGACACACCAGCACCCGAAAACTAATCAGTTCTGGCAACCTTGCAGGCCCTATCAAGCAGCTTGGCACTGATATCTCTTTAGCACGAGTCTGGAGCCCTAGTTCGTCAGCCCCCAGTGCATCTGGTATTGCAGTATCAAGCTTTGATGAAGAAGTCACTCGATCATGCTCCCACTTTCCCAGAGGATTATTGAGGCCACTAATGCTACTAATAGCACCGAGGACCTCACCTTCTTGAAGATCATGGCCATGGGTTCAAATGCGTTCAAGAAAGATACATCCGCAAGTGGAGCAGGGCCCAAGAACAGTGCAAGGCTGCCGATCTGGTCGACCATAAGCTGAAGGAGAAGGCAAACAAGTTGCACACTTGGTACAATGAGTGGGCCCGCGACCTCATCATGCGGGAAGAGAAACTTGCTACCGCCAGAGAAGTGGCGGCAACCCATGGCAGCAAGTTGATGGAGCATGAGGTGCTGCTTGACACCAAAGAGAAGGATCTTGTCACACGGGAACAAGCCCGTACCGCCACTCTTCGTGGCCAGGTTGATGCTATTGAAATGCTCCTTAAGCAGCGGATCTAAGCGCTGGAGGACAAACACAAGGAATCCATTGAAGCCCAAGTGAGGGAGTCCTGGATTGAGGGGTCCTCATGTGGTCGGATAACTCGTGGTGGGCCAGACTAGTGGGCCGTCAAGATCATCACTGAAGATCGTCTCTCATATCCGGATAGGACTCCTGTGTGCGTATAATGGCAGGTTTTAGGTTCGGGTGTAATCTTTCCTTCCTCTGCAAGGTGGTCATGTACAAACCCTAGGGCCCTCCGGTGCATACAGAAACAGGAGGGTTTAGTCCATAGAGGCTGAACAACAATATCAAATTCATAAAAATCACCCTGGTTAGACTTATAGGGTTTAGCCATTACGATCTCGAGGTAGATCAACTCTTGTAATCATATTCATCAAGATCAATCAAGCAGGAGTAGGGTTTTACCTCGATCAAGAGGGCCCAAACCTGGGTAAACACTGTGTCCCTTGTCTCTTGTTACCATCGATCCACATACACATAGTTCGGGACCCCCTAGTAGAGATCCGCTAGTTTGGAAACCGAAATTGGTGCTTTCATTGAGAGCTCCACTATGTCATCAACCGAAGGACTGTTGGATCGCTTCGTCAACAACGACGGCACCACCATCGAGGAGATCTTCCCTCCCAGCCAGCTTTTTGTGTTTGGCAGCTTCACGCTCTGTGCCAACACAGAAGTCCACCTCGAGCAGGTTGAGAGCTATGCCCTGCCCATCAGGTCAGGTTTGGAAGCTTGAACTACATTGTTGATATCCGCGGAGACTTCATCTTGGACGAATTCGAGCCCATGGCGACTGCTCCCTGCCACCACGATGAACATGGCCTTAATCTGTCATCGGACCACATCCACGGGATAGCACCTGTAACTGCTCTGGCCCTAGATACGGAGTAGATCGCGTCACACGAGGATGGGAGGCTCAACCCCGCCACAGAAGCCGCATACTCAGCAGCGCTGGAGCCGCACAAAGACCCAACCTTGAGCGGGATCCGTGTTACCGGAACTTCGGACTCGTCTCCGGCTACAGGTTCCGAACCATGTGCATCTACGTCCTTTGAGCTTGAACAGGCGCATATCGTCGAATTCAGCTCCGTAGATATCTTCCGGCACTCACCTTTAGGCGATGTGCTAAACTCATTAAAATCCCTCTCCTTAGCAGGGGACTCACAACCGAATTATATCCGGTTTGAACTGGAGGCTGATAGTGGAGAATTTCACTTCCCACCCACCACCCGCTTGGTAGCCACGATCAAAGATTTAACCGATCTACTTGACTACGCTTTGGAAGACTTCAAAGGGATGGACCTCGAAGCCGAAGCAGATTTGGACCAAAACCCGCCCATAACCGGGCGATGGACGGCTACATCCTCATACGATGTATATATGGTGGACACACCTAAAGAGAAGGAGGACGACGGCGATAATGATCCCCAAAAGGATAAGCTTGTTAATGAACCTCCCAAGCGTCGGCGTCAGAAGCGCCAATCTCGATCTCGTAAAGGGAAAGATAGCAATAATGTCACTGACGACGGTGATAATCCAGACCAAGCGGATGACCCCGCGGATCCAGCGATGGAGCAGGACGAGTGAGAGGACGGCAAACACAGTCCGAGGCCGCTGTCTGATCACAGCGATGCTGAAGAAAGAAATTATCAACCTGTCTCCGAAGAGGATGTTAGCCTGGGCGTCGATGAATTCATCGTTCCAGAAGAACCCTTATAACAAGAGCGCTTCCATCGGAGGCTTATTGCCATCGCAAGGAGCCTGAAAAAGCAGCAGCACCTACTTAAAGCCGCACAAGATACGCTCAATGATAGATGTAACGAAGTGCTAGATGATGAGGAAAAATATGGCTGCAATCGCCAAACAAAGGGCTACCCTTAGTGTAAACTGCTGCCCGAATTTGACGACGAGGCTATTGCGCCAATACAGCCGAAGAACAATACCGCCGATAAGATGGACCGACCACTTCACGGACATGATAGAATGGCTAGCAACGGCGTACACAAGCCTGCACCCCCTCCCCGTAAAGGAAAGGAGGACGCGGCGTAGGGCCAGAAACACGATCTACGTGAGAATCTGAACAAAAAGGCTGGCAAGACCAGATCCATCTACGGATACAGGGACCGCGCTCCCGTACGGGATGGCGGTTATCAAGCCAAATATGCCGGTCATATACCAGTTTGGAGCCAATACCGAACATCACAACCGTCGGACCTATGCCATGACATAGCAAAATACAGGGGTGCCGCACACCACTACAAAAAAATACACTTCCGTGATAATATGTGTTTGTCACAGTAGGTCACGTTTTCTGTCATGCATGTACTTCCATGACAAATTTATGACAGAATGAAGATAGTCATACCCGTGCTGTCGTAGAATTGTTCCATGACATTATGAAAATTATCATCACAGAAGTGTCCACTTCCATGACGATAAATCACGCGTCACAGAAGTGCTTTCGTCAAGGGTGACCGACATGTGGCATCCACCGTAACGGAACGTCGTTAAGCTATCGGGTCCGGTTTTGGATCCGATAACCCGTTAACAGCCCGGACCAATGGGGATTTTCCACGTGTAAAATTCTGATTGGCTGACGGAAACACGTGTCAGCTCCGCGTTGGCACATGTGTCACTCATCCAATGGGCGAGATGCGCCTATGATATGTTGACAAGTGGACCGGCCCAAAAGTGGCCCATAAAGTTTAAATGGCCCTGCCCAACTAAAGGCCCACAAGATTTTGCGGTCCATATTGGGCCATCCCAGCAAAAGGCCCACGAGATTTTGCGATCCATAATGGGCCTGCCCAGCAAAAGGCCCATGAGATTTTGCGTATCATAATGGGCCAGCCCAGCTAAAGGCCCACGAGATTTTGCAGGCCATAATGGGCTGGCCCAGCTAAAGGCCCGTGAGAGTTTGCGGACCATAATGGGCCAGCCCAGCTAAAGGCCCAACATTCTCAGTTAAGGCCCGTATGGCTAGTGTCAAATCGGCCCGTCAACGGCGTGTCCTAAACTTGTCATCATCGCGGCCCATGGTCACTTCTGGCCCGTTAACAGTCCGCTAAGTATATGGGCCGAATTACGGCCCGGTGTATTTCCGGGCTGTTAAAGGTCCTGCTTCATTTGGTCCCATTTACATGCCATTGAAACTTTCATACCATTAATGACCGTGAAGGATTTGGGTCATATTCGGCCATGTGTGACATTCGGCCTTTTAAAGGCCCACTACAGATTTGGGCCACTTTCGGCCTGTTGTGATTTTCGGTCTGTTAACGTCGGACGAAATCCATGGGCCATATGTGGCCCAATGTCACATCGGGCCCATTAACGGCCCATATAAAAATGACGATAATCTAGCTCGACAAAACTTCCGGCTTGTTAAAGGCCTGTGTATTTGGTCGGCGCATTTACGGCCCGTCCGAATTTCGGCCTGTGAAAGATCTGCATCGTAAATGGGCCCAATCTCACTTTCGGTCTTTTAAAGGCCCATGTTTTTTATGTGCTCGAGATATTTACACCTGTAAACGGCCTATTGTTACTGAGGGCCCAAATTATGTTTAGGCCTATTAAAGGCCCACTATGGGCACATGCCTACCAGAAAAATATGAAATCTTATGCTGATTTAGGCCCAGATATTTTTAGTGGGCTAGATGCAAATTTCGGCCCATAATCATTTTTAGCCAATTGGAATGGGCCCGACAAATGTTGGCATGTTGGGCTCCTATGAAGCTTTCGACCGAGTACATTACTAAGATAAACCTACACTATACAAAAATAGCATCATAATTATTGCAACCTTTGGCAGCATCATAAATGATGTATCACAATAAAAGGCCTGTTGGCATAAAGTTTACAGTCCTTGCAGATAAAAGCACCATCAGATGTATCGAAGCACATATCATTTGACCTGAGTGCTAATGTTTCAGGCTGTAGAATCTGATGGAGCAGCACGATCTTCACCTTTTTCCGCATTGCTCTTGAACAACGAAGCAAATGTCTGGTAGTCTGGTTTCAAAACCATTCTTATCTTGACGACATTTGTCAACCTCTATTCTTGTTTCCAAAACGACGTCCATTAGGGATTGGATTTGTGTCTGGAGCACAGATATATCACTCTGTCTAGGTGGAAGATTTTGTTCAGTAGGCGATTTGGACGAGGTTACCTCGACAACCAACCTAGAATTACGCAGGAAGGTGCTTTTTGCACTATTAGTGGAGAGATACTAACGCACTGCAACAAAAGGTGACATTGTGCCTGTGGTAGCCTCGTCACCTTCAGGTGGTTGTGGCTTTTCAATCATTTTTTCCATAGCTTCCTAAAAGTTTGAACTTGTAGATTAATGTACCAGATAAGTTACTAAAGAGACAAAAACAAACAAAGTAGGTTACATGTTTATACATAACTTATTTTGGTGAACTACTGTAATATAGTAGTATGTATGGTAGTGCCAACTACATAATAAAATCACTTTCGGAACATATGTCCATGTAGCATGCCTACCATATTGTCTATTTCTTCACATTTGTTGACATCTAAGGATAAAGAGACAGGGTTTAAAGTAGGATGAACATAGTATGACATCATTCATATCATGAGCAAACAGATATAAAACAAACAGGCTATTTTATCATTGTGTGCGCACGTGAACATAACAACTAGAATACAGATCAAGACCAAAAGAATATCCTTCATCTCTTTTAAACCATGTAAGGTGAAATGGTACGTTAAGACAGCTCTGTGTAAAAGTGAGCAGAGTAACTGACATTGGCTGCAAACCAAGTAGTTAAATGAACACATCATAGTACCAATCAGTTCAAAGGCAGGAGGAGTAAGGACTTACAACAACGGCTTGAACTGATGTGCTCATGCCCTTCATCTTGCTGGTGTGGCAATCCTTGAAGATTTGCACTACATTCGGTTCAGGTTCTTTTTGGTCCGCACATGCTTTCCTCTGTATTTTGGAACAAGTCAATATAGATACGATAATATGGCACAGAAAAAAGAAGGAAGTAGCATCTATCTACAAGAGCCTGGCAGTGTGCAATATAGCTATGAGATCTTGTTGCCTGTTGGAATTTCACTTTAGAACGGTTGGTCTTGTTCTTCAAACAGTTAGCCTAGAAGAAGATACACTTGTAAGGCACATACATAAATACAAGTTCAATATGTGGTCTGATCAAATACATATAGCCTACCTGATACTTTGGATCAGACCAGTGTTTAATGAGGGCTGTCCAGTCTTCATCTGTAATATATTCCACTAGAGATGTTTGGGCGATTTCATTGTTAGCCTTGCCTTCAAAGTGAGATTTTCTAAGGCGGTACCGATACTGTCACAGAGCAGACTGAAAAACATGAGTGCATGCTTGTTTAGTTTCATCATCTTTCGGATCCAACTTGAACCTCATCTGTTAAAAAAGAATGTGAGTCTTATTAGGAGGAAGCTAGAAAGTATGGGACAGAGCAAGACAATATTACTAATTGTGATTAATAACATTACTTATGGATAAATGGTCAAGGAAGGTGTTAAACTGGGTATTGTCTTTCTCATTCCTGTACTGGATCCACGTTGGGAGGATACGTGCATGACACCTAACGGCAACGACTGCCTCTGATACTAACTTGGCTGACTCTGTAGCATCACCTGGCCTTTTTAAATCTGCCTCAGAATGGATCTCCATTCTCCCTCCTTTAGATTTTGTTAATCTGTCAAGCATTATCCCTAATGTCTATTTCCGCTTGCGTCGTGGTGCTAGTTCAACAACGAATATGGAAAGTGTTAGTGTACATCAAACTGTGAGAGTACATATAAAGGAGCATGCAACTGCAACTTGACTCGGTCAGGTACCGTCTTGGTGTTGATGCTTATGAGGTTCATCTGATCTTGCCAAGTCATGTTGTGTCAGTAGTGCTTCGGAAGTAGTGTTAGGTGTGAAGGCAGCTTGGGAACTGGCCAGTTCCGGAGCAAACGAACGAGTAACTCGTTGAGATGCTGGTACAGTTGAAGCGGATGCTACAGCTGGTGGAGCAGGTGATACTGTGTTTGTAGATTTAGCCGGCGGACTTGGACCTACTACTGCACTATAAGTACCAGCAAAATCTAGACGGCATATCCTTTTTCGCTTCACCCGACGAGTAACACCACTCCCTACTATATTATTTTCCCTGCTCTTTTTTGACTTTGCCATGTCAAGCCGTACCCACAACACAAAAGAATAAAATTGCTCTTCAGAACTCATTGATGCATGATACAGACAAGCAATACTTTGATGTAATACAACTGTATGAGGATGGAATATGTAAGAAACACATGACGGCATGACATTCACAGCTACGATGTGTAAACTAAGCAGAAGGATTTTCAAGCAAATAGAAGTAGTGCAAGCTAGACACCATATGAAAGATGCAACAAATATTACTCTACCAAGTTAAAAGTGTCTTATCATAAGTGGCAATTCGAAATATAGAAGCAGTACAACATAGAAATTAATGCAAGATGCAACCACTATCAAACTGTCATGTTAAAAGTGTCTAATCATGAGTGACTGATGCGAGATACACAACAGCAGTACTTTAATGTAAGAACATGGTATGATAGATAGATGTAGTGTATTCTAGACAC
Organism: Secale cereale; assembly: GCA_902687465.1. NCBI lineage: Eukaryota > Viridiplantae > Streptophyta > Magnoliopsida > Poales > Poaceae > Secale > Secale cereale. Next base: position 662,239,692 of record LR738710.1, on the reverse strand, counting down.
AGAACGCCATGTCATATGCACATGTATAACGTGTGAACTCAGCAGGTGAAATTTAATCAAAATAGAAGAAATATAGTCTAGACAACATATGCAACATGAAACCAATTATCACATTGTCAACTTAGAGCAAGCACATGCGATGGTGGAGTACGGGAGATGAACTCATCATGTAGACTTGGGACTTCAACTTCATTATCAGTAGCAGTGGCAAATCTAGAGAGTCTTTGTTTCCGTCGGTGTGGAGGACCACCAACATCCCCTAACTTACTCTTTTCCTTCCTATTTTCTGATATTGCCTTATGAAGTCAAAACCACAAGAAGATGAATAGAATTAGCTCTGCATAACTGGTTGATGCATGATACAGACGAACAGTACTTTGATGTAAGGCAAGCGCAGGATAGGAGGATGGAATATATACAAAAAAAGACAACGTTTCATATTCACACGCACGATAGGAGGATGGAATATGTATGAAAAAGTAGTAAGCGGAAGGCATTCAACAAAATTAGAATAAATGAAATCTAGGCACCATATGAACATGCAACCAAAATTACTCTATCAGGTAAAAAGTGTCTCGTCGTAAGTGCTATTTCAAGAAACTAGAAGCAATACAAGCTAGAAGACAATGCAAGATGCAACCTACATCATAGTCCCAAGTTAAATGTGTCTTATGGGTAAGTGATCGTTGCAGGTATAAGTTGTAAGCTATGCAAATGCAATTCAAGATAATCAGAAGCAATACAAACTAGACATCATACGGAAAACGCAACCACATATAACAGTTCGAAGTTAGAGCAAGCACCTGTGATGGTGGAGTAGGGGAGATGTGCTCATCATGTACACGTATGTTCTAGAAACAGGAACATGTGTCATATTCAATGGCATTATGTGTAAAGTAAGCAGATGCAACTCAACAAAGTTAGAAGCAATACAAGCTAGACATCATACACAACATGCAACCACATATAATAGTGCCAAGTTAGAGAAAGCACCTGTGATGGTGGAGTAGGGGAGATGTGCTCATTATGTACACGTATGTTGTAGAAACAGGAACACGTGTCATATTCACAGGCATTATGTGTAAAGTAAGCAGATGCAATTCAACAAAGTTAGAAGCAATACAAGCTAGACATCATATGCAACATGCAACCACATATAATAGTGCCAAGTTAGAGCAAGCACCTGTGATGGTGGAGTAGGGGCGATGTGCTCATCATCTACACAGCTACGTTGACTGTCTAGGCTTGCGTTGTTTTGTGAATCTTGTTGGGACGATGGCGGAGTAGAATCTGTAGAGAACCTCCGTTTCAGTTGCTCGGAAGGACCACCATCATCCAATGCCTTTCCAATTTCCTTCAGCTTTATTGATTTTGCATTGTGAGGTCAAACCGACAAGAAAAAGGAATATAATTCGCTCTTCAGAACTCATTCATGCATGATATTGATGAACACTACTCTGATGAAAGGCAAAGTCATGATACGAGGATGGAATATGTACGAAAAATGGACGGCTTGACATATTCACACCTATGATGTGCTAACTAAGCAGAAGGCACTTCAACAAATTAGAAGCACTACAAACTAGACACCATTTGAAAGGTGCAATCAATATCACTCTGCCAAGTTAAAATTGTCTCGTCATAGGTGGCGTTCATCAAACTAGAAGCAATACATGCTAGAAATCATATTCAAGACGCAAACCAATATCACACTGCCAACTTAAAAACTCTTCATTGGTATAAGCGCAAATGGCTTCCAGGATCCAACAGCCTAAAAACTCTGTTTTCCCAGTGCGTATATTCAGGTCATCCGCCTCATAGCGAGTGACATGTACAACCACACAATCCTTGTCTGCATCAAGGCTCTAATTGAAACAAAAACAAATTCTAAATTAGCACCAGTATAAGAAACACAAGTTATTTAAACCACTATGTATAGCATGGCATCGAAGCTAATAAAATTTTGCATTATTCATCACCACATACTTACATGAAAAACCACAATCGAGATCAGCAAAGAAGAAAATCACCTTCGCCAGCTCAGCGGCGG
>LR738710.1:662095334-662237602 GCA_902687465.1 Secale cereale | reverse complement strand
CATCCTCGAAGGGGGAAAACTACTTCTGCAGTGCCACGGGGCCTATAACCTCATACGGGGCGTTGACCATCTCAGTAGTGGCCGTGAGCGTATCTGGGGTCGGCTCGGTGGCTGCCTCCATCTTCTTGGAGCTCTCTGTCTCGTGGGGACCAGCCTCCCGCGTCTGCTCCAATATCGACAGCTCTTTTCCTGGTTCTCCTTGGTCCATCATGAAACTGACGAATACTAGGAGACCACTGAAAGGAAAACGCAATCGCAATGACAATGAAACAAAAAAGAGAGTGAGGATCGGTTACTACTTTGCAAAAGTTTTTTCTTTTCTCTGAATGAAAATATACCAACATCACGGATCTGCTTACCTTCCCTTCGTTGGGAGAGAAGAACAGTGGCAGATGCGAGTGTTGCATTTCTTGAAGACGGTGAGGGAGAAGGGGATTCAGCGAAGAGTGAAATGATGGTTGCTTCATCCGTCAAACTTAGACTGCCGGGAGGTGGGGTTTTGTGATACGACGGCTCGTTATTGCCGCGCTACGACCGGGGTGACTCTCCGCCTGGATACTGCCTTCTAATTTGGTGGATGGCATTTGGGCCCACACGCTGCATGGCCCGCATGTCGGTGAACAAAAGTATAACGACATTCGGTAGAGGGAGACGTTTTGATGACCTAGGAGGAGCCAGAAGCCGTATTGTATCCACTGTACTAGTGTTAATTGTTTTTCTAGGTAACTGTAGAGTGTCTCCACTGTACTAGTAGTAATTGTTTCTCTGGGCCCAAGACAAAACAGCCCATCCACCCTAGTAAATAGTAACAACGGGGCTGTGCGGGGGCCGTGGCCCGTCTAGCCAGGGTTTTATTTATGTTTACCACATCATGAGCCCACTTGTGTTTTTTTCTTGCTGAAAATGGCTAGCCCAGTTCTATTCTTTTTAAAGAAATACCCAAACGAGGCCTACTTGCTTTATCAGCCCTGCTGGGCTGCAAATCTTTCAAGACGTGGAGAGTTTCATTCGGTTTGCCCAGAAATGAGCTGTACATTTTTAAAACACATCAAACCGGGAATTAGTTTCATTTTTTTTTCGTTACAAGATTTTAAATTCCATTAATTTTTATGCGTGGAGAATTATTTGGATTTTATATTTATATAAATTATTTTTAAAAATAGTTTGACTGTGAATCCATATTTCGGGATTAAAAACAGTTGACCGCACCAAAATATGCAAAATATTCGTATACTTTTTAACCGTGGCCACAATATGGGGTGTAATGCTAACAAAAAGAAGATGGGCTCCAAACAAATTCTTAAGAATTAGCAAATGGGTTGTACATTATTAGAAATAATGCACACGAGAGCAGTAACTGTTGGATGTCCATCCAATAGCTGTCATGCTTCTTCAATCTGTGCTTTTCCTGCTCCAGCCGCTCAAACAAGCGCCGGCGGGACAGCCTACTCCCTCCTCCCGCGGCCGGCTATGCTGCCGCACAGGCCTGACCGCCCCACCGTACTCCCATCGCTGGCCTAGCCATCCCTCTACTCACCCACACCTGTTGTTATTCTCCGGGGATGGCAGACGGACCAGTAAACCCTCGTACTCCTCCGCGTGGGAAACAACTGCCGAGTCTTCCCTGGCTCCGTGTCGTTCCCTTCCTAGGCCTCGCCGTCGTCCACCGCCCAGGTGCTCTCGGCGCGGCCTGGTCAACGTGGTGAATGATGACATCCATCGGAAGTGGACTGTACATGGAGAGGCTGACAGCTGGGTTCACGGCCGCATGCATGGAAATGCCTCCTTATTACGCGCAAAATAATGATTACTCCACATGACATCTAGGACCCACGGGAAGGGCTTCTGTATTTCGCGAAAAAACGTTCCCACCACTGACAGGTTGTACCCACCAGCTATATCTTCGCACGCAAGGAAGTGCCTCCTTATGATGCACAAAAAAATGAATACCCCCTGCTAGCTGGGACCCACCATAGTGGGTGGCTAACTTGTGGGCCTACTAAGTTGACGGGGACAGAGGGATTTGTCAAGTTAGTCAATATGAACGATTCTAGCTCCAGTAACCGTACGATGTCCATCCAACGGCCATAGTGCTTCTTCAACCTCTCGTCTTCTTGCTCCAGCCGCCCAAAGGAGCGCCGGTCGTGCCGCCTGCTCCTGCCTCCCGTGGCCGGCTGTGCTGCCGTGGAGGCCTCACCGCCCCCACCACTAGCCAGGACATCTCTCCACTCACCCACACCCCTATTATTCTGCGGCGACGGCAGCCTCACACCGCAGCCGACTAGTGAACCCTCGTACTCCTCTCCGCGTGGGCATCCACCGCCGCGTCTTCCCCGGCTCCGCGTTGTCCCCTTCCTAGGCCTCGCCGTCTTCCACCGCCTTGGTGCTCTCGGCGTGGTGTGGTCAATGTGGTCAACGACCGACTTCCATCGGAAGAGTATTGTACGTGGAGAGGCTGGTAGCTGGGTCCACGGCCACATCCCAGTTTTTTTTTTGATTTGCCAAGTAAGTCGCTTTGTCAGGCCTGTTGGGCTGCAAATCTTTCAAGACAAGGAGAGCTTCATTCGGCTGGCCGAGAAAATGGCCTATCAGTAATGAGAAATGGGATGTACATTGTTAAAACACATCAAACCGGCAATTAGTTTCAAATTTCTTTTTTTCATTTCGAGATTTTAAATTGCATTTATTTTTAGGTGTGGTCAATTTGTTGGATTTTATATTGATATACATTTATTTTTAAAATCATTTTGAATGTGACTCAAAATTTCGGGATTAAAAACAGTTCGGACCACACCGAAATATGCAAAATTTTGTATTATTTTTTAACTGTGGCCACAATATGCGCTGTAATGCTAACAAAAAGAATATGGGCTCCAAAAAAACCTTAAGAATTAGCAAATGGGCTGTAAATTATTAGAAATAATGGCTGATGGGCTGTATGATAATTTCCATAGATTTGAGGCTTTCCTAAAAAAAGGTTGACGCACAAGCAGTGACTGTTAGATGTCCATCCAACAGCCGTCGTGCTCCTTCAATCTCCGCTCTTCTTGCTCCAGCCGCTCAAACAAGCGCCGGCAGGACTGCCTTCTCTCTCCTCGTTGCAGCCGGCTGTGCTGCCACGCAGGCCTCACCGGCTCACCGTACCCCCAGCGCTGTCCTTCGCCATCCTTCTACTCACCCACACCTGTTGTTTTCTCCGGGGACGGCAGACGAACCAGTAAACCCTCGTACTCCTCTGCGTGGGAAACAACTGCCGAGTCTTCCCTGGCTCTGTGTCGTTCCCTTCCTAGGCCTCACCTTCGTCCACTGCCCTGGTGCTCTCGGCGCGGCCTGGTCAACGTGGTCAATGAACGACATCCATCGGAAGTGGACTGTACGTGGAGAGGCTGACAGCTGGGTCCATGGCCGCACGCAAGGAAATGCCTCCTTATTACGTGCAAAATAATGATTCCTCCACCTGACAGCTAGGACCCACGGGAAGGGCTTCTGTATTCAGTGAAAAAACGCTCCCGCCCCGCTGACAGGTCGGACCCGCCAGCTATATCTTCGCACGCAAGGAAGTGCCTCCTTATGACGCACAAAAAAATGAATACCTCCTGCTAACTAGGACCAACCATAGTGGGTGGCTGACTTGTGGGCCTACTAAGTTGACGGGGACAGAGCGCTTTGTCAAGTTAGTCAATATGAATGATTCTAGCTCCAGTGACCGTACGATGTCCATCCAACGGCCATAGTGCTTCTTGAACCTCTGGTCTTCTTTCTCCAGCCACGCAAAGCAGCGCCGGTCGTGCCACCTGCTCCTGCCTCCCGTGGCCGGCTGTGCTGCCGCGGAGGCCTCACCACCCCCATACTACTCCCACCGCTGGCCCGGCCATCCCTCCACTCACCCACATCCCCTGTTATTCTGCGGCGACGGCAACCTCACATCGCAACCGAACCAGTGAACCCTCGTACTCCTCTCCGCGTGGGCATCCATTGCCGCGTCTTCCCCGGCTCCGCGTCGTCCCCTTCCTAGGCCTCGCTGTCGTCCACCACCTTGGTGCTCTCGGCATGGCGTGGTCAATGTGGTCAACAACCGACTTCTATCGGAAGAGTACTGTACGTGGAGAAGTTGACAGCTGGGTCCATGGCCGCAGCTGGGTCCACAACCACAACCCAATTTTTTTGTGATTTACCAAGTAAGTCACTTTGTGAGGCCTGTTGGGTTGCAAATCTTTTAAGACGAGGAGAGCTACATTCGGTTGGCCGAGAAAATGGCCTCGGTAATGAGAAATTGGCTGTACATTTTTAAAACACATCAAACCTGTAATTAGTTTCAAATTTCTTTTTTTCATTTCGAGATTTTAAATTGCATTGATTTTTATGCATAGACAATTTGTTGGATTTTATATTGATATATATTTATTTTTAAAATCAGTTTGAATGTGTCTCAAAATTTCGGGATTAAAAACAGTTCGGACCGCACCGAAATAAGCAAAATTTCGTATAATTTTTTAACCGTGGCCACAATATAGGCTGTAATGCTAACAAAAAGAATATTTGCTCCAAAAAAAACCTTAAGAATTAGCAAATGGGTTGTAAATTATTCTTAATAATGGTAGATGGGCTGTATGATGTTTTCCAGAGATTTGAGGCTTTCCTAATAAAAGGTTGACGCACAAGCAATGACTGTTGGATGTCCATCCAATGGCCGTCGTGCTTCTTCAATCTCTGCTCTTCCTGCTCCAGCCGCTCAAACAAGCGCCAGCGGGAATGCCTGTTCTCTCCTCCCCGTGTCCGGATGTGCTGCCGCGCGGGCCTTACCGCCCCACCATACTCCCATCACTGGCCTAGCCATCCCTCTACTCACCCACACCTGCTGTTTTCTCCGGGGACGGAAGACGAACCAGTAAACCCTCGTACTCCTCCGCGTGGGAAACAACTGCTGAGTCTTCCATGCCACCGTGTCATTCCCTTCCTAGGCCTCGCCGTCGTCCACCGCCCTGGTGCTCTTGGTGCGTCCTAGTCAATGTGGTCAATGACCTACATGCATCTGAAGTGGACTGTACGTGGAGAGGTTGACAGCTGGGTCCATGGCCGCACGCAAGGAAATGCCTCCTTATTACACGCAAAATAATGATTCCTCCACCTGACATCTGGGACCCACCAAAAGGGCCTATGTATTTCATGAAAAAAACGTTACTGCCGCTGACAGCTCGGACCCACCAGCTATATCTTCTAACGCAAGGAAGTGCCTCCTTATTACGCACAAAAATATGAATACTCCCCCTGTTAGCTGGGATCCAGTATAGTGGCAGGCTGACTTGTGGGCCTACTAAGTTGACGGGGACGGAGGGCTTTGTCAACTTAGTCAGTATGCACGATTCTAGCTCTAGTGATCGTATGACGTCCATCTAACGGTCGTAGTGCTTCTTCAACCTCTGGTCTTCTTGCTCCAGCCGCCCAAACCAGCTAGCAAACCAGCACCGGTCGTGCCTCATGCTCCTGCCTCCCATGGCCGGCAGTGCTGCCGCGGAGGCCTCACCGCTCCCTACTACTCCCACCGCTGGCCAGGCCATCCCTCCTCTCACCCACACCCCCTATTATTCTGCGGCGACGGCAGCCTCACACCGCGGTCGAACCAGTGAACCCTCGTACTCCTCTCCGCGTGGGCATCCACTGCCGCATCTTCCGTGGCTCCGTGTCGTCCCCTTCCTAGTCCTCGTCGTTGTCCATCGCCTTGGTGCTCTCTGCGCGGCGTGGTCATTGTGGTCAATGAAAAACTTCCATCGGAAGAGTACTGTACATGGAGAGGCTGACAGCTGGGTCCACAGCCACAGCAAAGAAGTGCCTCCTTATTATGCGCAAAATAATTATTCCTCCACCTGACAGCGGGGACCCACCGGACGGGCCACCATATTTCGTGAAAAAATGCTTCCCCTGACTGCTGGGACCCACCGGCTACATCTTCGCATGCAAGGAAGTGCGTCTGGGCAAAAAAAAAGATTCGCCCCTTGACTGCTGGGACCCACCAGCTACATCTTCGCACGCAAGGAAGTGCCTGATAGTCGGGACCCATCTGGTTGAAGCGTACGTAGTGTTATCATTCTGGTCGTGAACGTGAACGTACATACTGGTCGATGTAGAGGCGCGCAAATGTCGTAGTAGAGGCGCGCACGTAGCATGTACACGTATGTGCAGCGGCCAGTGTGCAATAAAGAAAATATGGCCACGTACGTACATACAGGCAGGGTCTCGAACGCCTACTCACGCATATGTACGGCCAGGGCTCGTGTACATGGCTGGGTCGGAACGGAGAAACAACATCGTCGTCGTGTTCATGAGGAGCCAACCGACTAGGTCAGAACGGAATGCGTTGTCGTGTTCATCGGGAGGGCTTGGACGGAAAAACCGATGGAAACGAGGCATGGCGTACCGCAGAACGGAGGAAACAACCTTGTGTTCGACCGGCCACGACCGAAACAAAATCCTATTCATCGGGAGGGGTCTGGCGTATCACAAAACGGAGTAAACGGACCTCCTACGGTCGAAACGGGGGTCCTGTTGATCGGGAGTGGTGTGGCGTACCGCAAAACGGAGGAAACAGACTTGTGTTGGAGCGCTACGGTCGAAACGGGGGTCCTATTCATCGGGAGGGGTGTGGTGTACCGCAAAACAGGACTCCACGGGATACTGTTCATCTCCACCGTCGACACCCTCCAGCCTCCATGGGCTACTGTTCATCCACCGTCGACCTCCTCCTGCCTCCACCTACAACTGTTCAGCCTCCACCGCGCGCTACTCCACCGGCTACTATTCAACCAGCCCTCTCCACGGGCTCCTGTTCAACCACCCCTCCACGGGCTACTGTTCATCCAGCCCTCCATCGTCTACTGTTCATCCAGCTCTGCACGGGGTGGTCCTATTCATCCAGCCCTCCACGGGGTCCTATTCATGCAGCCCCAACCGGCTCGATCGATCGGGGTCCTGTTCATCCAGAGGCAACACCACGGGGTCCTATTTAGCCACCCCCACTGGGAACGGTTCATCCAAACCCCCCAGCAACGCTCACTGTTCATGCAGGGGCAACATCGATCGGCTTCAGTTAGCAGCAGTAGCGAAGGAATCGCTCGATCAGGTTCAGTTAATAGCCATCGATCGATTGCTCGGGTTCAGTAACGCGTAGCCTGTAGTGCAATCACTCTGGTTCAGTTAGAGCCCAACGCCTCGCACCCACGCACGTGCGTGTACGAGAGAAATGCGCATCGCTCGGCCCCGACCACCCACCGTAACCGGGAACACCCCGATATTTTCCTCACCCTCGCTTCTACCACGGTTTTTTCCGTCATGGACGGCCCAAAGAATGTCATGCAGCTACGTCTCCGGCCCGCCCAAGACGAAAATCCCATTTTCTGTCATGATTTTTTGTCATAGAAGTAGGACCCCACCACATCTATGATGATACTGGTTTTTGTCACAATTATCATCATAGAAGTGTCATAAGTATGACAGAAAAAAGTTTCGTTCGGCCCAAAATGTCACGGATGTGCCTTTTTTTTTGAAGTGCACCCTCTGTGCTTCACCGATGAGGTGCTGGATCACGAATTTCCAGAAGTGTTTAAACCCGTAAATATCGAGGCGTATGATGGAACGACGGATCCCGCTGTCTGGATAGAAGACTTTATTCTTTACATCCACATGGCTCGTGGAGATGATCTCCACGCCATCAAATACTTACCCCTCAAGCTGAAAGGACCAGCTCGGCACTGACTGAACAGCCTCCCAGAAAACTCTATTGGAAGTTGGGAAGAACTTGAGGATGCTTTTCGGACCAATTTTCAAGGGACCTATGTCCGCCCTCGGATGCTGACGATCTAAGTCACATAATCCAACAACCCCGGGAGTTAGCCCGTAAACTTTGGAAGGTTTCTCACTAAGAAGAACCATATCATTGACTGTCCGAACACCGAAGCCTCAACGGCCTTCAAGCACAGTGTCTGGGACAAATTGCTAGCTAGACACCTCGGCCAAGAAAAGCCGAGGGCAATGGCAGCCCTAACTACACTCATGACCCATTTTTGCGCGGGCGACGACACCTGGTTAGCTCATAGCAGCACCGGCGACCCTAGCGCATCCGAATCCAGGGACGGCAATGGAAATCCACGACGTAACGAAAACAAACATCAAAATAATGATGGAAGCCCAGATGATACATCGATAAATGCCAGATTCAGTGGCTCCAGACCCGGTCAATGGAAGAAGCCATTTAAAAGCAACAAAGATGGTCCATCTAGCCTGGACAGAATATTACAGGCCCTGCCAGATCCATGGCACCCCGGCTAAACCTGCGAACCGTACCAACCGTAGTTGTTGGGTCTTCAAGCAGGCCAGCAAGCTCAACGCCGAACACAAGGGAAAGGGACCTCAGAGCGAAGATGAGGATGAATCTCGCCAGCCGAACACAGTGGGGATAGAAGAAATTTCCACCGGAGATAAAAGCAGTGAACATGATCTATGTCACTCACATCCCAAAAAGGGAGCGCAAGCGCGCACTCCGAGATGTCTATGCCGTTGAGCCTGTTACCCCCAAATTTAACCCATGATCGGCCTGTTCGATCACCTTTGATCGCAGGGATCATCCGACTAGTATCTGTCATGGGGGTTCGGCTGCCCTTGTGCTCGATCCAATAATCGATGGATACCATCTCACTCGAGTCCTTATGGACGGCGGCAGCAGTCTCAATCTGATATAGCAGGACACTGTCCGCAAGATGGGGATAGACCCGTCAAGAATCAAGCCAAGTAGCATGACCTTTAAGGGAGTGATACCGGGCATAGAAGCCCGCTGCACGAGCTCTTTAACATTGGAGGTCATATTCGGCTGTCCCGATAACTTTCGAAGCGAAGAGCTAATCTTCGACATAGCTCCTTTCCGAAGTGGCTATCATGCACAACTCGGAAGAACGACCTTCACCCGCTTTAATGTAGTCCCGCATTATGCTTATTTAAAGCTCAAAAATGCCTGGACCATGTGGCGTCATAACGGTCAATGGAAATATGGAGTGCTCTCTCCGTACGGAGGAGGACACTGCAGCCTTAGCAGCCGAGGTCCAAAATGGCCTCTTCAAGCCCAACAGCTCATCGGTCGTTAAGACCGTGGACACAACTAATGTGTCCGGTATACGCCTCAGTGCGGCAGCTCAGATGAACCCGAGCTCGGTTAGCAGCTACACCCCCATCGACTGCCCCATAAGGTGGTAGCATACGTGCCTCGTGTACACAATTACACCCTTAAAATTCCTTGGGCGGCGCTGGGGGCACACTGCATACAAATAGTCCATAGTTCGGCTCGACCCTATTCGGAATCTAAAATTATCTTTTGAGGTTCATTAAACGAACCAGCTTTGTTGACGGCCACACTGGATTCTTTTTCCAGGTTTTTCTTTTTCTTTTTTTACAGATGGCCATCACACTTCCCCCTTCAAGGACACATCACAAAGGAGAAAACGGCGCAGACGTACAGCAATGCCCCGCCCTAAGTTTTTTTTTTAAGATTAAGACCCTGTGTAAACCTTTCAGCTCTCTTTGTTTTATACTTTTCTGGCATATAAAATGTCCAAGGAAGTTATCGACATTATCTGTAAGTATACGGCTTGCCATATGTCGGTGTACTAAGATAGGGGTACCTTAGTACCCCAACTTGTGCACGGGCAGTAGAAGCTTCCCGTGGCAGGGCTTACCACGTGCTCGCCAAGAACCGTTCTGGTCCCTATGAAGCCATTCAAGAACAAAGTATACAAGTCCGAAGATCAAGGCCCCGGCAAGAGGAGCTTGCCGGGAAGGCCGCACCAGACTCAAGGTTATTACTTTAGCACAAGACCCTGGCAAGAGGAGCTTGCCAGGAAGGCCAAGGAACACATACCTCAAGAGATGTCTCAGTGCATCATGCGCCCCGGCAGGACCCGGAGAGCGACAAGCTTCCGGGCCCGGCAAGATCACGACCCCGGCAAGGTGCTTGCCGGGGAAACCTACGCCGTGTGCCCGAGCTCCAGCTCATCTACCCACGCGTCGCCCTGGGGCCCTTCCAGGGGCATGTGGCAGACGGCTGTGCAGCCTGGGGCACACGGTGGCTGGCCACGGTGACGAGGCTACCGCCGTGGCGAACGGAGAAGCATGGACGGACGCTTTTGGGGGCGACGGCGACGGGCATTTAATGCCCTTGTCCCCCACTGTCAAAGTTAGGTGAAGACCACTGTTCATATACTGTTCATGCACTGTTGCAACTACCACCAAATTTACATTTTTACCCTCCTATACGTTGACACCTGTCGCTGACCCCTTTGAGCTATAAAAGGGGGCCCATGCACAACGTAGGGGGGGGGGGGTTCGAAACCTAGACAACTCTCTCGCTCGGTGTAGCTAAGTACTGTAGATCTTCAAGCTCCCGAGCTCAAGAACTCAATACAACCTAAGCAGGAGTAGGGTTTTACGCGTCCGCGCGGCCCGAACCTGGGTAAAACTGCCCGCGTGTGCTCCTCGATCTGCTCTCTGTGCTCCCTCTGCTCCCTTACCGCAACGTAGAAGGGGCTCCGGTCCCATAGGTGTTCGTGGGCGGACAGTTTCCCCCGACATCTTTGGCATGCCAGGTAGGGGAGCGTCGAGGTTGTGCGAACCTGATCCGGCGCTCACGCGGGCGCATTCTTCATCAACCTCTCGGACTTCATCGGCTACATCAACATGCCTCCGAAGAAGAAGGTTTCGGAGGTTGGAGGCCTGTCTGCGTCAATCCCACCCCCACCAGAGCCGACGGTTGGTGGGGGAGGCGCCGGCGGAAGGGTGGACGCCGGTGGGGACACTCACGGCGCCACCAAGTCCAAGGACAAGACGGACGACCGGGCGAACTCCAAGGCCTCGGTGTCCGTGCACGCACCACGTCCCTCTCAGGAGGTGCCAGACCAGCAGCGGCGTGGTACCGGAGGTACCATACGCTTGCTGGGACGTGGCCAAACCGGCGAATCACGGGACGCTCAAGGCCACCGCCCCGGCACGAGCAAGGCGCGGTCGCCGGGACGGGAACGTGCTCCTTCTAACGCAGTTAGAAGTCCGAGCGTGTCCCGCTCCTCGTACCGTTCGCCACCGTTTCCCTCTTCTCCAGCAGAAGCCCTGGCCAGGGCTTAGCTGCTCCTCGACTTCCCTCCAGCGGCGGACAAAGCCGAAGACTGGAGGGCGACGATCCAGAGCCTCATCACCTTCGCCAACAACGACACGCCGCAGCAGCCGACAACGTCGCGGCCGCGGCAAGTCGACCAAACAAAGGCCGATGGAGACAAGACCGCCGGGGGTGCAACTACTGTGCACTCCCCGCCACGGAAGCAGAAATCGCCACCCCGCCGGATCAACGTCGACGACGACTCTACGGCGTCGTCGGATCCGCGGGCTCGCCGCGATCAGCGCCAAGTCCTAGACGACAGGCGGCAAGAGGATGCTTGGACTCGCATCGAGCATCGACGAGAAGCCCAAAGACAGTCAGATCAGCGCGCTGGGACCGCTGTCGACGCGCACGCGCCCGGTGAACCAGGCGACTTGCCGTACGCGGCAGGTTGCCCTGCGTTCACCCGTGAGCTGCGGCAAGTCCAGTGGCCCAGCATGAAGAATTTCAAGCCCGACGTACCTGAGAAGTACGACGGCAAGACACACCCCTCGGAGTTCCTCAGCATCTACACCATTGCGGTGCAGGCTGCCGGGGGACGCGACGAGAAGATCCTAGCCAACTATTTCCCGCTAGTGCTTAAGCCAAACGTCCGGTCTTGGCTTATGCACTTGCCGGAGAACTCCATCTCCTCATGGGCAGATCTGTGCCACCAGTTTGTTGGCGCCTTCACGGGCGGCCACAAACCCCACGGCCAGGAGAGCGATCTCCACATCCTCGACCAGAAGGAGGGAGAGTCCCTGCGCAAATACATCCAAAGATTCAGCCGCGTCCAGCACAACATTCCCGACGTCCACCCTGCCGCGGTTATCAGCGCGTTTCACCAGAACGTGCATAACCGCCGGATGAGGGAGGAGATGGCCATGACCAAGATCCGGGATGTCAGCGAGCTCTACGCTCTGGCTGACAAGTGCGCGCGCGCTGAAGAGGGGAGGAGACTCCCCGGAGAGGATACTGGCGCAGGAGGAAGCGACAGCGAGGATGCCGCCCCGGCAAGGAAAAACCGGCGGCGGAATAACAGAAAAAAGAAGAACAAGGAAGTGCTGGTTGTCGAGCAGTCCGGCAAGGAGGCTCCCGCCAAGAAGACACAGGTTGGCGGCTCCGGCAAGGAGCCCGCCCCTGTAGCGGCAGCCGACAAACAGGACGGCTCCGACAAGCAGTACTGCAAGATCCACCGCACCAAGGGCCACGATCTCCAGAACTGCAAGAGAGTGGAGTACCTTGTAGAGAAGCAGAAGGCTGAATACGAGCGACGTGACAAGGAGAAGGCCCAAGGAGGCGGAGGAGAACCCAGCAATAAGCGGCCGTTCAATGGCTGGGGAGGACGCCGCGGCAAGGCCAAGCAGCGGCAAGGTAACAGACCTCCCCGGGGCCGCGACAAGGATGAGGATGAAGACGACGATGATGACATGGAAGAAGGAGACAACAGTGAGCAGGAGTTCCAGAAGGCCACAGAGGTTCTGTGTGTCGACGGAGGTGCCTCTCTGCATACTTCCCACCGCCAGCTCAAGCAGTGGGTGCGAGAAGTGAATGCAGCTGAGCCGCCCGTCGAGTCACGCAGCCTGCTGAAGTGGTCCGGCACGCCCATCATCTTTGACCTTGAGGACCACCCTGACCGCACAACTGCGGTCGGGTGCTTGCCGATGTTGGTCTCACCAACTATCCGCAACCTCAAGGTCACCAAGATGTTGGTCGACGGCGGGGCCGGCCTGAACTTGATCTCCTCAGCTGTGATCAAGAAGCTACAGATCCCAGACGGCGAGCTCGAGGAAACCGGGTCGTTCCAAGGGATCAACCCGGGAAGGAGCAAGCCGAAGGGAAAGATCACGCTGCAAGTGACATTTGGCGGAGAGCTCAATTTCAGGACGGAGAGGATCACATTTGATGTTGCTGATATCCCATTGCCATACAATGGGATACTTGGTCGTCCTGCCCTCGCCAAGTTCATGGCAGCTTCCCACTATGCATACAACGTACTCAAGATGCCGGGGCCGATAAGCGTCATCTCTGTCCCCGGCGACAAGAAGGACGCGCTTATCTGCGCCGACAAGATCTACCGGGATGCAGCAGCCGCAGCAGAGAGCAACACACTTGCCGCTGAAGCTCCCGGGGGGAAGAACAAGACCAAGTCCGGCAAGAGCTCTAGAGCCCACTCCGGCAAACACACCTCCTCGGAGTGCTGCGCTGCCGTCGAGGACGCGCCATCGATCTCCACCGGCAAGTGCAAGAAAGGAATGGCAGCTCCACCGGCAACCAAGAAGGTGTCCGCCAAGGAGGACGGCACTGGTGGTACCTTCACCATCAGTGCTACACTCGACCACAAATAGGAAAGCGCGCTCGTTGCCTTCCTGCAGGCAAATGTCGACGTGTTCGCATGGCAACCGTTGGACATCCCCGGCGTTCCCAGGAAGGTAATTGAGCACAAGCTTGCTGTTTGTCCTCATGCGCGGCCCGTCAAGCAGAAGGTCAGGAAGCAAGCCGTGGAGCGCCAAGAATTCATCGCCGAAGAGATAAAGAAGTAGGAAGCAGCAAGCCTGGTTAGAGGTGTAATCCATCCTACGTGGTTAGCCAATCCAGTTGTCGTGCGCAAGGCCAATGGGAAGCGGAGACTTTGTATAGACTTCACTGATGTGAATAAAGCGTGTCCCAAGGATCCATTTCCCTTGCCGCGTATTGACCAGATTGTTGACTCCACCGCCGGATGTGAGTTGCTTTCCTTCCTTGATGCATACTCAGGTTACCACCAGATATTCATGGCCAAGGAAGATGAAGAAAAGACTGCATTCATTACTCCATGTGGCACATATTGCTTCATACGCATGCCCTTTGGATTGAAGAATGCAGGCTCGACATTTGCAAGGGTGGTGCACACTGCTTTTGAGCCACAGATACACAGAAATGTAGAAGCCTACATGGATGATATAGTGGTCAAAAGCAAGAGCAAAGATACCCTGATACAGGACTTAGAGGAAACCTTTGAGAATCTGCGCAAGATCCAACTCAAGCTGAACCCCGAGAAGTGCGTCTTCGGAGTTCCCTCCGGCAAGCTTCTCGGGTTCTTTGTGTCCCAGAGGGGGATTGAAGCCAATCCCGACAAGATAAAAGCCATCGAGCAGATTGAAGCCCCGAAGCGCGTCAAGGACGTAAGAAGACTTGCTGGTTGTGTGGCTGCCCTCAGCAGGTTCATTTCAAAGTCTGCAGAGCGCGCCCTGCCTTTCTTCAAAATTTTGAAAAAGGCAGGTCCCATGAAATGGACTCCGGAAGCGGAGGCAGCGCTGCAAGACTTGAAAGGATACCTGTCCTCCACTCCGATACTTGTCGCACCTAGACCACAAGAGAAGTTGCTGCTGTACCTAGCGGCAACCAATCAAGTGGTTAGTGCCGCGTTAGTAGCGGAGAGAGAGGCGAATGAGGAACCCACATCCCCGACAAGCGAATCCAGCGACAAGCAGAGGGCTTCCCCGACAAGCTCTGGCCCCGACAAGGACAAGTCTGCGCAGGAGCAAGGAGAAGTGCGAAGGAAGATGATGCAGCGCCCAGTGTATTTCGTGAGTTCCCTTCTGCAGGGGGCTAGATCAAGATACTCTGGGGTGCAGAAGTTGCTTTTCGGCCTCCTCATGGCCTCAAGGAAGCTGCGCCATTACTTCCAAGCACACGAGATAACGGTGGTCACTCGCTTTCCGTTGAAGAGGATATTGCAAAATCCCGAAGCAACAGGCAGGATCGTCGAGTGGGCACTGGAGCTGTCAAGCTTTGGTCTCAAGTTTGAGAGTACTTCAACCATACAGAGCAGAGCTTTGGCAGAATTCATAGCAGAATGGACCCCAATGCCAGATGAAGAAGTCCCAGAGACAAGCGTCCCCGTCCAAGAAGCGAGCAACGAGTGGATAATGTACTTTGATGGTGCTTTCTCGCTGCAAGGCGCCGGTGCCGGCGTGGTACTCATAGCGCCCACCGGATAGCACCTCAAGTATGTTGTCCAGATGCACTTTCCCAAGGAGCAAGCGACAAACAATACTGCTGAGTATGAAGGTTTGCTTGCCGGCCTCAGAATTGCGGCCGAGCTTGGGATCAAGAAGTTGATTGTGCGGGGAGATTCACAGTTGGTGGTCCGACAAGTGAATAAGAGTTACCAGAGCACTTTGATGGAAGCTTATGTTGATGAAGTGAGGAAGCTTGAAGAGCACTTTGAAGGTCTGCAAATGGAGCACGTCCCAAGAGCTCAGAATGATATTGCAGATGGCCTCTCAAAGTGTGCTGCAATGAAGTTACCTGTGGAACCAGGAACCTTCGTGCTCAAGTTAACTCAGCCATCCGTTACACCATCAGTTGGGCAAAACAAGAAGAGGAAGTTGGTCTCCGGCGACTACTTGCCGGCGGATCTTCCAGAAGCCGCCGCCAAGGTCCCCAAGATCAACAGCCAAGATGCGGAGGAGCAGTTTGCTCCTGCAGATCCAAGGGTCTGTACAGTTGAAGCAGGCGTTCCCGACAAGCCTTGCCCCGACAGGCTTGCCGGGGGACCATCAGCTCCGGCAGAGCCGCAGGTTCTTGCCGTAGAAGCTGAGGTTCCCGCAGCAACCCTCATGCCTTTAGTCCTTGTTGTTGAGCCTCAGGCTCCAGCATGGGCACAACAAATCGTCCGCTTTCTGCAAACTGGAGAACTTCCCGACGAGCCAGAAGAGATAGAGAAAATAACCAGGCAGTCGAGTATGTACCAGTTCATTGGCAATGAACTGTACAGAAGAAGACTCAATGGTGTCAGGTTGAAGTGCATTTCCAGGGAAGATGGACAGAAGCTGTTGGCAGACATACATGGAGGCATATGTGGCCACCACATTGGCGCAAGGGCACTTGCCGGGAAGGCTTTCCGACAAGGGTTCTTCTGGCCAGAAGCCCTCCAAGATGCAACTGCACAAGTAACCAAGTGTGAAGCGTGCCAGTTCCATGCCAAGCAAATTCACCAGCCAGCTCAAGCTCTCCAGACGATCCCTTTGTCCTGGCCCTTCTCGGTCTGGGGCTCGATATTCTCGGCCCCTTTCCCCGCGCAGTCGGGGGCTTTGAGTACTTGTACGTAGCAATCGACAAGTTCACAAAGTGGCCAGAAGTGGAACTAGTGAGAAAGGTGACAGCACAGTCAGCAGTCAGGTTCTTCAGATTGATTGTTTGCCGTTTCGGAATCCCTAACAGGATCATCACCGATAACGGCACACAGTTTACAAGTCGCACCTTCATGCAGTACGTCCAAGACCTTGGCGCCAAGGTCTGCTTCACTTCTGTTGCTCACCCGAGGAGCAATGGTCAAGCGGAGAGGGCCAATGCTGAAGTGCTACGCTGACTCAAGACAAGAACCTTCGACAGGCTGCACAAGTGTGGAAGAAAGTGGATAGAGGAGTTGCCGGCGGCTCTTTGGTCAATCAGGACGACACCAAATCGAGCCACCGGACAGACACCCTTTCCTCTTGTCTATGGAGCAGAGGCAGTTCTCCCCACGGAACTCGTATACGGATCTCCTCAAGTGCTCGCTTATGATGAGCTCGAGCAAGAGCAACTGCGACAAGATGATGCATTGCTCCTTGAGGAGGAACGTCTCCAGGCTGCTGTACGAGCTGCTCGATACCAGCAAGCCTTGCGTCGCTATCATAGCCGCAAGGTCAAGGCCAGGAGTCTCGAGGAAGGCGACCTTGTTCTTCGGCGTGTTCAGTCCGCCAAGAATTCCAACAAGTTGACGCCAAAGTGGGAAGGCCCTTATCGGGTGAGACAAGTCACAAGGCCAGGCGCTGTCCGCCTTGAGCCATAAGAAGACTTACCGGTGAGCAACTCCTGGAACATAGAGCATCTTCGCAAGTTTCACCCGTAAGGCGCGGTTGCCGTGATCCGCTCCGGCAACCACCTTTTGTACAAGTCTTGCCGCTGTTGCATGTAAACATTTGTACAAAGCCGGGCGCAGATCCCGTGGATCAGTAAAGCTTTTGTGCTTCGCACTATTTGTCATTTCCATGCTTTTCTTTGTTATTTGCATACATCAGCTAACACCTTGTGCAACGCACATCCCCGGTAAGCACTAGCAAGCCATGAGGCCCTATACTTGTTTTTCCTCCTCTTTTTCTTTCCCTCTTAAGCAGAAGGAGTATTCCTCGCGCACAAGTTTGCCGGGGGGGAAGGAGATGGAGGCATGAACCAAGTACTGTTCAAGAAAGAGAAGCCTTGTCGGGGAGCAAACAATCTATGAAAGCGAAGTTACAAAAGTTTGAGTAATTCAAAATTTTCAAATATTTTAGTTTTCTTCCTTGAACAACCACACTTTGTATGGAAAACCTGTGCGCGGAGGAACCTACCCGTGGCTAGCCGCACCCTTACTTTGTTTCGAGCACGCTCAACGACTTAAGTGAGCTGCGACAAGTGTCGCGCCCTTACTTCGTTTTCGAGTTCGCTCAGCAATCTAAGTGTGCTGCGGCTAGCTGCGGCAAGGTTTCTTGCCGGCAAAGGTATTGCCAGCAGGCTGCTAAGAGTCCAGCACTCAGCGCTCGTGGCAAGGGTCCTTTGCCGGCGAGTTCCCTAAAAACGTAGGGTGGAATGCATACAAAGTGAAGGGACCAAAGCAAGGGAGATAACACTGCATTGGTTGCTCAAAATAAGATTGTATATTACAAAGATGACTTGCCGCAATACTAACAGATTCTTGTCCGTAACATGCTTTGCAGCAGCAAAGGAAGCAGAAAGAAAGGAATCTAATCTACACGGTCGCCTTAACGCCTCGTGATCTTGCCCACCTTGGCGACGATGTGGGCAACTTGCGCCTTCAACGCCTCCTGGTCAGCTTCGGGCGGCAAGGAGCGGAGGACATTGACGAGGTTGATACCGGGGTTGCGGTAGACGATCTTCGATAAGACCCGCTCCATGGTGCCCATGCAGAGCCGACGCGCCTCGTCGGCCAGCTGCACGGGGATCTTCTCCCGCAGCCGCGCAAGCGCCGGCGCAATTCCCCTGAAGAACAGACTCAACTTGGCGCTGTGGGGGAGACTCTCGTCCGGGGAGTACACGAGATGCTCCGCCCTCAGCGCCATCATCTCCATGTCAATATTGGCAGCGGAGGTGACTAGCTCATCAGTCCACTGCTCCACTGCCCGGTTGAAGTTGTTCTGCGAGACGGCGGCGCTCTCCACCAAGGCCCTTTCCTTGCGGAGTTCGTCCTTCAGCTTCGTCTCGCGGTCCCGGGCGGCGCCGAGCGAGTCAGTCAAGGTGGAAACCTTCAGCTCTAAGTCAGCGATGGAGTTCCTGGCATCAGTGAGCTCTTTGCCCTTCTCGGAGAGGCGTACCTGCAGCTCAGAGTTGGTGTGGGCATCTTTCTCCCGCTCCACGTTGAGCGCAGTGACCCTCTCCTCGCTCGCCTTCAGGTACAGCTCCGTCTGCGCCACCTTGGCCTCCAGGTCCTTCTTGGCGGTCTCTGCGGCGGCTGCGACGTTCCTCGCCTCCTTCAGAGCCCCGCCAATGGCCTGCTCCCGGGCGGCGAGGTCATCCTCGTGGGCGTCGAGGTCGACCTTCCGCTAGTTGAGTACTCCTTCCCGCCGAGGCAGCTCCTCGGCGGCCAATCGTTGCTGCTCCTCGGCCTCAGCTTTTTCAAGGATAAATGCTTGCTGCGCCCCGGCAAGCTCTTCACTCTCCTCCACCAAGCTCCGGAGGGCCGCCTGATTGGCGGCGCGGAGCTCCGCGGCGCGCTTCTCCAAGTCAGCTCCGGCCTTGGCGGCGAGAGCCTCCCGAGACTCCAACTTCACCTGACTGGCCCGGTACAAAGCCAGGAGCCGACGAAGGAGTCTCTCCTTTTCGGGCTCGTCGCTGCCGCCGGGCGTTTCAGCAATCTTCAATCCGGCGGAGGCGAGGACCTCTCCGACAAAAGGTCTCTCCCTCCGCGGGTGCTCGAGACGAGGACGCCCACGGGACTTGAATAAAAACCCCGTTGGCGGCCTCCAAGTAGACACCCGACCGCTCCGCGGGGGCGGAAGGGTCGGCGGCCGGTGCAGCGTCCGGCGCTCCCGCAGCCTCCGGGCCAGCGGTACGGTCGCCGGTCCCTTCCCCAGCCGCAGCGTCGGCGGTCGGGGCGGTCTCCTCGACGGCTGGCTTGTCAGCTCCAGCCATCTCCTCGGCTGCGGTAGCATTGCCGCCGTCGCCATGCACGCCCTCCTCGATGGTGTTCTCCATTTCCATCCGCTCCGGGGCGGGAAGATCTAGCGGAAGAAAAAGAAAAGAAAGATCGTCAAGCAAATATCCAAAAAAGAAGAATTCGAGAAGAAGAAGTCACAAGGGTTACCTTCGCGGACTTCTTCGACGACGGGGTCCCTCGCCGGGGAATTCTCCCTTGGCGGCGGAGTAGTGGCCCCTGCTGGCGGAGGGCCGCCTGCGCCCTCCCTTGGCGGGGTGCTCACCCTTGTCGGGCTGCTCACCCTTGGCGGGGTACTCGCCCTTGGCGGAGTGCCCGTCCTTGGCGGAGCGTTCTCCCTTGCCGGGGAGTTCATCCTTGGCGGGGAGGGTGGAGCAAGTGGCTCGTCGGGGGCGACCTCCTGGTGCTCCTGCGGCTGCGGCTCCACTTCTGCACAAGACAACAAGACATCAACCAAGATGATAACCTCGAGCGCACCCGTCAAGCAGAAAGATAAATACCAGACTTACGCTGGGGGCTGCGCTGGGGGCTGCTCCTCGGAGCAGCAGGCTGATCCGGCAAGCTCGTCGCTGGCGCGTTGCTTGTCGCCGCGACGGGCTCGTCGTCCTCGATATTGACCACAGGGATCTTGGCCCTCTTCGCCATCCGCTGGGTCAAGGTCCTGCGAAGCAAAACAAAAGCAAGATCAGAACCAAGCAAGGAAAATCAAGACTAAATCAAAGAAACTAAAAGAATTGCAAGTACTTACTCCTCTTCCTCTTCGTCGGAGCTGAGGGCGGAGAAGTCAAACTCCGCCTGGTGTGCTCCGGCGCGAGGAGCTGGAGGAGAAGACTCCCTCGTGCGCTTGGCGGGCTCCGGGGCTATGGGCTGTGAAGACCCGGCCCCCGTCGTCGCCGAGGACCGAGGGGCAGAAGGAGCACCCGTTCCGCTCCGGGAAGACCCCCCTCCGCTTGGCGCTCGAGCACGGGGCGCCTCCTTGACGACTTCGCTCGTCTTGGTGGAGCGCGTCGCACGGCGCGTCGGCTGCTGTCGAGGCGCCTGTGGCCTCGCCGTCTCAGCTGCCTTGCGGAGGCGCTTCTTCGGTTGCTGCGGGGGGCTTGGCGGAGGCGGAGAGTTCTCCGAGGATGAGGAGGCATCGTCGTCAAGATTCAGAGATCCACCAAAGTCTTCATCGGAATCTCCAGACTCGGCGTCCTCCTCCTCCTCGGCAGGCCCGCTGGACTCAGTGCCATGCCCGGCGGCCTCGCTCCCCCCGGCAACCTCGCTCGTCCCGGCAAGCTTCACGGAAGGCTCCCCGGCAAACTCCTCGGGCGCAATCTTCAGCAGCTTGAGGATTTCCGCCTCCTCTGCTTGACTCACTGCGTCCGCGGTCTCTGCCTCGTCCATAGTGTATCCAAATTCGCCCGCAGCCGCAGCTGCGGCGGCCTCCTCCATCCTGGAGGCAATGTAAGCTACATCCCGGTCAGTAGTATCCCGGGTGAGTCCCTTCTTCTCCTCGGCGTTGCGGGGCTTCTCGACCATGTTGTCAAAGAAGGTCTGCACGGTCTCCGCTGGAGGCTCCAGCCAAGTGGGGACGACACCATGGGAGTCGCACTCGGGCATCATCGCGCGTATGGAATCGCGGGCAGTGCTGTTGCACAGCGGCACCACTCCCCGGGAAGGTTTGAACCACTCCGGGTGGGCGGGGTCATGCTTGAGGAGCTCCCGGACCATCCCCTTCAACTCCAAGACGGTGAAATTGTAGTTCAATCCAGGGCGCAACCTCATGCAATCTGCCGCATTGCCGAATTCCCAGGCGGGCCTCTTCCTTTCTTGTAGAGGGGCGATGCGGCGGCGGAGGAAATCTGCTCCAACTTCTCCAACAGTCAGATTGGCGGCCCGGAGACGAAGGATCCTAATGAGGGCGATCTGAAGCTTGCTGTCCTCCGGGGCCAATTCACTCCAATCCTTGCCGCGCACTATGGCAGTCTTGCGCGGCGAGGTAAAGGGCTCAGGCTCAGCTTCCAGCACCCAGCACCAATCGGCTCTCCACTCCTCCCACTTGCCGCGGAGCTCTCCCTTCAAGTACGCCTCCTTCTTGTTCAGCCTGAAGATCCAGGAGATGCCGCCGGAGAGGGGAGAACCGGACTCTACTCTAGGCGTGAAGAAGTGGCGGAAAAGAGCTACATTTGGATGAACCCCAACATAGTTTTCGCACAGATGTGCGAAAACGGCCATCGTAAGGATGGCGTTGGGGGTGAAATCTAGGAGGTGGAGGCCATACGTATTCATTACATCACAAAAGAACTCCGAGTACGGAGGGCACAGACCACAATGGAAGAATGCGGCAAAGTAAAAGTACCCGCCGGGGAACATGTCGGTGGCGACGGTGGGGAGGACTCTGGTGCGGGGATGAGCTTTGGTCTCCCTCGCCCAGAACAAATAGTATTTGTCCCGCAGCTCCCTCGCGCCAAGCCTCGGCGCGAAGACCACGCACTTCCTCCGCAGGGCTGCCAACTTCGCCGCCTGCTCGGACTTCTCCTTCTTGGCCTTGTCACTCTTCGCCTTGTCGCTCTTCGGAGCCATGGCGGGGGCGGCGAGGAAAGAGGCGAGGAGGTCGACGGTGCCGCGGATGCAGGAGATGGCGGAGGAAGGGAGGGGCTGGGCTCTCTGTCGACCTTTGGGAGGCAGAGGTCGACGGGGGTTTCTGAGAACTCAAGGCGTAATGAAGACGATGGAGGGGAACTGCCCCTGCTTCCTCTGCTTTTAAAGGGGGAAGTGGGGGACGTTCCGCATTTCCCATTAAAGAACAGGCCACGATCTCTCCCACGACGCCGCAATCGACGCGTGCCGTTAGGGAGGGATGCGGCGGATACGGAAGGGGATACGGCTTGCCGTGGGCCGCGTGTGCCCGTGCACTGTCTTGGGCCTGGCCCAACAGCGCTCGGCACCGTGTGTGGCCCAGGCCCGGGGGCTCCCGTCGGTGTACTAAGATAGGGGTACCTTAGTACCCCAACTTGTGCACAGGCAGTAGCAGCTTGCCGTGGCAGGGCTTACCACGTGCTCGCCAAGAACCGTTCTGGTCCCTATGAAGCCATTCAAGAACAAAGTATACAAGTCCGAAGATCAAGGCCCCGGCAAGAGGAGCTTGCCGGGAAGGCCGCACCAGACTCAAGGTTATCACTTTAGCACAAGACCCTGGCAAGAGGAGCTTGCCAGGAAGGCCAAGGAACACATACCTCAAGAGATGTCTCAGCGCATCATGCGCCCCGGCAGGACCCGGAGAGCGACAAGCTTCCGGGCCCGGCAAGATCACGACCCCGGCAAAGGTGCTTGCCGGGGAAACCTACGCCGTGTGCCCGCGCTCCAGCTCATCTGCCCACGCGTCGCCCTGGGGCCCTTCCAGGGGCACGTGGCAGACGGCTGTGCAGCCTGGGGCACACGGAGGCAGGCCACGGTGACGAGGCTACCGCTGTGGCGAACGGAGAAGCATGGACGGACGCTTTTGGGGGCGACGGCAACGGGCATTTAATGCCCTTGTCCCCCACTGTCAAAGTTAGGTGAAGACCACTGTTCATATACTGTTCATGCACTGTTGCAACTACCACCAAATTTACATTTTTACCCTCCTCTACGTTGACACCTATCGGTGACCCCTTTGAGCTATAAAAGGAGGCCCATGCACAACGTAGGGGGGAGGGGGTTCGAAACCTAGACAACTCTCTCGCTCGGTGTAGCTAAGTACTGTAGATCTTCAAGCTCCCGAGCTCAAGAACTCAATACAACCTAAGCAGGAGTAGGGTTTTACGCGTCCGCGCGGCCCGAACCTGGGTAAAACTGCCCGCGTGTGCTCCTCGATCTGCTCTCCGTGCTCCCTCCGCTCCCTTACCGCAACGTAGAAGGGGCTCCGGTCCCATAGGTGTTCGTGGGCGGACAGTTTCCCCCGACACCATACTAGAACGGGATATTATAAAAGCAGGTTGGTTCATATTGTGTTTGGAGTTTTATTCTCTCATCACCTGTGTTCTCTCCCCATGTCAGATTGCCACATGTGCCTTGACACCAGGGTCCATTACCAGGGGCTGCATTTGGCTCGGTATATGTTGAAAAGTCCGAACACCTATAGGGAGTGTTTGGCGTCTTGGATATTGCTTTATATGCATCAGTTCTGAATCATGTCTTGGGTCAATAGTTGGGTTGCCCGGCTCTTGTGCTTAGCCCTACGTTCCCGATTGTTCGGCTAGGGTGTAAAGGGAGAACTAGTGCGATTATACTTCTGGTTCGTTCGGTCAAGTACCTCAGTAGAGAAAGCTGAAAACTAACTGTCATGATAAGCGAGAATCCGGTCCGCGATCCGTTGACTTAGTGTTATACTACGATTGATGGAGATCGACCCAGTGTTATACGAAGGGTTGGTTTTTGCCCAGCCGCGTACAAATGGATACCTTAATTCAGAAACACCATATACGCACCAGGGGCTAGTACTTAGTCCCATTTGTCAAACACCTATGGCTAAGTGAAAGCAATAAAGCCACATAGTCTGATTGCCTGGTTCGCTTCGCATACACCTCCTACATGGACCAAGACGTTGGATAAAGAGAGTTTATGCACATGACAAAACACCCAAGTAATGTTTACATGTGGGCTGAAGCCGACGACTGGAAACTTTCAGATTTAAATGAACGGCCGCACATGAGGTGAAAGTCGCTCACATTATAATAGCGCAAAAATTAGATATACATCGGTTCATAAGCTTAAATCTTTACAACCGGATACAATTACTCAAAGATAATATCCTTTGAGTACTGGTGTTCTACAAGGCGGGCGCCTTCTATGACGTCCTCAAAGTATCTCTCGGCTTGTGGTGCTCCTTGCCTTCGGGCGGGCCAGCACTGGCTATGTCATGCGCCTTCATCTTCGCCCAGTGCATTTTCACACGGGCGAAGGCCATCCGAGCACCCTCTATGCAGGCCAAGCCCTTCAACGCATCGACCCGCGGGCTCGCTTTGACGAGCCGCTTCACCAATCTGAAGTAGCTACTTGGGATTGGCTCAGCGGGCCACATCCGGACTATCAAGTCCTTCATGGCCGAACCTGCCATGTTGTGCAGCTCGACCAACTGCTTCATCTGGTCATTGAGGGGCACCGGATGTTTTGGCGCATTGAACTACGATCAGAACAACTTCTCCGTGCTGTTCCCCTCCTGGGATCGGAAGTATTGGGCGGCGTCAGCATTGCTCCTTGGGAGATCCGCAAACACGCCTGGAGAATTCCATAACCGTGTAAGCCCAAGGTACTTCTGCCCTCTGAAGATACTATGTAAGATAAAAGTCTTACCAGATGCTATCCCTCGCACCTGCTTGATTTCCTCGCAGACGTTGCGCGACTCGCTTTGCGCCTCCTGGGCAGTACTGACTGCCGCAGTGAGCTCGGACGCTTGTTTCGAAGTCATTTTTTCCAATGCCTCGCATTTGCGAATAGCATCGTGGAGCTCACTTTCGATTTCGGGCACCCGAGCCTCATGCTTTTGGCACGCGGCCTTTTCGGCCTCTAGATCGGCAACCGCTTTGTCAGTGGCTGCCTTGCTTGCTTCGGCCTCCTTCTTGGCCTTCGCGAGGTCGCTCTTGAGGGCCTCGAGCTTAGTGATGCCAACAGTTTAATACAGAATATCACAAAGAGTTTATACTCACAATCAATTAAAATTATTAGTCTTCTTGACATCTCAATTTTTAAAATCTGCATACCTTGCGTCTCATCCAAACGCTGGTTGGCGCGGTCGAGGTCCGCGTTGGCCTCCAAGAGCTTCCGATTTAGTTCGGCAACTTCTGCAGCTTGTGCAGTTGCCGCAACTAGTGAAGCCTGTTCAAATGCAAAACCATACAGTTTAGCTCCATAATATGCTATATTAAGGATACTTCGTCCGATTCTGTTCAGAATCACACAAAGCATCAGGGGCTACTAGCTATATACGTGCATATAAAATAAATAAAGTTCCATAAAGAACATTACATTGCATACCTTGAAGCCTGTTAGTAGGCTGCTGGAGGCTTCATTCAGTCCACCTTTGACGGACTGAATCTTCTTCATCACCGCACCCATTATGCTGCGGTGCTCCTCCATGATGGAAGCACTTGGTAGTGCTCCCTCCAGAGGGTCCGGCGCCTCCAGATTGACACCGGGCATCATAGGAAAAGTTGTATCCTCCCCCGCCTTGGGGGTCGGGTCTTCGGACTCCGGAGCCGCACTAGGCTACGGATCAGTATTCGGCGGGGCCCCGGATTATTTGGGCCCCCCGTCTTCAGTCTCCATGGGGACTGTTTCCCCATGGTCAGCGGCAACCGAGGTGTTACCCTCGGTCACCTTATCACCTGCCCCGCCCCCATCTCCTTGAATAGGAGACACACACTTGGAGGACACTTCGGTGTCCCCGTGGGCCACGGGCGGTGGAGCTCGGACCGGCGGGTCACTCTCCGTCTCTCCAGACGGCAGAGAGTTCCCCTCCGTTAAGGAGGTATTGGGGAGCTCTTGGGGAGGCCTGTAGGTCAGCAGGTGAGAAATACTTAAAAAACATTAATATGCTGAATAAACAAAGTGCAGCAATTAGTATATCCGAAAAACTTACGTTTCGGATAGGGACTTCTCCCTAGGCTACACTACAAAGCTGTGTTCGGACGATGAGTCTGAACAGGCGGGGAGGTTTAGCCTGCTCTGGGGTGCTGCCTTGCCTGTGTCAGCAGGGGCCGCCCTCTTCTTCCCCTTGTCCTAGGCGGGGGATTCTTCTTCTTCATCATCCTTCTCCTCTTCGGAGGAGAGGATGTTGATCTCCTTGGACTTCACGTCCGTATGGCGGGGGCCGCTCGTGCCCTCCTTGTCCTTCTTCTTGGACTTCTTGTCCGGCGCCTTAGATGGCGTCGGAACCAGAATCGCGAACAGTTGAGGCGTGGCTGGGTCTTCTGGCAAAGGGGCCGGACACTTGATCCGAATTGCCTTCTTCGTCCAGCTCTGTATATCACGTAAAAACTCCAATTCCTATTATCATTAAAAGAAGGAGGGAATATATGTTCAGCGGAATTTTTTATTACCTCTAGTGCGGTAAACGCAGTGCTGTAGCCTGAGTCCTCAGTTTCCTCTGGACATTCCTTCTGGCTCTTGAAGAGGTGTTTCCGGATCTCTTCGTGCGTGGAGCCGTATCGATGCTCCAAGGGTCGGGCTCCTGCCGGATCGAACTCCCATAGAGAGGAGACCCGGCGTTGGCAAGGAAGGACAAGTCGGGCCCACATTACCTGAACCACAGCTGTGAGTTGGTAGCCTTTGGTGATCATGCCGGTCACGCGGCCTTCGAGTGCCGCGACCTCAATATGAGACCCCCAGCTCGGACTCTTATCGGTCCAGGAGGTTAGCCTCTCCGGGGGTCCAGATCTGAAAGCAGGTGCCGCCGCCCATTGGGTGTCGCGGGGCTCGTTGATATAGAACCACTCCTGCTACCAAACCTTGTTCATCTCCACGAACAACCCCTTCAGCCAGGTTGCTTTCGGGAGCTTGCTTATCATAGCGCCCCCGCACTCCGCATGTTGCCTGTCCACCACCTTCGGCTTCACATTGAAGGTCTTGAGACATAGGCCGAAGTGTGGGGGAACGCGTGTCACATCCCTAGCTTCTGGTACTACCTAGTGTGTGCATCTTGCTTGCTTCATGTTTAAGTTTTCAGAAAGTTGAAATGGGGATTGATCAAACCCTAGCACCAAATGAACTCAACTAGGGTTTATTAAAAATACTTTTCAATGTACCCAAAATGCCCTTCACAAAATGTTCATCATTTTTGGTCTTGGCTAAAACATCTGCCAAAAATGGTTTCATAATTTTTGGAGCCATTTTGGATCTTTGATTTAAGTCATAACCATTTGCATTTGGACATTTAAAATGCTGGAAATATTTTAAAGTGTCCAAATAATTCTGAAAGCAATTTTAGGCTGTTGGGAATAATCTCAAGAGTGCCTCTGATTATTTTCAGGATTTTTCAAAATGATTTAGTATTTTTACTAAATCAAAACACACTACAGAAGAAAAAGAAAAGAAAAGAAATTAGAAAAGGTTAGGAGCTAACCTGGGCTTACCTAACCAGCCCACCTACCTGTAGCAGCAGCCCAGCTACAGGCCCGACCCACCAGGGGCAGCACTATCTTCTTCTTCCTGCCAGGAGGAGAAGCAGCTGTGTGCCCGGCGCATAGCCGGCCGCGACCACGTCTCCCCGCCAGCTCCTGCTCCTTTATCCCTCCTCGACCCCCCTAGAGACGCCATGCATGCCCCCAGGCCCCTCTCACTCTGCATCGATCTCTCTCCCCTCTACTGGCTCTCTCCCCCGCACCACCGAACACACCTGTCACCGCCGTTCGCCGTTTCCACGGCCACAACCACCGCCTCGCCTCCCTAAGCTGTCCAAGAGCTCCGCCGCAACATCCACGTCCTCCGCACCGAGCCATACGACCGGAAAGGCCCTAAAGCGCCGCCCCTGGCTCCTTCTTCCTCCTCGGTCGCCGGAGATCCACCTCGACGGCCCGCTCAGCTCCGGCCTTCCTCGAGCCCGCTGAGACGCGTACCGCCATCGTCGTGAGCTACTCACCCTAACCCCCCTCTCCTTCTTTTCGTTTGCGTGCCGTAGCCGCCGCCCCGCGAGCACCCGACGCCGCAGTCCGCCAAGGCTAGCGAGCCTCGCGCTCCTGAGCTCGTCCGCCTGCCCCAATAGCATCCTCCTGCTCACCGTGCTCCCAGGAGCCAAACGCACGCACCAGATCCTCACGACATGCTCCGTGGCCCCTTGTCCGCACACCTCCGAGCTCCGGCGGCCGCCTCCGTCGTCGCTGCCATCTCTATAGGCCACCCCGGCACCTGGCGCTTGCGCTAGTAGATGCGCCGCACCGCCAGCTCGCCGTAGCCGCAAACCACGCACGAAACGGTGCTCCGTAGCGCCGTCCCGAGCAAGTCCGGCGACCCTCCGCCGTCGGCTTTGGTCGCTGGTGTTAAGCCGCCGACGTGGCACACTTAGTTAGCACTAATGACCCTGCTAAAACACCCTAGTGCCACTGCCATGTGGGACCCGTGCCCATTCAGTTTAATTTAATTTTCGGTTTAGTTTAGTTCTTAACCCAGTGGGACCCACACGTTAGCATTGACTTTTCTGACGTGGCCGTTGACTGGACCCACCTGTTTGTGACTCAAGCCAGCACTGAGAGACTGGCCAGTGGGGTCCACTGGTCAGGTTTGACCTGGACCAGCCCCTGTTGACCTGCTGACGTCAACATGTAGTCATGCTGACGCAATAAGTATTTTCTGGGATTTAAAATAAATCAGAATTGATTTATTTATTTTCAGAAAATACTTTAAACTTCTAAAATCCATATAAAATCAACCGTAGCTCACATGAAAATAATTTATATATTAAAAATGATCAGAAAAATATGAAGAATTTGTTTATGGCATTATCATGCATGTTTGAGCAACTTATGCGTGAGGAGCAGGTCAAATCGAATAAATGGCATTTGAATAATCACATATGAAGTTTGAATTTGAACCTTTGGTTCAAATCAACTTCATTTAAATCACTGCTAGTTGCATTAGCTCAAATCACAGCATGTTGCCATGTCATGGTCATGCATCATATTGTTGCATTGCATTGATTGTGTTCTTTCTCTTGTTTTCCGGTGTTTGTCCCCTCTCAGTAGACGTGGTTCCGGCGATGAGACCGATGACACCGATGAAGAGCTATCCTATCTTCAGAAGTGCCAGGCAAGCGAAACCCCATTGAGCATTTCGATACAATCCCACTCTCTCACTCTTGCTCTCTTTTACTGCATTAGGACAACAACGTTTCAACTGCTATTTGCTGCGGTAGCGGAACCCATTTTCCTCTGCATGACCTGTCATTGCCACAGTAAATAGTTGAAACCCACTAGCATGAGCAGGAGTTGTTTGAGCCATGTTGTGCCTACTCATTCATGCTTTCTGGTTATGCCTGCTATGCTTAGAGTTGAGTCAGGTCCGATTCATCGGGGATGAATTGGAGGTGTGTGAACTTGTCCTACTGTTGAGAGCTACGTGTGTGAACACGATTTGATAAAGGTAGCGATGAGAGGCCATGTAGGAGTACATGGTGGGTTGTCTCATTGAAACCGTCCTCAGGAACTGAGTTCCGTGTTTGTGATCCATGAACAGCTACTACCACACATTGGGCTCTGGGCACTCCAAGCTCTCTCAACTTATTAATCAACCCGATCTCTGTCCAGGAGTTGCAATTAGTTTCTGGTGTTTGTAGTATACTGGAGGTCGTGCAGAGCGCTGACCCTCGGGTGGGCAGTGATGCGGCAGGTACGTGGCACGGTGTACCGGGTCGCCCGTTTGGTGGCTCGGGAACCCTGTACACGTCGTTTGGGGCCGTGAGCGACACCCCGGCCGTATCTCCCCACGGATGGAACCCAAATAGGCGATAAACCTGGACTAGAGACTTGTGTGGTTAGTCAGGTCATGGCTGACACCCTCGCTGGGCTTGCGCTTGAAAGTTGCCGAGTACATGTCGTGTAAACGATGATAAGTGGTGAGAGCGTGTGTGAAGAAGTACACCCCTGCAGGGTTAACATCATCTATTCGAATAGCCGTGTCCGCGGTAATGGACATCTCGGTTACCTGTACAATTCATGGACAAGTGGAAATGGATACTCTAAAACGCGCAAGATAAGCGTGAGTGCTATGGATGGCCTTCTCGTAGGGAGTCGGGAGCGGATCCATAGTGGTGTATTGATTGGTGAATTTGTGGACTCGTGTGCGCCACTTCAAAAGAGTTACTTGTAGTCGTAGTTCAGGATAGCCACCGAGTCAAAGTTGACTTGCTGCAGTCAAACTCTACCACCCCTTTGTTGATACTGATGCATATGTAGCTAGTTCTGATGTAAGTCTTGCTGAGTACCCATGTACTCACGTTTGCTTAATTTATGTTTTTGCAGAGAGACTGCAGTCTCACTAGGAGTTCCGCGTGGACTTCGACGTTTAGCTTGTTACCTCAGCTATGATCTTGTACCCTTGGGAATGTTCGGTAGATAATCAGGCTTAATAGCCTTTTTCATTTTCAGATGTGTGTACTCAGACATGTTTATGCTTCTGTTGCCTGTATGCTCTGTATGCTGGGTCATGAGACCCTCTGTTTGTAATATGTGTTACGATGGCTGTTTTGGGCCTTTATCTATATGAGTTGTTGAGTTATGTTGTGATGCCATGTTGTACAGCACATACTTGCATGTTATGCGTACGTGTAATGTGTATTGCTATGTGTGGGATCCGACACCTAGTTGTTTACCCTTGGTAGCCTATCTTACAGGGAAATGCCTCCTAGTGCTTCCACTGAGCTTTGGTAGCTTACTACTGCTCCGGAACACTTAGGCTGGCCGGCATGTCTCCTTCTTCATTCCTGTGTCTGTCCCTTAGTTTCACGTGTTGTTCCTTTAAGTTCTTGTAGCTTTCTATGACTTGGGTTCATACGTTAATGACCGACACGTTCGTTGCTGGGTCATGTATGTCCGTCTCTGTAATTTAGCGCCACTTTTGGTTTATAACGAGTCATGTCGGCCCGGGTTCTCTGTCATATGGATGCTAGCGACACTATCATATATGTGTGCCAAAATGCGCAAACGCACCTGGGCCAGGTAAGGTGGCACCCGTGGGGATACCGTGTGTGAGGCCACAAAGTGATATGATGTGTTACAAGCTAGACCTATGTGACTTAGGATCGGGGTCCTGACAGCTTTGGTATCAGAGCCTGACTGCATGTACGATTAGTAAGCCAAACTAGTCGAAGTCGTGTCTAGAAAATTCTTTAGTTATATAAGCGAATTGATTGTGGAAGGGAACATAAGTCTCTTTTTACTCCTTTACCTTATGACCTTCTGATCTGAGTCACCCTCTTCTTTTCTACGGGGTTAAGAAACTATGATTCTCATTCTATTTATCAGGATCACGTTAATGTGGATTCAACCTCAGTTCAGTTTCAAGTACTTCCGTTTGTTAAACTGTTGGTCTCAGAACCTTGACATTATGATGTTGAGTGGTTATGCTATCTTTGTGCATGAGTCTCAAAAGTCTTTTCGAGCATTTAAAGCCGTTATGCTATCCGAGTCATCCCAGGTTTCTAAATAGTATGATGCATTTGCGAATCCCTTCTTCCTGTTCCCGATGCTCCTTTGGGCCAGATTAACCACACTAACCAGTGTGTTGAGGTACTTTGTTACCTTGACAAATATGTTGGTGTTATTATTATGACCCTAGGTGTTTTAGGGAGTCACCTAGTAATCTAGCCATGTTTGATATTCTCGGTGTGATGAATTCTGGCCATCACTCTCGAAAGCATCCCGTGATGCCATTTAGTAGTAGGTATTCTACTCTTGGGTTCTTGAACCAAAGATCCACTCTAGTTACCTCGTGTTGATAGTGTTTGCTCGTTTCTTTAGGATATTAGTAACCTTGTGATAGTCCTCGAGGTCTGTGGTTGTCCTTCTTCCAATACCATGAACCATCATGGCAGAAGTTCTTATGAACCAAAAGATCACAACCAGAGTGCTTTTGAGTAGTACTCCATTCATATTGTGACTCTGCCAGTCCTACCTTTTTGCATGGGTTATCCGGAAGAAATATGTTGAACTAGTTCGACATACTAATCTATGCACCCACAACTCAGAAAGTTATATGTTCCTTTGAGTTGTCCCTTTTTAGTTGTATTATGACCCTCGTCTATCAGTTGATAGTCAGGAGTAGTTGTGCACTCGTGTTCATCGATGCCTTTACTCTTGTGGTCCGTCAAGCCATTCTATTCTGGAATGAGTAGGAGAAACAAACTCCAGTACCTTATCCATATCCAGGATTGGGTCGAAGAAGTTGTACTTCACAGATGAAGAATGCTAATCCAACTTCTAATCTGTTCTATCTTGGAGTATTACCATCCTTATGTCAAGGATGTCATCGGAATTGCACCACCTCCTATGAACTCTTGATACAGTGATACTTCTCACCATCATCGTTCATTCCTCGGTCTCCGTGTTGTTGTAACCGGAATACTGACAAGTGAATCGTGATGTGTGTAGTCAATACTCCTAGCAACTCCGTTGCCTGGTAGTTAATGGACGATAATCTCATTCTTAGTATGTTGGACACGGAATCATCATTCTAAGAATGATCGTGCTACCTAGTCCTTATTTCTGGGGCACTCTCTGATCAATGAGTTAGGATTGTGTCAATCTCTCGCTATTTTGATCATATCATCTTGCCCTGAAAAGCAAGATTGTTCTCGGGCTTAGCAACATATCGATGGTTCGTGATTTCCGAATATCTTCTCAGAAGTATTACCAGGTTGTTCCCTAACCGTTATGTTGAGCTCGTGATCAAGTTGGGTTTCTTATAAACCACCCCTTCTCCAAGAATCTGTGTTGGATACTCTGAACTAGTTGGTTAACCTAAACAACAACTTGGAGAGTTGGAAGATAAAAGCTTGCCTGACTTAGTTCCTTCGGAGGGATATCTTTTGTGTGTGTGTGTGTGTGTGTGTGTGTGTGTGTGTGTGTGTTGAAGAAAGATGATATCCTCATCGATTGATCCTCATGATCAATTGTTGGATCTATTGTCTTGCCCAAACTTTGATTTGAGTGTGGGCTATAGTCAAGTGAATCAGAACCAATGGTATTCGTAATGTTGTCTTACTCATGGTTGATCCCTCGAGCATACACCGTTATCTATTGGTCTGACCAATGCTATCACTTTGTTCACATAGTTATGGAATTCCATTTTATGGAAGCCTCGATGAATTATTTTCGAGCCCATCGGCGACATGTTTATCCTCTCCATGATTCATGTTGAACATTAAAGCTAACATTGGAAAATTTTGTAAGCATCATCTTTGTGTTAGCTCATGAAGTAGATGTCTTGATGTAAGAAGTGACTTCCCCTAATTCACGAGTACTTGACGTAAGTTGCCGCCGTCAATTTGAGAAAGCTGGTTTTACTTCCTCTGGAATCATCCCAAGTCAGTCACGCATGTGCGAAGTATTCTATTGTTTGATAGACTGATCATCTCCATTCCATATGTATTCCTAGCACACCAAGCTACTAATTGATTTGTTCAAGGATAAGAAGTTCAAATGCTATTCCCGAAGGGCCCAGACGGACATGCACAAGACTTCGTTATCTTCAATGATGGTTCCCAATTTGAACTCGGTAGTATTTTATTATAAGACTACTACGTGGTCATGCTTGTCTGGGACAACGTGTTCACAGGTACGTAGCAGAACTAGCTCATATTTTGGAGCTTGCTATCATAGTTCACTCCCCGAGAATCTCACAACGCCATCTCGTCGATTTGTGTTGCAAACTTTTGTTTCTAGACATGGCGTCTGAAATATTCTGTTACCAACCAGATCTGAATCTCAGGCAGATATGATGGTTGGAAAGTTCCCATCATTTGCATTTTGTTCCCAGCTTGCGCCTCAGTAATTGTTGTCTAGGATCATCTTCAAAAGTGGACTTACCATGGGTCCCATCCATTTCCGGTGATAGGCAAAAATCACTCATTGCGTTGTCTTCAACAAGGTAGTCCACATCATCCTTTTTAATCGGAGTATGTCGTTCTCTCGAACTCCGTCAAACGATCGTTGGTGATTGCCTTAGGCTGGTATAGATAATTTCAATGATCTCTATATCAAAATTAATTCTTTTTGCCACTTAAGGGAATAATTCTATGAGTCACCTTCTCTAAGGTGCCCCACCATCTTCTCAAGTGTGGAGTTATTGCCTACCAAGTGAACCTTCATCATTTGTTCACTCCATCCCTCTGGATGAGGTCTCAGCTCAAGAGATGGTTCAACGTCTCACTCCATGAGTTGATCTTGAGTTGCTCGATCTTCAAAAGATCAAATTTCGCAGAGTTTCTCTCGTCATCAGTGTGTTGGACGAAGGTCTTGATAGCAAGGATGTCAAGATCTACATGATGTAGGCAATCAACGTTCTTATGAAGTGCAACCTGGACCGTGAAGATTGTGTTAGTTTGCGTCCCCCCTTCATCTTACCCTATGCTTGAATCTCAGCACGAGATTCTTGTTTAGTGGGGGTGAGTTGTCACATCCCTAGCTTCTGGTACTGCCTAGTGTGTGCATCTTGCTTGCTTCATGTTTAAGTTTTCAGAAAGTTGAAATGGGGATTGATTAGACCCTAGCACCAAATGAACTCAACTAGGGTTTACTAAAAATACTTTTGAGTGTACCCAAAATGCCCTTCACAAAATGTTCATCATTTTTGGTCTTGGCTAAAACCTCTGCCAAAAATGGTTTCATACTTTTTGGAGCCATTTTGGGTCTTTGATTTAAGTCATAACTATTTGCATTCAGACATTTAAAATGCTGGAAATATTTTAAAGTGTCCAAATAATTCTGAAAGCAATTTTAGGCTGTTGGGAATAATCTCAAATGTGCCTCTGATTATTTTCAGGATTTTTCAAAATGATTTAGTATTTTTACTAAATCAGAACACACTTCAGAAGAAAAAGAAAAGAAAAGAAATAAGAAAAGGTTAGGAGCTAACCTGGGCTTACCTAACGAGCCCACCTACCTGTAGGAGCAGCTTAGCTGCAGGCTCGGCCCACCAGGGGCAGCATTTTCTTCTTCCTCCTGCCAGGAGGAGAAGCGGCTGCGTGCCCAGCGCACAGCCGGCTGCGGCCACGTCTCCCCGCCACCTCCTGCTCCTTTGGCCCTTCTCGACCCCCTAGAGAAGCCACGCACGCCCCCAGGCTCCTCTCACTCTCCCTCGATCTCTCTGCCCTCTCCTAGCTCTCTCCCCCGCACCACCGAACACGCCCGTCGCCGCCGTTCGCCTTTGCCGCGGCCACAACCACCGCCTCGCCTCCCTAAGCTGTCCAAGAGCTCCGCCGCATTGTCCACGTCCTCTGCACCGAGCCATACGGCCGAAAAGGCCCTCAAGCGCCGCCCCTGACGCCTTCTTCCTCCTCGGTCGTCGGAGATCCACCTCGACGGCCCGCTCAGCTCCGGCCTTCCCCGAGCCCGCAGAGACGCGTACCGTTACCGTCGTAAGCTACTCACCCTAACCCCCCTCTCCTTCGTCTCGTTTGCGTGCCATAGCCGCCGCCCCGCGAGCACCCGCCGCCGCCGTCCGCCATGGCCCGCGAGCCTCGCGCTCCCGAGCTCGTCCGCCTACCCCAATAGCATCCTCTTGCTCACCGTGCTCCCAGGAGTCGAACGCACGCACCAGATCCTCACGATGTGCTCCGTGGCCCCGCGTCCGCACACCTCCGAGCTTCGGCAGCCGCATCCGTCGTCGCTGCCGTCTCTGTAGGTCACCCCGGCTCCTGGCGCTTGCGCCAGAAGATGCGCCGCACTGCCAGCTCGCCGTAGCCGCAAACCACGCACGAAACGGTGCTCCATAGCGCCGTCCCGAGCAAGTCCGGCGACCCTTTGCCATCGGCTTTGGTCGCCGGCGTTAAGCCGCCGACGTGGCACACTTAGTTAGCACTAATGACCCCGCTAAAACACTCTAGTGCCACTGCCATGTGGGCCCCGTGCCCGTTTAGTTTAATTTAATTTTTGGTTTAGTTTAGTTCTTAACCTAGTCGGACCCACACGTCAGCATTGACTTTGCTGACGTGGCCGTTGACTGGACCCACCTGTCTATGACTCAAGCCAGCACTGAGAGACTGACCAGTGGGGTCCACTGGTCAGGTTTGACCTGGACCAGCCCCTGTTGACCTGCTGACGTCAGCATGTAGTCATGATGACGCAGTAAGTATTTTCTGGGATTTAAAATAAATCAGAAATGATTTATTTATTTTCAGAAAATACTTTAGACTTCTAAAAATCATATAAATCAACCGTAGCTCAGATGAAAATAATTTATATATGAAAAATGATCAGAAAAATATGAAGAATCTGTTTATGGCATTATCATGCATGTTTGAGCAACTTATGCCTGCTGATCAGGTCAAATCAAATAAATGTCATTTAAATAATCCCATATGGAGTTTGAATTTGAACCTTTGGTTCAAATCAACTTCATTTAAATCACTGGTAGTTGCATTAGCTCAAATCACAGCATGTTCCCATGTCATGATCATGCATCATATTGTTGCATTGCATTGATTGTGTTCTTTCTCTTGTTTGCCTGTGTTTGTCCCCTCTCAGTAGACGTGGTTCCGGCGATGAGACCGATGACACTGATGAAGAGCTATACTATCTTCAGAAGTGTCAGGCAAGCAAAACCCCATTGAGCATTCCGATAGAATCCCACTCTCTCGGTCTTGCTCTCTTTTACTGCATTAGGACAACAACGTTTCAACTGCTATTTGTTGCGGTAGCTGAACCCCTTTTCCTCTGCATGACCTGTCATTGCCACAGTAAATAGTTGAAACCTAGTAGCATGAGTAGGAGTTGTTTTAGCCATGTTGTGCCTACTCATTCATGCTTCTGGTTATGCCGGCTATGCTTAGAGTTGAGTCAGGTCCGATTCATCGGGGATGAATCGGACGTGTGTGAAATTGTCCTACTGTTGAGAGCTAAGTTTGTGAACACGATTTGGTAAAGGTAGAGATGAGAGGCCATGTAGGAGTACATGGTGGGTTGTCTCATTAAAACCGTCCTCAGGAACTGAGTCCTGTGTTTGTGATCCATGAACAGCTACTACCACACATTGGGCTCTGGGCACTCCAAGCTCTCTCAACTTATTAATCAACCCGATCTCTGTCCAGGAGTTGCAATTAGTTTCTGGTGTTTGTAGTATACTGGAGGTCGTGCAGAGCGCCGACCCTCGGGTGGGCAGTGATGCGGCAGGTACGTGGCACGGTGTACCGGGTCGCCCGTTTGGTGGCTCGGGAACCCTGTACACATCGTTTGGGGCCGTGAGCGACACCCCGGCCGTATCTCCCCACGGATGGAACCCAAATAGGCGATAAACCTGGACTAGAGACTTGTGTGGTTAGTCAGGTCGTGGCCGACACCCTCGCTGGGATTCCGCTTGAAGGTTGCCGAGTACATGTCGTGTAAACGGCGATAAGTGGTGAGAGCGTGTGTGAAGAAGTACACCCCTGCAGGGTTAACATCATCTATTCGAATAGCCGTGTCCACGGTAATGGACTTCGGGGTTACCTGTACAGTTGATAGACAAGTGGAAGTGGATACTCTAAAACGCGCAAGATAAGCGTGAGTGCTATGGATGGCCTTCTCGTAGGGAGACGGGAGCGGATCCATAGTGGTGTATTGATTGGTTAATTTGTGGACTCGTGTGCGTCACTTCAAAAGAGTTACTTGCAGTCCTAGTTGAGGATAGCCACCGAGTCAAAGATGGCTTGCTGCTGTCAAACTCCACCACCCATTTGTTGATACTGTTGCATATGTAGCTAGTTCTGATATAAGTCTTGCTGAGTACCCTTGTACTCACGTTTGCTTAATTTATGTTTTTGCAGAGAGACTACAGTCTCACTAGGAGTTCCGCGTGGACTTCTACGTTTAGCTTGTTACCTCAGCTACGACCTTGTACCCTTGGGAGGGTCTGGTAGATAATCAGGCTTAATAGCCTTTTTCCTTTTCAGATGTGTGTACTCAGACATGTTTATGCTTCTGTTACCTGTATGCTCTGTATGCT
Source organism: Secale cereale (assembly GCA_902687465.1). Lineage (NCBI taxonomy): Eukaryota > Viridiplantae > Streptophyta > Magnoliopsida > Poales > Poaceae > Secale > Secale cereale. The sequence goes on along the minus strand of LR738710.1, from coordinate 662,199,608 downwards.
GGGTCATGAGACCCTCTGTTTGTAATAAATGTTACGATGGCGCTTCTGGGCCTTTATCTATATGAGTTGTTGAGTTAGGTTGTGATGCCATGTTGTACATCACATACTTGCATGTTATGCATACATGTAATGTGTATTGCTATGTGTGGGATGCGACACCTAGTTCTTTACCCTTGGTAGCCTATCTTACAGGGAAATGCCTCCTAGTGCTTCCACTAAGCCTTGGTAGCTTGCTACTACTCCAGAACACTTAGGCTAGCCGGCTTGTGTCCTTCTTCTTTCCTGTGTTAGTCCCTTAGGGGAAATGTTATGCGTTGTTCCTTTAAGTCCTTGTAGCTTGCTACAACTTGGGTTCATACGTTGATGACCGACATGTTCGTTGCTGGGTCATGTATGCCCGTCTCTGTAATTTAGCACCACTTTAGGTTTATAACTAGTCATGTCGGCCGGGTTCTCTGTCATATGGATGCTAGCGACACTATCATATACGTGTGCCAAAATACGCAAACGGTCCCGGGCCAGGTAAGGTGGCACCCGTGGGGATACCGTGCGTGAGGCCACAAAGTGATATGATGTGTTACAAGCTAGACCTGTGTGACTTAGGATCGGGGTCCTGACAACACGGAGGAAAGCTTCACACACCACTATGAAAGCGGAGATTTAAAGGATTGAATTCGGGGCTAGATCATGGAAATCCAGCCCGTAGAAAACAGTAGGCCCCATACGAAGGTGTGAAGAGGGAATCCTAGCCCCTAACAAAGTGTCAGACGAAGACGACTCTCTCACCCGCCTCCGGGACGTGAATCGCCTGATCCTGGGCGGGGACTCGGTGCGCGATGTTGGCGGCGAGGTAGTCCACGCTCCAGAGATCCTCCACGGTCTTCTCAGTAATCGTGGAGGCCTCCCACTTGCCTCTGGCGCCGGTTCCAGCCATTGCTAGGGAAGGAATTGGTGGTTGAGGAACTGGGAGCTGCGGGCGCAAGAGATGAGGATGTTGGGGCTAGGAAGATTGGAGAGCTAGGGCTTGAGGAAGGTGTGGGGCTGATGGAAGGGATTGATATCCTTTTATAACGCTGTGAATACAGAACGTCCCCCCACTTTAGCCATAAACCTCGCCGGTTCCCAAAGTGGTCATGCGTAATGCGCGGTTTGGATGCTCACGTCGCATTAATAAGGAGCCCATAGTAAGCGGGCACGATATCTGTTTTGATAAGACGTGTCAGTGGGGTTATACCTCGAAACACAAAACTAGGACCTATTAAAATAATTCGATATGTTAGTGGGATGGACGCGACGCTTCACCAAAAAGTTGTCAGTGAAGACACACTATTAGTTTTCTTTCAATGCCTTGCCCTCAAGGCTAATGTTTGTATTAACCATGCAGAGCCGGACACAATACATTTTTTGCAGAAGATAGTGCCTCGATATGTTTGGAAGAAGGAACCCTCCTTGCAATGCCGAAGACAATACGGAAGCCAAACTCATCCTCATCGAAGACAGGTTCAGGGGCTACTGAGGGAGTCCTGGATTGAGGGGTCCTCATGTGGCCGGATAACTCGTGGTCGGCCGGACTGGTGGGCTGTGAAGATCATCGTTGAAGATCGTCTCTCGTATCCGGATAGGACTCATGTGTGTGTATAATGGCAGGTTTTAGGTTCGGGTGTAATCTTTCCTTCCTCTGCAAGGTGGTCATGTACAAACCCTAGGGCCCTGTGGTGCATATATAAAATGGAGGGATTAGTCCGTAGAGGCTGAACAACAATAGCCGATTCGTAGCAATCACCCTGGTTAGACTTCTAGGGTTTAGCCATTACGATCTCGAGGTAGATCAACTCTTGTAATCATATTCATCAAGATCAATTAAGCGGGAGTAGGGTTTTACCTCGATCAAGAGGGACCGAACCTGGGTAAACACTGTGTCCCTTGTCTCCTGTTACCATCGATCCACAAACGCATAGTTCGGAACCCCCTACCCGAGATCTGCCGGTTTTGACACCGACACCAAGCCTTGGAGAGTGCTAATAAAATCAAGGAGGGTGCTAATGAGGTTGTTACCGCTGCTACCACCAAGGCAGACCTTGAAATCCAGGTGGGTAAGCTGAAGGAGGTGCTCGCCAACAGAAACAAGGAGATCGAAATCCTCAAGGGTGAAGCGCAGAAAAAGCCCTCACTCTAGAGGAGCTACAGAAGCAGCTCACAACCAAAGATCAAGATATCAATGTCGTCAACAACATAGCTGAGGATCTAAAAGCTAAGCTTGTCGGCATGGAGACAAATCTTGAATCCACCGACAAGGTTGGATCTCCCCTTGCTGACAAGGTCCTTCAAGTTTGCATGATCCAGGGTGATCCCAGGGATTAAACTTGTTGTTATGTCCATCACCGTGCTGCCGTGTAAAAGATACATTTGATCTCACATTAGGTTTGCACTGCGTTTGTGATTTTATGTTGCTCGACTCCTGGCAGAGCCAGCAGAAGAATCATTGCAATCTTGTCGCTGTTGCTCTTGCGCAGCAATGGGTTGGCACGACGGAGGTTGCACCTAGGGATCTTGGACTTGATCAACAGGTGTCTTGCCATGTGGGTGCTACTGATCGCGTACGACAGTGCTGCTTGGAGTTGCGTCACGCCTGTTCTGTGAAGGACGCGACATGTGTCTTGAGGTTGAGCCCCCGGCTGCTGTTGCCGGAGGGTCTTGATTTGCGCTAGAGCAAGTATTGTGGCTCCTGTGGCTGCGATCGCCGACGTGTCGAGGAGGTGGGAATTGCTCATCCGCACCACCTGCACCATTGTGGTTGTTCTCGCTAGAATGTCGAGCAAGTTGGCTACCTCTGGTCCCGCCGCCTCCTGCTCCGACCATGATGCGCACGGCGACCGTGCCACCTGCGCTGGTCGTGCGAACTGTGGTGTTTTCATTGCCCAAATTGGCCGTGCTTCCCGTGCCACCTACAGTCACTTGCGAGGGAACCTTGGAAGTGGAGGGATTCATCGTTGTGTCGCCCTTCTTCACGGGAGCCATGGACGATGAAAATGGGTGATGAAGTTAATGGAATTGACGTGCGCTCTGCAGATTCAGGTTCACGCAAGTGATCCCCCAACCTGGTGCGGCCAAGATGTCGATGTGTAACAACCATCTATGGGGCCATCAAGCCCCTTTACTAGTTCGGCAAGGGAGATGCACAAAACACAAACAGTAGAATCAACAGAGGATGTGAGAGATTTACCCAGGTCCGGGCCACCTTTGAGGTGTAAAACCCTACTGGTGTGTTTGTATATTGGGTGTGTGCGAAAGAGCACACGTGCAAGGAGTGCAACGTAGCAAGGTGCAGGGGAAGCAGCTACCCATGTACTTGTGCCAAGGCTCGATCAACAGCGAACCCCGTAAATGTTGCCATGGCCCTCCTTTTATAGCTTAAGGGGTTACCACTTTCAAAGATATTGACGACGGGTATCCTCATCAACACCCTATAGAATTTCAAGACATCGGGGTTGGCTGCACCCCTCAAGCTATTTGGTCGCAAGGCCGGCCCCTTGGGCCGCCTGGTCCAACGGCCGGCTGCCAGGAGACGGAGCGCGCCCAGCAGGCAGATTCAGGGAGCCGGCACCTAGCAGGTGGCCCCGGGCTCCCTCAAAGTTTGCACCCATTCAACCATGACACGACGAGGCATGGTACAGTGCAACCTCCTGCCCCCGAGTCTTGGGCGTAGCGTGGCCACAATGCGAGTGTACCATGCAGACACCCCCCATCCAGCGCGACACTGTAGCCACGCGATCCATGATTATGCCCACATCAGCGAGGACCGCGCTCCCATGACGGGCAGTCGGTACGGCCTGCAGGCGGCGGGCCGTACCTGTCGAAGAGACACTAGAAGACGGTGAGGGCCCAGCAGGCGGTGCCAAGGGTGGGCCGGCTATTAGAAGGCAACCCTTCCTTCCCTTGAAGTGCATGAACCATTAAGCTGATGAGACGGGGTGTGGCTACAGTGAGCGCCCGCCAGGCGGCAGGACTGTAGCCGTCCACCCCTCGACAAAGCTTCCTTCATCAAAGGCGAGGCTACTGTATAAAGGCCCCAACTAGGCCCGCGAACAGCGGGCCCTACATGTCGACCAAGGCTCCCGCAATCGGAGGGACCCACCAAACGGCGGGCCCCAACAGCCGGTGGAGAAGCCGGCACCCAGAGACACTTACGGCCGGGCCCTACACCCGTATAGATTACCGTTGTACCCCTCGGGGTAGGTCTATATAAACGCCCCATGCTTCCCCATGTAAGGGTTTCAGAACCCTAGCCACCATACAGTCATCCATAGAAGGAGAAGCTAGAACTAGCCTTGCTCTTCTTCCACCTCTAGAAAAATAGCTCAAGGAGCACCCTTGTACCTTGTTGACGATAGTAATGACGTGGAGTCCCCGCAGAGCAGGACTAGGGGTGTTATCTCCTCGGAGAGCCCTGAACCTGGATAAATCCCTTTGACGTTCAAGATATCGCCTAATCCCATTTCCAAGAACCAGCGACGTACTATTGACCCCCTCCATGATAAGCCATCCTTTGGTATATGTCGCACGAAAACCCCTGACATTTGGCACCCACCGTGGGGCTAGGTGCACCGCCGTCCGGAAACACGTTCTGGAAGTGAACCCTTTTCCTTCCTGGCGAGCACATCCAGCCGGCCATGCCCGATGGTGTCAACACTGACGCGCTTTGTGGCGTGGAAGCCACTTGTGTAGCAAGCAGCCTCGCCGGTCTCCTTAGAGGGATCCGCCCCGCTTACGAGCCCGCGGTCGACGCGGAGGCAGCTCGCTCCGAGAGTCGCCTTGTCGACATCCTCGGCGAACTCCACATTGCTGACAAGCCCTCGCCCGATGCGGGAGCCGCCAGCGCCGAGAGCTACATCGTCGATCTCTTCGGCAAGCTCCACATCATCAACAAGTCCGCCTCCGACCAGGAGTTGGCTCCACCGACCCGCCTGTTGGCATGCTCATCGACATCGAAGCGGCGTCAACTGACGCATTCACCGACCACGTGGTGGTCATCGATGATCCGCTCCCTCCAACGATCAACGATGCTAGCCCCAGCACCATCACGGAGGCGATGGTCACCAACCACGGCGGAGCCTCTAACACCGCCGGCCAAGACCCGTTGTAGGCGGCAGTGTGGGCTCTGTCTGCCCATATAGCTGCGGGGGCTGACGGCACGATGCTGGAAACGCTCCACGTCTCGCTCCTCGACAGCGCCAACAAGCTGGCGACCATGAGGCGCCTCACTGAAGCCTAGCAGCGCGAGATCGACCGCGCTGTTGGTGGCACGCTGGCTGCGGGCGAGCCAAGCCGGGCTGGCGCGATCCAGCAGCGGGTGCTGCTATCGCCAGCATGCCAGGGGCCGAACTCCCAGTCTACACCACCCGATGGAGATATTACGTGCCGCGCAGGCGGCGGCCGATGAGCTAGACCACCTGGAGGGTGACGAGCGCCGCTACATGACGGCATGCATCCAGCAACTCCTCGACACAGCTACCAAGCAGCAGGAGGCTCTCTGCCGTGTGCTGGATACCGGTGCTCGGGCCGAGAACCTCCCCCCCGCGCCGTGAGCAAGGGGATACCTCCCGGTCTCCAACAAGCAGCACCCCCGGTCGGCAAGGCCAAAGCCGACTGCCAGCCGCAGTCGGCGCACCCACATCACAATCGAGCACGACCAAGATGGCCGCCCACGACCAGTGGAACGATGGAACAATCGCCTGCCTCATCCTCCCAGCTGGGAGAGGCGCGCTTCCCCGCCGCCTGTTAACCATCCGACTCTCGGAGGCTGGCTGGGCCACCACGAAGGAGTCGAAGAAAACGACGCCTGTCACCGGATCGACCGACTCGCTCGATCCTTTGCACTAGAAGAAGAATATGCCATTGGGCCGCCATGTTTCGGTAATTGCATACGCGACAAGCCCTTCCCCAAAGGGTTCTCGCTCCCTCAAGACACTCCCAAGTTCAACGGCTCCGTGAAGCCGGAGGACTGGCTGGTCGACTACTCCACAACTGTCAACATAGCAAACAGCAACAAGCATGTTGCTATGAAGTATGTTCCGCTCATGCTTCAGGGCACGTCCCGGACGTGGCTGAATAACCTCAAGCCTTACAACATCAATAGCTAGCTAGAATTCACTGACGTTTTCACCCGCAACTTCACCAGCACCTACAAGGGATCGCCGAAGCCCTGCCAGCTCTTCCTGTGTGTCCAGGGCCCGACTGAGTCCGCCCGCGACTATCTGAGGCGATGGGCCGAGCTCCGTAACTCTTGTGAAGGGGTGCATGAGGTGGAAGCCATTGAGTACTTTACCGCTGGGTGCAGAGAAGGCACCTACTCAAGCACAAGATCCTCTACAACGAGCCCACTACGCTAGACGAACTGCTGATCACAGCAGACAAGTATGCCACGGCCGACTCCTCCATGAAGGCGGAGTTGCAAGTGTACACGTCCGGGAAGATGATCCCTCCGGCTCCTCGGACACCAATAGGCGAATCCAGTCGGCGACCACAGCCCAATGACAACAAGCACAAGGCCTTGTAGCCGGCTTCTACCAGCCAACAAGTGGCAACAGTCGAGGGCCAGCAGCCGGAAGAGCAGTCCGGCCAGGCCAGCAGCCGGAAGAGCAATCCGGCCCCAAACATCTGAAGGGCGGAAAGCCTCCTTGGCTGCCCGCTTTCTCCTTCGAACAGACCCTTGATGCTCCCTACAAGTTCCACAGCGGAGCGAAGCCATCCAACCAGACCACTTGGAAGTGCCACTGGCTCACCAGAATCGCCAAGGACGAGGGCCTGCTGCCTCCACCTGCCGGCCTACCGGCTCCGCCTCCTCGGCAGCCGGCGGCCCAACCAGTCGATGTAGTCCATGATGAGTTCCCTGAAGCACATGGAGCCTACGTCATCTTCACCAGCGTGGCCAACGACAAGCATAACCGGCGCCAGCAGCACCAGGAGGTGAACACCGTCGCCTTGGAAACCCCAGAGTTCGTGATTTGGTCCAAGAGGCCCATTAGCTAGAGTGGAGCCGACCACCCTGTGTGATGCCATCACCGGGTTCTTACGCCATGGTTCTGGATTCAACGTTCTCAATCGAGAGGCGGGCCTGCCGCTTCTCCCGGATCCTGATAGATGGTGGCAGCAGCATCAACATCCTCTACCGTGACACCATGGAGAACATGTGCATCAAAGAGAAACAACTTCAGCCCAGTCGGACTGTCTTCCATGGCATTGTAGCCGACCTTTCCTTCTCTCCAATCGGCAAGATCAAGATAGATGTTTTGTTCGGAGACAAGAGCCACTTCCGCCGTGAGCCAATCTGGTTTGAGGTGGTGGATTTGGAAAGCCCCTACTTTGCACTCTTGGGCCGGCCAACACTCGCCAAGTTCATGGCGGTGCCCCATTACGCCTACCTCAAGATGAAGATGCCAGGTCCCAAGGGCATCATCACCATTGCCGGAAACTACCACAAGTCGGTCGCATGTGCTGCAACAATCAGTCGGTTGGCCGAGTCCCTCGTCATAGCTGAAGAGAAGCGCCTCCTCGACTGGGTTGTGGCAATGGCTGGCAAGCAGTCGGGCATGCCATCTGATTCCAAGGATGCGGAACCTCAAGGCTCCTTCCAGCCGGCCAAAGAGACCAAGAAGATTGCTTGGACTGGGCACACCCGGAGAGATTTGCTGTCATAGGATCAAACCTTGATAGCAAATAGGAAAGCGAGCTCGTCGACTTCCTCCGTGATAATCGGGACATCTTCGCATGGTGCCCCAAGGACATGTCGGGTGTTCTGATGGATTTCGCCGAGCACAAGCTACATGTAAGGCCGGAAGCGAAGCCGGTCAAGAAACCACTCCGCCACCTGTCGGAAGAAAAAAAGAAGAATTGTTGGTGAAGAGATCGCCCGACTCCTAGCAGCCGACTTAATCATGGAAGCATTCTACCCAGACTGGCTCGCCAACCCAGTCCTCGTGCTGAAGAAGAATAACAAATGGCGCATGTGCATTGACTACACCAGCCTCAACAAAGCCTGCCCCAAAGATCTCTTTGCCTTGCCTCTGATAGATCAACTGATCAACTACATAGCCGGATGCGAGCTGCTGTGTTTCCTTGATGCTTACTCTGGCTACCACCAGATCAAGTTGGACCCGGCAGATCGGCGGAAGACCGCCTTCATCACACCATTCAAAGCTTTTCTGCTACCTGACCATGACGTTCGGCTTGAGAAACGCCGGTGACACGTTTTAGCGTTGCAGGCAGAAATACCTCGTCAATCAGCTCAGCAGAAATGCCCACGTTTATGTGAACGATATTGTGGTGAAGACGGAGAAGCGTGGCACCCTGTTGGAGGATCTCCAGGAAACCTTTGACAATCTGCGCCTATTTCAGATCAAGCTAAACCCGGAGATATGTGTCTTCGGGGTGCCAGCTGGCCAACTCCTTGGCTTCCTGGTTTCTGAACGCGGCATCAAATGCATCCCTGTGAAGATCAATGCCATCGAGCGGATGGAAAGGCCAACCCGGCTGCGAGGCGTCCAGAAGTTCACCGGGTGCCTAGCATCTCTCAGCCGGTTCATTAGTCGGCTGGGCGAGAAAGCTCTTCCCCTGTACCAACTAATGAAGAAAACCACTTGCTTTGAGTGGAATGACAAGGCGGACGAGGCTTTCCTCCAGCTCAAGAAGATGCTGGCCACGCCGCCTGTCCTGGCGGCTCCAACTGCTAAGGAACCCATGTTCCTTTACATCGCCGCGACTAGACGAGTGGTCCGCACTATGATCGCGGTCGAGCGCCCAGAAGATGGAAAGGCACAGCCGGTCCAGAGGCCCGTCTACTGCTTGAGTGAGGTGCTGTCGGCCTCCAAGCAAAACTACCCCCACTACCAGAAGATGTGCTATGGCATGTACTTCACCACCAAGAAGGTCAAGCAGTACTTCCAGGAGCACTCCGTCAGGGTCGTCTACACCACCCCACTTGTCGAGATCATAGGAAACTGGGATGCGTCAGGCGGAGTGGCGAAGTGGGCCATCGAGCTAGCCCCCTTCACCAGTTTCCACCAGCCCCGCACTGTCATCAAGTCCCAAGCGCTGGCCGACTTCCTCGTCGACTGGGCCGAGACCCAGTACCTGCTGCCAGCACCAGACTCCACCCATTGGCGGATGCACTTTGATGGCTCGAATATGTGCACCGGTTTGGGAGCCGACATTGGCCTTACCTCTTCCAAAGGACATTGGGAACAATACAATACATGCCTTGTTGCCCCTGCTGTCACTGGGAAAGGACACCGCAAGATTGAACCCAAATCTAGTAGGCCAAACCAAACTGATAATTCGAAGAGACTTGCAAAGATATTTAAATCATGCATAAAAGATTTCAGAGAAGAATCAAATATTGTTCATAGATAATCTTGATCATAAACCCACAATTCGTCGGATCTCGACAAACACACCGCAAAAAGAATTACATCAAATAGATCTCCAAGAAGATCGAGGAGAACTTTGTATTGAGATCCAAAGAGAGAGAAGAAGCCATCTAGCTAATAACTATGGACCCGAAGGTGTGTCGTAAACTACTCACAACTCATCGGAGAGGCTATGGTGTTGATGTAGAAGCCCTCCGTGATCGATTCCCCCTCCGATGGAGCTCCAGAACAGGCCCCAAGATGGGATCTCATGGGTACAGAAGGTTGCGGCCGTGGATTTAGGGTTTCACGGTGCTCTCGGATGTTTTTAGGGTACATGGGTATATATAGGACGAAGAGGCATGTCAGTGGAGCTACGAGGGGCCCACGAGGGTTGCGGGCGCATCCCCCTGCCTCGTGGCCACCTCATGGCCTCCCTGGCGTGTACTGCAAGTCTTCTAGGTTGCGTTTTGTTCCAAAAACGATCCTCTTGAAGGTTTCATTCCATTTGCACTCCGTTTGATATTCCTTTTCAACGAAACACTAAAATAGGCAAAAAAACCCAGCAATTTGCACTAGGCCATGGGTTAATAGGTTAGTCCCAAAAATAATATAAAAGTGTATAATAAAGCCCATTAAACATCCAAGACAGATAATATATTAGCATGGAATGATAAAAAAATTATAGATACATTGGAGACGTATCAAGCATCCCCAAGCTTAATTCCTGCTCGTCCTCGAGTAGGTAAATGATAAAAACAGAATTTTTGATGTGGAATGCTACCCAACATAATTCTCAATGTAATTTTCTTTATTGTGGCATGAATGTTCAGATCCGAAAGATTCAAGACAAAAGTTTAATATTGACATAAGAATAATAAGAATTCAAGCATACCAATAAAGCAATTATGTCTTCTCAAAATAACATGGCCAAAGAAAGTTCATCCCTAAAAAATCATATAGTTTGGCTATGCTCCATCTTCGTCACACAAAATACTCAAATCACGCACAACCCCGGTTTCGCCAAGCAATTGTTTCATACTTAATGTTTTTCAAACCTTTTCAACTTTCATGCAATACATGAGCGTGAGCCATGTATATAACACTATAGGTGGAATAGAGTGGTGGTTGTGGAGAAGACAAAAGAGGAAGATGGTATCACATCAACTAGGCGTATTAATGGGCTATGGAGATGCCCATCAATAGATATCAGTGTGAGTGAGTAGGGATTGCCATGCAACGGATGCACTAGAGCTAAAAATGTATGAAAGCTCAACAAAAGGAACTAAGTGGGTGTGCATCCAACTTGCTTGCTCATGAAGACCTAGGGCATTTGAGGAAGCCCATCGTTGGAATATACAAGCCAAGTTCTATAATGAAAATTCCCACTAGTATATGAAATTGACAAAACAAGAGACTCTCTATCATGAAGATCATGGTGCTACTTTGAAGCACAAGTGTGGAAAAAGATAGTAGCATTGTCCCCCATTTCTTTTTTTCTTTTTTTTCTGGGCCTTTTTTTTGTCCTTTCCTTTTTTGGCCTTTTTTTGCGGGACAATGCTCTACTAATTATGATCATCACACTTCTATTTATTTACAACTCAAGGATTACAACTCGATACTAGATCAAAATATGACTCTATATGAATGCCTCCGGCAGTGTACCGGGATGTGCAATGAATCAAGAGTGACTTGTATGAAAAATTATGCATGGTGGCCTTGCCACAAATACGATGTCAACTACATGATCATGCATGGCAATATGACAATGATGAAATGTGTCATAATAAAAGTAACGGTGGAAAGTTGCATGGCAATATATATCGGAATGGCTATGGAAATTCCATAATAGGAAAGTATGGTGGCTGTTTTGAGGAAGGTATATGGTGGGTGTATGGTACCGAAGAAAGTTGCGCGGTACAAGCGAGGCTAGCAATGGTGGAAGGGTGAGAGTGCGTATAGTCCATGGACTCAACATTAGTCATAAAGAACTCACATACTTATTGCGAAAATCTACAAGTCATCAAAACAAAGTACTACACGCATGATCCTAGGGGAAGGGTTGCTAGGAGTTAACCATCGCGCGATCCCGACCTCCACACAACGGATGACAATCAATGAAATACCTCATGCTTCAAATTTGTCACACAACGGTTACCATAAGTGCATGCTACGGGACTTGTAAAGCTCAACACAAGTATTTCTCAAATTCACAACTACTCTACTAGCATGACTCTAATATCACTATCCTCATATCTCAAAACAATCATCAAGTATCAAACTTCTCATAGTATTCAATGCACTTTATATGAAAGTTTTCATTATAACCATCTTGGATGCCTATCATATTAGGACTAATTTTATAACCAAACCAAATTACCATGCTTTTCTAGAGGACTCTCAAAATAATATAAGTGAAGCTTGAGAGATCAATAATTTCTATAAAATAAAACCACCACTGTGCTCTAAAAATATATAAGTGAAGCACTAGAGCAAAATTATCTTAGCTCAGAAGATATAAGTGAAGCACATAGAGTATTCTAATAAATTCTGATTCATGTGTATCTCACTCAAAAGGTGTGTACAGCAAGGATGATTTTGGTAAACTAAAAAGAAAAGACTCAAATCATACATGACGCTCCAAGCAAAACACATATCATGTGGTGAATAAAAATATAGTCTCAAGTAATGTTACCGATAGACGAAGACGAAAGAGGGGATGCCTTCCCGGGGCATCCCCAAGCTTAGGCTTTTGGTTGTCCTTGAATTTTACTTTGGGGTGCCTTGGGCTTCCCCAAGCTTAGGCTCTTGCCACTCTTTGTTCCATAGTACATCAAATCCTTACCCGAAAACTTGAAAACTTTACAACACAAAACATAACAGAAAATCTCGTGAGCTCTTTTAGTATAAGAAAACAAACCACCACTTTAAGGCACTGTATTGAACTCATTATTTATTTATATTTGTGTTAAACGTACTATATTCCAACTTATCTATGGTTCATACCCCCCGATACTACTCATAGATTCATCAAAATAAGCAAACCACACACGAAAAACAGATTCAGTCAAAAATAGAACAGTCTGTAGCAATCTGTAACTTTCGAATACTTCTGTAACTATAAAAATTCAGAAATAAATTGGTGGACGTGAGGAATTTGTCTTTTAATCGTATGCAAAAGTAATCAACATAAAATCACTCTCCAGTAAAAAAAACGGCAGCTACTCTCATGATCGCAAAAGTTTCTGTTTTTACAGCAAGATCGCAAAGACTTCACCCAAGTCTTCCCAAAGGTTCTACTTGGCACAAACACTAATTAAAACACAAAACCACATCTAATAAAAAGCTAGATGAATTATTTATTGCTAAACATAAGTAAAATAAAATAAAATAAAATTGGGTTGCCTCCCAACAAGCGCTATCGTTTAACGCCCCTAGCTAGGCATGATACAAGAATAGATCTAGGTATTCCCATCTTTGGTAGGCAATCAATAAGGGGCTCTCATAATAGATTCATTAGGTAATTTGATTTTCTTTCTAGGAAGTGTTCCATGCCTTTCCTTAACGGAAATTGGAATCTAGTGTTTCCTTCTTTCATATCAACAATTGCACCAATCGTTCTAAGAAAAGGTCTACCAAGAATAATAGGACATGTAGGATTGCAATCTATATCAAGAACGATGAAATCTACAGGCACATAATTCCTATTTGCAACAATAAGAACATCATTAATCCTTCCCATAGGTTTCTTAATGGTTGAATCCGCAAGATGCAAATTTAAAGAACAATCATCAAGTTCATGGAAACCTAACATTCACACAAAGTTTTTGGAATTGTGGAAACACGGGCACCCAAATCATAGAGAGCATAACATTGATGATCTTTAATCTTTAATTTAATAGTAGGTTCCCACTCATCATAAAGTTTTCTAGGGATAGAAACTTCTAATTCAAGTTTTTCTTCATAAGATTGCATTAAAGCATCAACGATGTGTTTGGTAAAAGCTTTATTTTGACTATAAGCATGAGGAGAATTTAGCACAGATTGCAACAAGGAAATACAATCTATTAAAGAGCAATTATCTTAAATCCCTTGAAATCCAAAATAGTGGGTTCATTGCTATGTAATGTTTTGACCTCTTCAATCACACTTTCAACAGTTTTAGCATCAAGATCTAAAAACTCCGAATAATTGGGACGCCTTTTGACTAAAGTTGACTCATCTCCAGTCCCATCTTTATCAAGATTCATATTAGAAAACAAGGATTTAATAGGAGACACATTAATTACTTTTAGATCTTCATCTTTATTTTCTAGATGTTCCGGTTTAGCAGCCATCTTATTAACTAAGGTGGCTTTCTTATCCGAGATGTGGGCTATTAAGCTCTCAAGATGAGCAAACTGAGATTTCAAACCATAAAATTCTTTAGACATATCATCAATCTCTTTATTCATGTACTCCATAAAACTCCTCGGCAACGTCGCGAGAAATTCTTATCCGAGATGCGAGGGATAAGAGTTTGTGACATGTACTTGGTATATGACTTTTGCGTAGATCTCCTCGGCAACGTCGCGAGAAATTCTTCTTGCTACTTCTTGAGCTTGCGTTGTTTTCCCCTTAAAGATGAAAGGGTGATGGAACAAAGTAGCGTAAGTATTTCCCTCAGTTTTTTAGAGCCAAGGTATCAATCCTATAGGAGACTACATGTGAGTCCCTCGTACCTACACAAAAAAATAAGAACCTTGCAACCAACGCGATAAAGGGGTTGTCAATCCCTTCTCGGCCACTTGCAAAAGCGAGATTTGATAGAGATAATAAGATAAATATTTTTGGTATTTTTGTTATAAAGATTGAAAGTAAAGATTGAAAAATAAAAGTAAAGTAAAGATAAATAGTTGATGGAAGATAGACCCAGGGGCCATAATTTTCACTAGTGGCTTCTCTCAAGATAGTAGATTTCTATGGTGGGTGAACAAATTACTGTCGAGCAATTGATAGAAAAGCGCATGGTTATGAGAATATCCAGGGATCATCATTGTATATAGGCATCACGTCCGTGACAAGTAGACCGAAATGATTCTGCATCTACTACTATTACTCCACACATCGACCACTATCCAGCATGCATCTAGAGTATTAAGTTCATAAGAACAGAGTAACGCTTTAAGCAAGATTACATGATGCAGAGGGATAAACTCATGCAATATGATGTAAACCCCATCTTTTTATCCTCGATGGCAACAATAAAATACATGCCTTGCTGCTCCTGCTGTCATTGGGAAAGGACACCGCAATATTGAACCCAAAGCTAAGCACTTCTGCCATTGCAAGAAAGATCAATCTAGTAGGCCAAACCAAACTTATAATTCGAAGAGACTGGCAAAGATATTTAAATCATGCATAAAAGATTTCAGAGAAGAATCAAATATTGTTTATAGATAATCTTGATCATAAACCCACAATTCATTGGATCTCGACAAACACACCGCAAAAAGAATTACATCAAATATATGTCCAAGAAGATCGAGGAGAACTTTGTATTGAGATCCAAAGAGAGAGAAGAAGCCATCTAGATAATAACTTTGGACCCAAAGGTCTGTGGTAAACTACTCACAACTCATCGGAGAGGCTACGGTGTTGATGCAGAAGCCCTCCATGATTGATTCCCCCTCTGGTGGAGCTCTGTAATAGGCCCCAAGATGGGATCTCACGGGTAAAGAAGGTTGCAGCGGTGGAATTAGGGTTTCGTGGTGCTCTCGGATGTTTTCAGGGTACATGGGTATATATAGGACGAAGAGGCTTGTCGGTGGAGCTACGAGGGGTCCACGAGGGTGGGGGTGCGCCTACCCCCCTGGGCGCGCCCCCTGCCTCGTGGACACCTCGTGGCTTCCCTGGCATGTACTCCAAGTCTTCTGGTTTGCGTTTGTTACAAAGATGATCCTCCCGAGGGTATTCATTCCATTTGGACTCCATTTGATATTCCTTTTCCGCGAAACACTGAAATACGCAAAAAACAACAATTTGCACTGGGCCTTGAGTTAGTAGGTTAGTCCAAAAAATAATATAAAAGTGTATAATAAAGCACATTAAACATCCAAAACAGATAATATAATAGCATGGAACAATAAAAAATTATAGATACGTTGGAGACGTATCACTTCACTCCCTTCTTCCTCAATTACGGGGCCGAGGTCGTCATCCCAACCGACATCGAGTTTGACTCACCTCGCGTCACCATGTACACGGAGGCGGAGGCGAAGGAGGCGCGAGAAGACGGCGTTGACATGCTGGAAGAGGCCCGACTACTGGCACTCAGCCGGTCCACTATCTACCAACAGGGCCTGTGCCGCTACCACAGCCGGAAGGTCAGGCCACACTCCTTCTACGAGGGGGACCTTGTGCTCCAGCTAATCCAACGAACAGCCACCCAGCACAAGCTCTCGGCCCCTTGGGAGGAACCTTTCATCATCAGCAAGGCCCTGGGCAAGGACTCCTACTACCTCATCGATGCACAAAAGCCCAGGGCACGCAAGAGGGATGACTCTGGCAAGGAGTCGAAATGCCCATGGAACACGAATCTTCTCCGTCGGTTTTACAGTTAATGCAGTATGTACTGTGCTACATTTTGTAAACAACAGGTCCCTCAAGGAGCACTCGGGGACTACGGTCTATCTATATGATAAAATTATGCCTGTGAATGTGTTAGTTCATTCCTTCGCCCGACACCGGGTCTGGTCAGCCGGCCCGGGGGCTCGCCGCCATGCCCTATGTTGATATCACCTGTAGTTGGAAAAATAGTATGCCGACACCTAAAGCCCCCTCTCGCTTTAAGTTATAGTTCACAGAGCAACTGTCTGACTGGCGAGAGCTAAAGGCAGGAAATAGTGTCCACACAAAAAATGACTAAGGAGGAATAGCAGCATAGGCCAAGCCGGCTTCTTGCTTGAACCATCTGGCTGTCGAGCGGACGGCCAGCCGGCTTCTCGCTTGGCTAGCTACGTTCTAGGTGGCCGAAGTACTTGTCTGTCCTAAATGACCAAGTCCCTAATCCGGCTACAAACCACAGAGTGGCTGTCCGGATGGCAGGGCGGCAGCCAAAGGAAGGCGTCAAAGGAAAAAGATGAAAAGGAACAAAAGGCAAAACCAAGTTAGAACCCGGCAAGAGCACAAGCATGTGCGAGATTAAAGTTATTTAGATAACAAAAGGGCTCTCACCCAGCATTCAATAGAGTTTGAACTACACCCCCGGTGGGTGGAACTGTTCAAATTTAACTTTTTCAAAAGTTACAAGACATGAAAAGCTTGAAAAGATAAAAGGCGGCCTAGGCTAGAGGCGCTGCAGGCGGCGTATACGGGTCAGCGGAGGCGGAAGTGCCGGTTGGTGGAGTGGCCAGCTGCTGAGTCTCGGCCCGGTCAGCATCGGCGATGGTTGACGAATCCTCCTGCGTCTCATTGCCAGACACTTGGTCGGGCCGAGTTCGGCTGGTCGCTCCGCCATCCAGCTCAACGTCTTCGTCTTCCCCTTCCTTGTCGTCTTCCCCGCCTTTGTTGCTGGAAGCGATATCCTCCGCTGAGTCCTCCTCCACTGCTGGGTCCAACCCAAACCAGTCGGGAGGCACCTCAGCACCGTTCTCATCCAGCTCCAGGCCGAAGATGATGGTGTCAGTGTACTCGGTGAGCGCCACGGCACGCTTGATGAGGTCGTCACACACCGCCTCCAGCTCAGGCCCGGCCTCCTGTCGGAAGGTCGCCAATTGGGCTAGACTCAAATCCGGGTACCAATCCTTGGTGAACTCCAAGGCCGTCCGAGCCCGCACCCGGGCCGCGACGCCCTTCCAAGCCTCAAACCGTTTGGCCGCACCTCCAGCCAGTCGGCAGTCCGACTTGTGGTGTGGGGGACCTGGACACCAGGCGAGCTACAGGCGGCAGAGCACTCGGCGAGCTGGATCCAGATGCGCCTTGATGGCTACGAGCTGCTCGCCAAGGTTTCGGGGTGCGTTGGGCGGAATGTCCGTGCTCACCCTCCTCCTCTGCTTGTGCTGCGCCTTGATGGCCTAGCTGATGGTAGTGGCTTGACCTGGAAAGAACTCTGGTAGAAAAGAAAAGAAAATGGTTCAAAAACCAAAGGCCGGCTCCCGCAGCAGCCGGCTATTCAACAAAAGAAGAAATGGCGACACACCATCGACTATGTCCTTGATCATACCGTAGCCGTCGGACGGGAACTTCTCCTTCTTGACATAGTTTGACTGCTGAGTCCCAAAGTCGGCCTTGAGAAGAGCTTCCTCGTCCTTCAGCTGCTGCACTTCCGCCTTGTGCCTCTCCGCCTGGTCCGCTTGATCCTTGGCCAGGCGGTCGCACTCCTGGACAGCACGGCTGTGCTCCCGCACCTTGGTATAGAGCTTGGACTGGACCTAGCCCAGCTGCGTCCGCAGTTCAGCCGCAGCTGCTGCCAAGACAAGGAAAAGCAGGCATCAACATCAACCAAAGATAAATAATCACCGAAAGATCCGGCCCGACTGCTCAGCAGTCAGCCCAAATCTTGGGGACTATACCCAGCGGGTGCGCTAACGTGCCCCCGCCCAAAGAAGACAAAGTGCTTACTTCTGCTCTTGGATAGATCGGCGGTCCGCTTGGCCAGCTCCCGGTGCTGGGAGTTGTAGCCGGTCGCGCGTACATTATGATAATTCTGCAATGGAGACAATAGGAGAAAGAGATACCTTAGCACTCGGAAACCCACCATGGAGTTCCGACCCGCCTGCTCAGCAGTCAGCCCGGAACTCGGGGACTACACCCAGAGGATCACAAAATTCGAAGGCAAAAAGAAGAAAGCGTACCTGGACCGATGATTGCATCTTCAGAAGCTCGTTCATAGACTGCCGAAGGGTAGCGCCGTGAGCGTTGAACTGGGCCAAGATGTCCCGCATCGCCATGTTGAGGGCACCTTGGCTACTCCCGGGCGCCCAGTCCGGCGGAGCATCACTGCTAGCCTCGGCGTCAGGCGCCGATGAGCTCGCGGCCCCAACCTCCACCATCCTAGGGGCTGAGACTGTCCTCGCCGGCCACCGACACGCAGGAGTGCGAGTCGCGCCGGCTTGACCCAGCACCAGCTCGCCGCCAGACGGTGGCACCACCGGTGCCTCAGGACGACAGGCCTCCGCACTTGCAGTCGGCGCGCCGAGGCACTTCCGGCTCTGGCTCGGCAGAATAGCCCCCTCCTCCCTCCGGTGCCGATTGGTCGACCTCGGCCTCCCTAGTCGGCACCTGGCCTTCCAGCAGCGACTACTCCGCGTGTTGCGGGCTGGTGGCCTCCGGGGCCCGGCCACGGGCCGCCTCCTCCTCTTAAGCCTTGGAGGCTGTGTTCGCCTGTGCCTTGGCGGCCGCGTCAGCTTGTGCCTTGGCCGCCTCGTCGGCCTTCGTCCGCGCTGCCTCAGCGGCCTCCGTCTCCATGCGGGCCGCCTCCTACCGCTCCCTCCGCGCTTCCCATGCGTTCTTATCCGTCGCCTCCAGAAGAAGGGCCGCCGGGTCCACGGGACGGGAGACTTCGAGGCCACTTGCCGCCCCAATCACCAGGGTGGACGGGGCCCGCGATAGAGAAAGCGGAGCCCTGGGCAACACAAGCAAGAAGAAGCTTTGCAGGGCAAAAAAAAAGAGAAAGACATATGCAAATCCATAAAAACACTTACGCGGACACCATCGGGCATTGCTTCGGGCCATTTTCCGCTTGGTCGCGGCGACCGAGGCCCTGTCCTTCTTAGGCCAGCTGACGAAGAAGCCGGCCTCAGCCCGACGCTTTGGTGCGCCGGGTGCTCCAGTCGGCGCCGCCGAAGAGCCATCGCCTGCCCTGTCGGTGCCGGGCACGATGCGCGGCTCATCATCCTACTCATCATCATTCGGCCATTTACCGAGGCCGCCTCCTGAGGAGTTGCCTGCTCCATCACTGCTGCCTCCCATGGTGTCGTCCTCCTCCATGGTGGTCGCCCCCAAATCAGGGTCGTCCACGTCGCTTACCGTGCGGTCGGCCATGAACTGATGGCATGGGGCTGGCGCGCCAGTCGCCGCCTGGCCTGGGAAGTGCTGCATCACGGCCAAATGGTCAGGCAGCAAGAAGACCTCAGAAGGAGCAAAGAGAGAGGAATAAGGAACTTACAGGAAGAGGTGGATTAGCCCGGCTGTACGGCTCCTTGCCGAACCGCCACTTCCCCTTTACAAGCTTCCAGGCGAAGACGAAGTTGACTAGCCGGACCACCTCCACGTCCGGTGTTTCCTTGGTGGACATCCGGCATGGGTACCGGCACCCACTCACATTGCTAATCAGGTGAGGCCGGGCCTAAAGATGCAGCACCCGGCGTTTCGCGAAGGCAGCCAGCAAGTCCGAGGACTTGAGGCCTTCGGACTCTATCATCTCTTTGAATCGGGTGAGAGCGGTGGAGTAGACGTCCAACAGGTTCTTCGGCCGGTACTTCCATTTGGTACGCGGCTTGGTAGGCGGGCCGACTGCGTAAGCCAGCAAGTTGACATAGTCCATGGTGGCGTGGACGCTCCGGACTTAGAAGTAAGATTTCTCCGAGAGTTTGGCCAACTCTAGCAGAGCGAGGGCAGGGAAGCGGATCCCGGAGCCAATGCACCGCACCACAACGCAGGCCCCGCACTGGGCTACCTCGCCCTTGATGGCGGTGCCGAGCTTGAGGTAGAAAAGCTCTCCCCACAGCTCGAGAGAAGGCAAAATGCCAAGGTATCCCTCGTAGAGGGTCACGAAGGCCGAAATCAACACCACCGTGTTCGGCATGTGATGGTGGGGTTAAAAACGCGCCGGAGCGTGGTCCGCCATGACCTTGTGCGGGAGGCGTTGGATGCCCTAAAGCGTCTCGAGGTCGAGGTTGCTGAAGTAGATGAGCACGTTGAGGCCGAAGGTCTGCTTCTGGCGAGGGGTTGGCGCCAGCTGAGGACCGCCGTCAACCTGAGCCAGTTGCAGCACGAAGCTGCCCTAAGGAAGGCGAAAGCGTCGGCCGCCGCTGCTCAGGAGGCTTGCGACCATGCCCTGAAGGAGGCCCGAGACGCCGAGCGCCGCTGCGCGGCCACGGAGGAGCGTGAGCGCAAGCTCAAAGCCTTAAACGCCACTCTCGAGCGCCAGGTTCGTGCTCGAAGGGTTGCCCTTGCTGCACCTGTGATGATAGTCCAGCTGGCCTCTCTGCACGGGAGGAGGCGCTGGCACTTTAGGCGATGGAGCTCAGCATGGAGCGCAAGCGCCTAGAGACGACGGAGCGCCAGCTAGCCGAGGCCGAGGACAACCTTGATGACCGCGAGGTCGTGGCGAAGAAGGCTGCCAGGGAGGCGGAGCGTCTCCGGAAGGATTACCGCGAGAAGCTAGGGCTTCACGAGACTCCCTTTGATGACAAGCGCAAGAAGCTCCAAAAGGAGATCACGACACTTAAGAGCAAACTGGCGGATGCCGATCGTCGCCTGCAGGTGTCGGAGAAGGCTCGTGTTGTAGCCAAGCGTCGCGAACGGGCATCGAAGAAGGCTTGTGCCGAGGCAGAATGCCGCGAGCGAGCGTCGGAGAAGGCTCGCGCCGTCGCCAGGGCAGAATTGTCCTGCCTTCACCAGCAAGTGGAGGACATTTTCACCCTCGCGGCTTGAACTTCTGAGGAGGCCACACGAGTCCGTGGAATGCAGCACGCTCGCTCAGAGATGTTTGAGGCCATGCGGCAACGGGTCGGCCGGGCCCTAGGAGAACTTCTTGGCTCGGGGGTCGCCGCCCCCCTGGTTAATGATGACACCGGGTATCTTTGGTTCTTTACCAGGTTGGTGGAGCGTATTGAAGGCGGGGTCAGGAAGGCTCGGCAGCTCGTCGAGGAGAAAAGCCGTGATGTCCCGAGGAGCGCGGTTTCCCGCATCTTTGGCAAATTGCACCGTCTTGACCCTAATGTAGACTTCGAGGCCCTGCTGGAGCCTGCGCCTGAGGCGGTCGCCGGCCCCTCGCAGAATTGGGTGAGCGACTGTCACATCCCTAGTCAGTGCTTGCATTAGGACTAGCTAGAGTGTGCATCATGTTTACTTTCCACAGAAACTTGAAATGGGAATGACAGAAACACCAGCACCCCTCTTCTAACAACTAGGGTTTAATAAAAACTTTTCCAATGTACCCAAAATGCCCTTCAAAAATGTTCATCATCTTTGCCTTGGTCTTAAACCTCTGCCAAAAATGGTGCACAATTTTCTAGGACATCCAAAGGTCTCTGGATTAATTCATATTGTAATTGCATTTGGGCATTTAAATGCTATAAAATATTTTATGTGCCCCAATAATCATAAACTAAAATGTTCCATACTGTTCATATTATATACAATGGGCATGACTAGTTTTATGTGTTATAAAAATGTTCTAGCATTTTTATTAATTCAAAAAAGTTACAAAAGGAATAAAATAGAAAGAAAATAGAAAAAAGAGAGAGACAAGGGGGCAGCCCACTCACCTGGGCCACTTACCTGGCTGGCCCAGCATGGCCCAGCCCGCTGGCGCACGCCAGTTGTCCCCCTCCTCTCGCCAGGAGGACGGGGCGCGTGGCCGCGGCGTGCACGCACGCGTCCGGCCACCTCCTGCCTGGCTGCCTGCGTCCCCCGGCGCCTCGACGCCCCTAGGCGTCACCACACAGCCCCTGGCCCCTCTCTCACTCTCCCCCATGTCCTCCCCCTCCTCTATCCTTTCCGCCGAGCTCCACCGAGCGGGCTCGTCACCGCCGTTCGCTGCCACCGTGCCCTAAGCCACCCCTCGCCTCCCTGACGCACCCATCGGCTCCGTCGCATCGCCCTGAAGCTCCCCACCGACGCACACGACGCCAGAAGCCCCGTAGCGCCGTCCTCGCCGTCGTCTTCAACCTTCGGCACCGGAGATCGCCGCCGCTCGTACGTCGCCGCCCGACCTTCCCCAAGCCCGCGTCGACGCCGTCTGCGACCGCTGTGAGCTCACACATCGAACCGCCCTCTCCCCGGGCTCGATTACGTCTCGTAGCCGCCGTCCCGCAAGCACCCGAGCTCACCGCCGACGTCCTCGTCGCCACCGTCGTTCCAGTGGGCCTTGGACATGCCCGAGAGCTTCATTGTGCTCCTGACCTCACCAGGATGCCGTTGAGCCCTTCCCCTTGCTCGCCCGTGCCCCGCAACGCCTAACCCGATGATGCCCGTGCTCCGGCCGCCGCCACGAGCTCTGCTCCGGCGAGCTCCGGCCACCCTAGCTCCAGCCACCACCACCATTAGATGCGCAAGAGCTCTAGCTCGCCGTAGGACCAAACCCCGTTGCAAACCGCAGCCTGTAGCGCCGTTCCGAGCAACTCCGGCGAGTCACCGCCGCGCGATTTGGTCGCCGCTGGCCAAACTTCGGCGGGCTGACATGGCCTGTTAGTTAGGAACTAATGGTGTTTAGTTTAAACTCCACAGCCACTGACAGTGGGCCCCACCGCATGGTCAAACCCAGTCAACTCCAGTTTTGACCGGAATTAGCCTCTGTGACACTGACATGCGGGACCCACCAGTCAGGTTTGACTTGGACCAGGTCTGTTGACCTGCCGACGTCAGCATGATGTCATGCTGACGCAGTAAATGATTTCCTGGGATTATTTGATTTAAAACAATTCAAGAAATTCCAGAAAATGCTTTAAACTTCAAAAATCATATAAATTCAACAGTAGCTCAGATGGTAAAGATTTATATATGAAAATTGATCAGAAAAATCCAATCTTTCCAATGGGAATGGTTTCATGCATGTTTGAGCAAGTTAACCTTGCTGTTCACATTAAAACATTATAATGCACTTTAATAAATAGTAGTTTGGGTTTAAATTTGAATCTTTGATTCAAATGGGCTCAAACCCTTCTGTTTGTAGTTGCATTAGCCCAAACACATTCATCCTGCCATATCATGAGCATGCATCATATTGTTGCATTTGTTTGCTTATTGATTGTATCATCGGTGTTCTTCGTGTTAGGTCCTGCTCCCGAGGATACTTCTGCGTATCCAGCTGAAGAGCAGTACCCGACAACCACTCTGTCAGGCAAGCAACCATTGATCATTCTGATACAAACCCATCTTCTCGCTCCTGCTCTCTTTTACTACATTAAGGCAACAGCGTGTGAACTGCTACTTGCTGCGGTAGTTGAACCCTATTCTTTTGCATGACTTGTCTTTGCCACAGTAAATAGTTGAAACCCACTAGCATGTGTAGGAGTTGATTGAGCCATGTGATGTGTGATCCACCATGCTATTTGTTTATGTTGCCTGCTATGCTTAGAGTTGTGTCAGGTCAGGTTCATCTGGGTGATGGATCAGAGTGAAATGATCATACTCAATAAAGAGAGGGAAGTGTGGAACATGTTTGGTAAAGGTATCGATGCAAGGCCATGTAGGAGTACATGGTGGGTTGTTTCATTGGAACCGTCCATAGGACCCGAGATCTGTATGTGTGGTTCAAGTTTCAGCTACTACCATGCATTGGGCCCGAAACCAATGGACCCTCTCGGCTTATTAACTACCCTTGTCCTCTGTCCAGGAGTTGCAACTAGTTTCTGGTGTTTGTAGTTTACTGGTGGTCGTGCACATCGCTGACCTCGGGGTGGGCTGTGATGCAGCAGGTACGTGGCATGGTGTACCGGTCGCCCGTTTGGTGACTCGGGAACCCTGTACACATCGTTTGGGGCCGTGAGCGACACGCCGGCCGGATCTCCCCACGGATGGAACCCAAATAGGCGATAAACCTGGACTAGGGACTTGTGTAGTTAGTCAGGTCGTGGCCGACACCCTCGCTGGGCTTCCGCTTGAAGGTTGCCGAGTACATGTCGAGTAAACGGCGATAAGTGGTGGAAGCATGTGTGAAGAAGTACACCCTTGCAGGGTTACCAATCTATTCGAATGGCCGTTGTTCACGGTACGGACTACTTGGTTACTCTTACAGTTCATAGACAAGTTGATGGATACTACTAAAAGCCTCAAGACAAGTGTGAGTGCCGTGGATGGCCCTTCCGTAGGATGACGGAAGTGGATCCACGGTGGTGTATTGTTGTGATGAGTAGAGGACTCGTGTACGTAGTCTTATCTTGCAATCTGCTGAGAGTCGTAGTATAGGTTAGCCAAGAGTCAAACCTGGCTTGCTGCTATGAACTCCACTACCCTTGTTGATAATGATGCATGTATGATAGGTTCTGTTGTAAGACTTGCTGAGTACCTTTGTACTCATGTTTGCTTAATAACTGTTGCAGAGGAGAACCCTGCCCCTTCTGATGGGTTTTACATAGACGTCGACGTCGACGAGTAGCTTGCTACCCAGACGGAGATCCTGAGCTTGTGAAGGGCCTTGTAGATAGTCAGGCTACACCAAGCCTATTTTATTTTCCAAGTTGTCTGTACTCAGACATGTTAGCTTCCGCTTGCTTGTATGATTGTATGACTTGAGTGTTGGGTCATGTGACCCCTACCTGTATGGATATGTTATGTATGGCTCTTCGGAGCCTCTTAAATAAAGTACTTTGAGTCATAGAGTTCTGTTGTGATGCAATGTTGTATTTGCACATATTGAGCATATTGTGTGTATGATTGAAATGCTTGGTATGTGTGGGATCCGACACCTAGTTGTTTTCCTTTGGTAGCCTATCTTACAGGGAAATGCCTCCTAGTGCTTCCACTGAGCCTTGGTAGCTTGCTACTGCTCGGAACACGTAGGCTGGCCGGCATGTGTCCTTCTTCGTTCCTGTGTCTGTCCCTTAGGGGAAATGTCACGCGTTGTTCCTTTAAGTCCATGTAGCTTGCTACAACTTGGGTTCATACGTTGATGACCGACACGTTCGTTGCTGGGTCATGGATGCATGTCTTTGTAATTTAGTGCCACTTTTGGTTTATAACTAGCCATGTCGGCCCGGGTTCTCTGTCATATGGATGCTAGCGACTCTGACATATACGTGTGCCAAAATGCGCAAACGGTCCCGGGCCAGGTAAGGTGGCACCCGTGGGGATACTGTGCGTGAGGCCGCAAAGTGATATGACATGTTACAAGCTAGATTGGTGTGG
Organism: Secale cereale; assembly: GCA_902687465.1. Taxonomy (NCBI): domain Eukaryota; kingdom Viridiplantae; phylum Streptophyta; class Magnoliopsida; order Poales; family Poaceae; genus Secale; species Secale cereale. The sequence continues at coordinate 662,174,151 of LR738710.1, read as the reverse complement.
CATAGGATCAGGGTCCTGACAGTGACCATGTGGACGCGTTGGTGACGGAGCTCGATCCAGCTATCGAAGATGCGCCGGTGCCTGAGGGGGCGACACCGACAGTTCCGGCGAAGGCGTCGATGCTTGATCCAGTTCCTGCTGAAAATTTGTTTTTTGATTGAGGCTCCAGAGCCGGGTGAGATGGGTGTCACAAGGCTAAAACTTTTGATGATGTAATTGAACACTGCAAGGATGGGTTTTTAGGCACTCCCTTGCTTGTTCCTGAGGCTGTGGTATTAAGCCCTTGCCGCGTCTCAGGACGGAGCTCCCGCCGACCTCGTCCGGGCACGCCTCGCGAGTACCTGCTGTGAGCGCAAGAGTGGTTGGCGGTCCAGCCATGGACTAGACAGGACGTGGGCCCACACATCGGCCCCTGCTCGCGAGGAGTGATAGGGCGGGGTTGCGGACGTAGCCCAGCTCGGCTGAGCAAGACGAAAATATGGACTGGCGAGGAAACACGGCGGAAATCGCAAAACTCAGACAAAAATTCTCCCTTTATTCAAGAAGCGAGTCGCGCGGCGGTGAGATCGGCTTGAGAAAGCAGATACAGAGGGAGCAAATGCGAACAACAAAAGGAGGGGCCGCGTCCGGCCCCTGAGCAGGTGTTCAGTCTTCTCCCCAGCGCGGAGCATAGGGCTACCACTGGCAGATGTGGGCATAGCCATTGGGGGGCAGTGTCGACAGCCAGCGCGGAGCATGGTGCTTCCACTCGGCATGGGAGGGAGCCCCCGAGGTCCTAGGGTGATGCTTCGAAGACTCCGGGGCGTGTACAGCCCCACTCGTTATTACGTGAGCATGTCACGAGCGGAGATCGATCTTCTGACGTGCCCGCCCGTTCGCTTTGAGGGCCCCGCCCCACACTAGTCCGCTCCCTCATGAACTCATCCAAAGGCGGCTTTCATGAAGTGGGACACTGTGCATGATGGGGGGATGGGACCTTGGCCATAGGACCCCCTCCGAGCACCAGGCGCACCGCTCACGCGATCTCCGAGCACGCTTCGCCCCTGAGGGCTAACATCGCTCAGAGACGCGGCGTCCTAAAGTGCGAGGGGGACCCCGCCCTACCCACGCTCCTAATGGCCCCTGAGCCCTTCCTGATCAGGGTCGGGCCCAGTGGGTACGGGCTTTCGTGAGCAGGGGGACGGAGCCTCGGTCTTGGGCCCTCCTAATGCGCGTAGGACGGGCTGCCGTACCGCCCCCAGACGCACCCTCTGCAGCCCGGGGGATGGTGCGCCAGGAGGCGCAGCGTCGAGGGGGGAGAAGGCCCCTCCCCGCGTGCATCATACCCGCCGCCAGCCAGCCCCTGGTGAAATCCAGGGCGGGCTCATGCGCGACGGGTCACGCGCGGGGGACGAGGGCCTGACCGGGGCCTTCCCTTCGCTTTCTGTCTTGACGTGGCAACCAGAGTAGCCCCTTGGCCTGCCGAGGCCCGGGGCCAAAGACATTGTTGCCCCGAGGCCTACGGCTGGTGCTGGGAGTGCCGGTCCTCGTAGGCACCTGCATGCGTCTCATTCGCGCTCCATGGCCATGGGCGATGATGGTGAAGGATTGAGTGCCAAGAGCGGGGGATCCGCCTCCCAACCTTTCGCTCCCGAGCCCCCTTGTGTCGGCGCCTGGTTGCATCCGGCGCTCGGCATAGTCCTGGGGTCGCCCCTTGGTGGCTCCTCGACGAGGGCGGTTCCTGAATACAAAGAACTTCGAGGCAGAGGGGCGGCGTCATATGCAGGGTTCAGCGGGTCATACCCCATGTCGCCCTCGTAGGGCACCGCGGGTCTTGACCATACAGGAGACCGTGTGCAGCTAGGGTGGCACCCAGTCCCCGACGTCGTCATGTGGAAGCAGAATGGCTCGGCTCCGGTGCTGGCGGCTTCGAGGAGCTCGGCCACCCTGAGGAGTAGCGCGTCGTGGCCGCTGTCGAGCAACCAGCACCTTAGCAGTTCCCTTGCCACCAGTATCACGGCCCTCATGTTCACCATTTCACGCCGGTCCCGCGAGCGTATCGCGGTGTGCTCGGCGGCCCGTGCTGCCGCACAGCCTTAGCGTCGAGTGGGCGGAGGGTGCTGCCGGTCCTCTGGCGGCGGGTTGGTGATGCTCATCGTGCCGTCGGCCCCGATCAAGGACGGGTGGCAGCGAGTCCCGCGGCCGAAGGGCGATGCCTGAGCGGCGCGGACGCCACGGGCTTGCGCACGCGTCTGGTGCACCTCCGCCATCGTGGTCGCGGTTTGTTGGAGCTGGGTGACACGGGGTTGGTGGACGAGGCCGGAGTGAGGTCGTCGGAGAGGCGAGATTTCGACACGCCCCCTACCTGGCGCGCCAAATGTCGGATTCAGTGCCCCGCAAAACCCGTTAAGTTCGAACACAGGGGCGTGAACGAAGATCTCTCCCACTCTCGTCTACCTAGCGCCTTGATCTCGTCATGGTGGAAGGATTCAAGCAAACAATGAACAAGACACACAAGAGTTTATCCAGTTTCGGGCCACCGCGTGGTGTAAGACCCTACTTCCTGCTTTGGTGGATTAGCCTCGGGTGAGCCGGGATACAAGCTAGTACAGAGGTTCCTGGCTCAGGAGGTGAGCTGAGGAGGGTCGGGAGGCTAGTGTTCTTGCTCCTTGTATGGTGGCAGAGTGTATCGGTCCGTCCCCTTTGCAGTGGGGGTTCTAGCTACTTATATAGGCGGCCACGGTCCTCTTCTCCCGAAATGTTCAGGCGGGAAGGGATCCCACAACGGACATTTTTGAGTGGGAACACAAGGACGTTCCTGCCCTGACAAAAGCAGTCTTCGCCTGCAAAAGGATCAGGCGATGACACGGTGGTGGGCTTGACGATGACATCCTCCTTGCTGTCTTTGCGGTGTTCGGTCTCGTTGCACCAATGAGGAAACCTTTGCCCCGCTCCTCGAGAACTTGCGGCTGCGCTGTCCCCCTTGCACCGAAATGGTAACTGCGCCGCAGGCACGCGCTGGCACCCGCTGGCGTGACGCGTCACTGCTGATATCACTGCCTCCTCCTAAGGCAGGCTTGGCCTTGGATTCTCCGCCCCTCCGGAGCAACTGGTTGAGGCCGCTCCTGAGGGGGTCTTGGCGTCGTTCTCTTCGCGAGGCTTAATCCCCTCGCGATGGTCTTGGGCAGCTGGTCGATCAGCTGGGCCGTACCAGGCCGTAGTAGGAGCTCGTCGCGGCCCGCAAACAGGCAAGTCTGGGTACCCTGGTTCCTAGTACGCCGACAACATACGTTTAGGTGATGCTCGATCACCTCTCTTGGGACCCCCGCCAGATCCTTGGGTTCCCATGCGAACACGTCCCTGTTCACGCGCAGTAATCCAACCAGCACCTCCTCCTAAGCTGGGGGAAGGACAGCTCCTATTGTGAAGGCAACGCTTGACGTCTCATCTTCATTCACTGGTGCCTGTTTTGTCTCGGCTTGGTCTTTGGATAAAAGTTGCTTTTTCTTGGCTGGGGCAGCCCCCTTGGTCCCAGGGGCGGCTTCCTTGGTAGGGCGTGCTTCCGCAGCAGTCCGGAAGACACGCGTGAGAGCCGCGAGGGCTCCTTTGGCGTCCCTCGTCAGAGTAAGGACCCCTCGGCTCCCAGGCATCTTCATTAGGTTATAGGCCGGGTGGGTTGCGGCCATGAACTGAGCCTCTGCTGGGTACCCGAGGATGGCGTTGTACGGGAGACCGATTCGGGCGATGTCGAAGTAGATCAGCTCGGTGTGGTAGTTGTCTCGGATGCCGAAGGTGACCGGGAGGTGGATCTGCCTTAGGGGGCTGGTAGAACCGCTGCCGACCCCAGAGAAGGGCTTGGTAGGGCGTAGCCACTCGAGTGGCACCTGGAGTAAGCTGAAAGCTTCCATCGAGAGCACGTTGAGGCTAGCCCCGCCGTCGATGAGGGTCTTGGTGACGGCCACGTTGCAGATGGTGAGAGTGCAGAGCATCAGGAGAGCGCCGGAGCCCGTGGTGGAGGCAGGGTGGTCTCCTGAGTCTAAGGCGAGGTTGGCCTTGGGAGCAACCCACCCAGGAGGAGCCCCCTTGCGTAAGGATGCGAGTCCCATCTAGCGAAAGATCTGCTTGATGTGTTGGCTGGAGGGTGGTGCTTGGGAGCCGCCGAGGATGGCCGCGACGGCGTGGGGCGCCGGAGACCCGAACCGCGTGAGGAAGAGGCCACGCAGCTCTTCCCAGGATGCCACAGAGAATTCTGGCAAGCTGAAAAACCAGACCCGTGGCACACCGTTGAGCGCCATGGGCAGCCAGCTGGCCATGACTTTGTCGTCACCGCCTGCCGCCGAGATGGCCTCCTCGTAGGCCTAGAGGAAAGCCAGCGGGTCGGCCGCGTCGTCGTATCGCAGCGGCAGATTCGGCTTGAACATGGGCGGCCACTGCACACACCACAAGGCGGGGGCGAAGGCCCGGTGGCCGGGTGCGTCGTGTCGCACGACCACCAATCCTGTTGGAGGAGGGGCGCCCGCCATAAGAACTTGATGAGTGAAGAGTGGGATGGACGAGGATAAAGCTTCGGCACACCCCTACCTGGCGCACCAAATGTCAGATTTAGGGTTCGGGCAAAAATCTTAAGGTTTGAACTCTGGGGTGCGCATGAAGATCTCTCCTTCCGCCCTAGCCCTTCTACTCGACAGTTCTAGGCCTGGCTTGTCAGATCCAATGAATAAGAGACACACGATTTATAATTGTTCGGGCCACCGTTGTGGTGTAACACCCTAATCTAGTGTGTGTGGTGGATTGCCTTGTAGGCAGAGGGAGACCTAGTACATGGATGAAATGCCTCCTGGGGAGAGGTGTTCTTGAGCTCGGGTGAGCTTGAGGTGTGTGGCCTTCGATCTGATAATCTCGAGATGCGATGACCGAATGGTGGTGGCTAGTCCTATTTATAGGGGCCAAGGTTCTCTTCCCAAATATTGAGCGGGAAGTAATTCCACAATGACCAAATTTGAAGGGGGACAGCCAGTACAAGCTATCCTGACAAAAGGTGGTCTTCGCTGCCAAAAGCTTCTGGTGGTGACGCCGCCTCGGGCTCCGCGATGACCTCCGTCCTGCCGTCCTACGTGTCTTGGTATAGTTGCACTGATATGGAAACCTTTGCCTGACACCTCGGGACTCCACGCCTGCACCTGCTCCTTTAGCACCAAAGAGGAAACTGGCGCTCTGCGTCCGCTGGCGCCCGCCAGGCCTTAGTCGTCACTGCTCATGTCATGAGGACCTCGCGAGGTGCCCCTTGCCTTGATATCTCCGATCCTCACGAGCCGGCCTGGCGAGGCCACCCCAAGGGATGTCCTGCGTCATCCGCCTCACGAGGCTTGGCCCCTTGCGAGGGTCTTGGGTGTTGCTGAAGAAGTTGGGCCGCACTAGGCCGCCTTGCGAGCCACGCCCTCGGCCGCATGAAGGCAAGTCTGGGTACCCCCGTTCCTAGAACGCCGACAACCTCGGTCGGCTCCTAATAGTCGGTCTCACCAGAAGACAGACGAAGAGATGTTACTAGTTCACACTGAATAGGAAGCTGCTAAGGCACCCCGGTTTTCTTTCAAACGCGGCACCCCACCAGCTTCGTGGACTAGTGTCAGAGATATTGACCATGGGTATCCTCCTCAACACCCTATAAAATTTCAAGACATCGGGGCAGACTTCACCCCTCAAGCTATCCGGCCGCAAGGTCGGCCCCTTGGGCTGCGTGGTCCAACGGCAGGCTGCCAGGAGACGGCGCACACCCAACAGGCGGATCTAGGGAACCGACACCTAGCAGGCGGCCCTGGGCTCCCTCAAAGTTTGCACCCATTCAACCACGACAAGGCGGGGCATGGCTACAGTGCAACCTGCCGTCCCCGAATCTTGGGCGGAGCGTGGCCACAGTGCGGGTGTACCATGCGGACACCCACCGTCCAGCGCGGTACTGTAGCCACGCGATCCATGATGTTGCCCACGTCAACGAGGACCGCGCTCCCACGACGGGCGGTCGGTACGGCCCTCAGGCGGCGGGGCCTACCTGTCTAAGACACACCAGAAGATGACGAGGCCCCAGCAGGCGGCGCCAAGGGCTGGTCGGCTATCAGAAGGCGTCCCCCCTTCCCTCGGAGTCCGTGAACCATTAAGCTGATGAGACGGGGTGTGGCTACAGTGAGCACCCGCCAGGCGGCGGGACTGTAACCATACACCCCTGACAAAGCTTCTATCATCAGAGGCAAGGCTACAGTATAAAGCCCCCAACTAGGCCCGTGGGCAGTGGGCCCTACCTGGCGGCCGAGTCTCCGGCAGTCGGCCGGACCTGCCAAGCGGCACGCCCCAGCAGCCGGCGGAGAACCCGGCGCCCAGAGACACTGACGGTTGGGCCCTACACCTGGCCGAATTACCATTGTACCCCTGGGGGTAGGTCTATATAAACCCCCAGGCTTCCCCATGCAAGGGGTTCAGAACCCTAGCCACCATACACTCATCCATAGAAGGAGAAGCTAGAGCTAGCCTTGCTCTTCTTCCACCTATATCAAAATAGCTCAAGGAGCACCCTTGTAGCCACCTTGTTGACAATAGTCATGACGCAGAGTCCTCACAGAGCAGGACTAGGGGTGTTATCTCATCGGAGAGCCCCGAAGCTGGGTAAATCCCATAGGCGTTGGAGATATCGCCTAATCCCGTTTCCAGGACCCAACGACGTACTATTGAACCCCTCCATGATAGGACATCCTTTGACATATGTCGCACGAAACCCCCGACAACCCTAGTGGCAAAATAGTAATTATCTAGTGATTAGATAGCAAATAGTGTAACATACCTAACTCTCCTAGTTAGGACAAAAGCATTAAATGCTCAGTTAGGTGCCATGAGGAGGAGGAGTCACAACAAGATTTATGCACCGCTTGCCTAGCTATCTCCTATTAGCTTGACACGCCATTTGGACGGGTGTCAATAAAGGTAAAACTCCTTCCAGCATGCTGACACGTGTCCGACAAACCTCTCCTAACTGTATGCGGGCTCGACACCTCATCGATTAGTGACCAGCTGCTGGATGAGGTGGAGCACTAGCAGCTGGCGGGAGCTTGCCGGCCATGGAGCTTCCCGGGCCTTCACCTTGCCAGCTCGGCCTTGTCGGCAAGGGTTTCTTTAAGTGTTGATCTTGATGGTTTGTCTTGTTCTTTTCCTTAGCCAATTTGATTAACTTGGTCTTGAACTTTGGTACTCTTGATGCGCTCCTTGATATCTCAAAGAGTGTGGCTCTCTTGCATTGGGAATCATCTCCATTGCTTGCCAATCTTGGTCTCGGGTTGTCTTCCAGCAAGCCCCCTTGCCGGGGGAGATGCCACTGCCTATGCATAGGTCTGGGGCACTAGGGGGGCCATCCTTAGTACACCGACAAGTTCTTTATGACTATTGTGATTTCATGGACTAATACAGCACTCCATTGCCTACCAATCCGTTGATCTAATGCGAGACTTTCTCCACTTTGGTATTCCCTTATTAACCTCTACCAACATATTCAATTCCACCCCTAGTGCTAAGTCCATATCTAATGCTCATGTATTGAGTGAAGTTGAAAATGCTGAAGCGATAAAATGTATGATAGAATTGCTTGATTTGACAACGGGGTGCTCATGATTTGTACTTATGCTAGGAAGACAAAGTCATGCCATGCTTACATAATTCAATGAGTAGGGATAACATTTGTTAAGCATAGTATATTTTTAAAAGTAATGATTGTCTTCTAGTATTCATGGACATTATTATGTTGATATCAATTACTTCATCATTTCTTAATATCCATACCATAAGGTATTACTCCCTCCGTCCCAAAATAAGTGACGCAAAAATGACTCAACTTTGCACTAACTTTAGTGCAAAGTTGACTCCATTTTGCGTCACTTATTTTGGGACGGAGGGAGTACATGATAAACATTTTAGGTAGCATTCAACATCATTTATTTTTTTCTTTTTATCATTTACCTACTCGAGGATGAGCATGAGTTGAGCTTTGGGATGCTGATACAAATTCAACGTATCTATAATTTTTTATTCTTTCATGTTATTATATTATCAATTTTATATACTTTATATGCAATTTTATATCATTTGGGGAACTAACCTATCAACCCAGTGCCTAGTGCGAGTTTCTGTTTTCTGCTAGTTTTTAGTCTAATAAAAAATCCCTACCAAATGGAGTCCAAATGCTAAGAAATTTTTTGACAATTTTTTCTGGACCAGGAGGGACCCTAGATGTTTTAGGAGAGGACCAGAAGCCAGACGAGGAGACGACAGGACAATAGGGCATGCCTAGGGGTGTGACACCCCGAGACCGGTGCGCCAGGTGAAAGTCAGTTATTCGTTGTCAGTGCCATGTCATCTGCTTGCGTGTGCATCCTTGCCTTGTCATCTTGTGTGTTGCATCAACATGTTTTCAAAACTTGCATCCGCCCGAGTCTCCTCGTTCCTTCCCGTTGTCCGTTTCAAGTTCCGGAGCTCTCTCACGTGTCCGTGGCATCCCCGAGGCCTACTTTGGTGTTTGGCCGTGTAACGTTTCCGGTTTGGCGTGAGAATTGTCGTGCGATGTTGTTTTGTTGTGTGTAACCCGCTTGTCAAATCTCGTCGCGTTTGGAGTTCATTTGATGCTCCAACAGTTATTATCGTGGGCTAAAAGTACCTCCTCTTTGAGGCCCAAGACACCCCTCCAACAGCCCACCAACCCAACTCAAACCCTTCCCTTCATCTAGACCGCTCAATTGTGATCTCGTGGCCGAAAACCTCTCCTCATTTGGACAACCCTAGCTCCTTGTGCCTATATAAACGTCCACCCCATCCAATTTTTGCGTCTGAAACCCTAATGTTTCCACCTCTGCCGCGTTGTGCTTCCGACTCGTCGCCGCCGTGCTTCCGACTCTTCGCCTCCGTGCTTCCGACCTCGTCTTCAACCTCGCTGCACCTGTGCTTCCGACTCGTCGCCGCCGTGCTTCAGACTCTTCGCCGCTGTGCTTCCGACCTCGTCTTCAACCTCGCTGCACCTGTGCTTCCGACTCGTCGCCGCCGTGCTTCCGACTCTTCACCGCCGTGCTTCCGACTCTTCGCCGCCGTGCTTCCGACCTCGTCTTCAACCTCGCTGCACCTGTGCTTCCGACTCGTCGTCGTCGTGCTTCCAACTCTTCGCCACCGTGCTTCCGACCTCGCCGCCGAGCCGTGCTTCCGAAGTCGCCGAGCCGTGCTTCCGAAGTCGCCGTGCCGTGCTTCCGAAGCTGCCGCGCCGTGCTTCCGAGCCAGCCGCCGCCGCCGTTCGAAGAGGATCGGGAGGAGCCCGATCCAGATCTGCCTCTCCGTGCCGAAACCCTAGCGGGCCGGGACCCGGTAGCCCGTTAGCCCGCGGGGATCCGCCACCCGCTTCGGCCCGACCCGTGCCGGATCTGTTGACCGCGTCCGTTGACTTTGACCCTGAGGTTGCTTCTAATTTCACTAAGTCCCCAGTTTTCAGTTTCTGATGCTGTTTTGCGAGGTGGATAACTTTTACTGTGCATGTCCGATTTGAGCATATGATATGTCAAAATGATCGTGGTGATATGCTCTACACTTTGTTCCATTGTGCCATGCATGTTTGAGTTCATCTAGATGTTTAAATATCTGTTGCAAGAGTGCTACTTGTTATAAACTGCTGCTACTTGTTATTTTGTTGCCATGTTTGAGATGTGATAACTTGGTGCATGTTTATCCAAATGATGCAAATGATATGTCCACATGTTCATCATGAGATGCTCTTCATGTTGGTTGCTTTATCTTGCATGATAGAATTCATCTTGCCATGTTTATCTCCTTTGCAAAAGTGCTTTTGGCTGTTATGTTTTGAAACTTGTTACGAGATGCTTAGTTGAGGAGCTCGTTGCTATTGTTGTGTTGGTCCCCTTGTCACATGCCTAGTTGTTTTAGAATATCCATGATGTGGTCTTTGATGTGGTGCATTTATCTTTCCATGATATGCCTTGTGTTGACTTAAACATGCTCACAAACTTGCCATGTTGCTGTTACTGTTTTAACACTTAGTGAAATTTCACTAAGTCTGGAATTTGTAATATCCAGATGCCATGTTTGCTTGTTGTTCTAGGAAAATCCATGCTAGTTTTGGGGTGAATATTGATGATTCCTTGTTGTATATATTGTTGGCTATCCATTCATGCTCTCACATGCTCTTTTGGGTGACTGTAGCATATTTAATTCTTGCTCCCAAGTTGCTATAAAATACTGCTGTCAGGATTTTGTTGTCATGTTCAAAATGTCATAGCTTGTTGCTATTGATCCATGCCTCCTTTGGAGATGCTCCAATGGAATTGTTTGTTGTAGGATATGTCTACTTCATGTTCATACTTCTTATCACCATGTTTGAGTGATGTAGCTTATATTTATCATGCTCCAAAGTTGCTATGTGGCTGTTAATTTCAGCTTGTTATATCTTGTTTCATGTGTATCTTTTAGCCCGTTGCTACGTTTGGAGTGTTCTTTATATGAAACTTGTGTGATTTTGCATGTAGATTCATATTATCCTCTTGTTAACATGTTTTGATGTTTCTTGCTTGATGCATATTGTCATGTTCCTTGTGCTGCATCTCTGTGCTTCCTATGTTGACTTTTTGTGCTTCCTTAGTGCATCTGCAGTGCTTCCTTAGTGCATCAGCCATGCTTCCTGTGTAGTTTTGTCATGCATCATACCTTGCCATGTATTGCATCATATAGACTTGTGTTGTTTTCTGTGCTTCCTACATTGCCATGAAATGCTTCCTGTATAGACTTTCTGTGCTTCCTGTGTAGTTTTGTCATGCATCATACCTTGCCATGTATTGCATCATATAGACTTGTGTTGTTTTCTGTGCTTCCTACCTTGCCATGTTTTGCTTCCTGTGTAGACTTTCTGTGCATCATAAGTAGACTTGTTTTGCATTCTACTTGGTAGTGCATATAGTCATGCTCTTGAGTGGTTTGTTTACCGTTTTGCTTGCTTCTTCTCGTTAGTGCTTGTTCTGTTGCGTCGTGAGGATTCGTTCATCTACCCGTGGCTCTTCTTCAAGGCTACTTCTTCGTCTTCTTCATGCATCCGTTCTTTTTCCATGCGGGATCTCAGGCAAGATGACCATACCCTTGGATACCTTTACTATCATTGCCTTTGCTTAGTTGTCTCGATGCTATCGTTACATGTCGCGCTACCCATCATTATTGTCAGCTTCTCCTTGTTGCCATGAAACCTCTAACCTTTGACACCTTCCTAGCAAAACCACTGTTTGGCTATGTTACCCGCTTGCTCAGCACCTCTTATAGCGTTGTTAGTTGCAGGTGAAGATGAAGCTCGTTCCAGGAGGGAACTTGTTGTTGGCATATCACAATATCTATTATTATATAATAACACACCTATATACTGGGCATGGGTGGAAGGCTTGGCCTTTTGCTCGGTGTTTTGTTCCACTCATGCCACCTTAGGCATCGATAAACCGGCATTATGTTCCTTGATTTTGCGTTCCTTACACGATGGGTGGATGGGGACCCCTTGACAGTTCGTCTTTGAATAAAACTCCTCCAGCAAGGCCCAACATTGGTTTTAATTTGCTCATAATAACAACTTAATTAATTAATTAAATTGCATAGGGAGTTAGCGCTACCCGAGGTTTCTTCTACATAGCAGGGGGGGCCAGTGCTGATGGTGTTGGTCCCAAATGGGGAGTATGCGGGGCCACCACGGGGAAACTCGAGGTTTGGTTTTACTCGCATAATCGCCCATCCGGTCGTGGCCTGAGACGAGATACGCGCGGCTACTATCAGCGTGTCGAGACACCGGGAGGTCTTGCTGGACTTGTTTTACCATTGTCGAAATGTCTTGTGCACCGGGAAGCCGAGCCTGATCGGATTTCCCTAAGATAAGGGGTGATGATATTATATTTATCACTTCAGCTAATCGGGAGAGCTTGTGATGGGCTAAGTTGGGACACCCCTGCAGGGTTATGATCTTTCGAAAGCCGTGCCCGCGGTTATGTGGCAGATTGGAATTTGTTAATGTCCAGTTGTAGAAAACTTGACAGAGGATCCAAAGTAAAATACACAACTGTGTGAGTAACCGTGACTGTCTCTTTTCACTTTGAGAAGAGAACACGGTGGGGTTATGTGTGGCTCGTATGTAGTTCAGGATCTTTAGCGATCACTACTAGTTGCGACCGTTTGCGTAGAAGCTCATCTTATTGTTGTACTCGTAAGTTAGCCACCATATTTTGCTTAGCCGCTGCTGCAACCTCACCACTTTAACCTTCCTACCTTTTAAGCTTTGATAGTCTTGTTACCCATGGTTATGGGATTGCTGAGTCCTCGTGGCTCACAGTTACTACAACAACAGTTGCAGGTGCAGGTTTCCGATGTCTTGACGTGAGAGCGTTGTTCTTTTGTTGGAGTTCTTCTTCTTCAGTCTTGGGTTAGGTTCCGGGTCGGCAGCCTGGGATAGCAGATGGATGTCTTGTGCTTTTCTTGTTTGTATCCTTAGTCGGATACTTTGTTTTGATATTGTTGTATTCATGAGAGTTGTATGTATTGTTGTATCCCCCATGTATGTATGTAATGGTACGATGTAATGATATCCATCTTGCTAAGCGCCCGAAATGCGGTTGTGCCCCAATCACGTAAGTGTCACATGATCGGGATAGAATCGCATCTTGGGCCTGACAAGTTGGTATCAGAGCTTCGACCGACCATAGGAGCCCCCTTGATTGATCGTAGCTTGGCCATTGTTGAGTCTAGCAGAAAACTTTTTTGAAGTCTAGTTATATCGGAGAGTAGGAATTCTTTTTACTCCCCTGCCCCTTCGTCGCTCTGGTGAGGAATCTTGACGTAGGTGTTTTGAATTGTTCCTCTTCCCCTTCAATTTTTTTAGGATCGCGTGGTTAGTTCTTCGTTTGTTGTGTTGTTAGTTCTTTCATCTGGTGCATCTCTCGTCAAGTGGATTCAACCCTCTTCTTCTTTGCAAGTTCATCCTCAGTTCTTTTCAACCAACGGTGTTTTCTCCGTCCGATGTGTTCCTTCTTTTCCCACCCTCCCACCCTTTTGCTTCTCGGAGACGGAGTCCTTAATCGAGTATCCATTCTACTCGTGTGAATCCTTTGAATTCTTTCCTCAGTTATTTCAACTGGTGAATTCTCGTCTATCTCGTCATCATTCTTTTCTTTTCTTCTCCGATGAATTCTCCTCTCGTTTGATATTCTTCACCTCTTCTTCTTTTCCGGTGGATTTCAATTCAAGTATTCGGTGTTGTTCATATTCTTTTCCTCGGGTCAATTGCTTCACCTTGTTCGTTCTTCACTCGATTTTAATTCTTCCCGGCGATTCATTCTCTTGTATTCACTCAATCTCAATTCTTCACGTTGGCTTGTCCTCTTGCATCGTTCAATTTCATTCCTTACGGTGGTCATTCTCGTTCTTCACTCGATTGTAATTCTTCTTGGTGGTTTGTTCTTTTCATCATTCGATTAATTCTTCTCGGTGGTTCGTTTCTTTTCTTCACTCGACTTCAATTCTTACGGTGGTTCTCTCAAGAATTCTTTTCCGGTGCTATCATATCAATCCATTCACTTTATTCCAATCCTACCGGTGTTTCATGAAGATTTTCGCAAGTTGGCGATATATCCTTGTTTAATCATCTTATTCGAGGATAAGTGATATGCGAATACATTGCTTTCATCAATTTAATTGAGGGAGGATAAGGATGATATAAGTCTTATTCTTTTCATCGAGTTGATTAATTCCTTCCTTCGGAGTTTATTCTTGATGAATGAATTCTAGTTCCAAGTCCTTTCATCTTTTCTTTTCCGGAGTTCAATTTTCTCGGCTATCTAGTTGGAGCCCCTTCTAATCATCGCAAGGCGTTAATCTTATTCTTTTCGTCCGTATTTCTATATTCATCATCCTTTCGTTACCGGAGTTCTTCATGGTGGTTCTCCATCATGTAATTCGTTCTTCAAACTTTCAGCTAATTATTATGGAGCAGCTCAAGCAATCTTATTCTTTTGCATCTCGAGTGCAAATAATTCTCTGTATTCGTTTGAAGTGGAGTTTTGCATTCTTCCTTCATCTCCTTTTCAATCTTTTATTTGTGGTATAATTCACCTCAAGTTTTGAGATGTTTAATAAGTCCACAACAAGCTTATTCTTTTGTTGTTGATTTTCTCAACAACTCCGTTCAAGTCTTTCTCTTATAAATTCTCGTTCATGTCACCCGTGCTCAAGTTGTCATCTTCTTCTCCGTCCTTTTTCATTGCATTCTTTCAATTATTCCGGAGGCATTGTCTTGTTCATTTCGTCATGTTTTATTCCATCTTCTCAGGTTCATGTTCCATTGTCGGGACCCCGATCCTAAGTCACACAGGTCTAGCCTGTAACACATCATATCACTTTGCGGCCTCCCGCACGGTATCCCCACGGGTGCCACCTTACCTGGCCCGGGACCGTTTGCGCATTTTGGCACACGTATATGATAGTGTTGCTAGCATCCATATGACAGAGAACCCGGGCCGACATGACCAGTTATAAACCAAAAGTGGCACTAAATTACAAAGACAGGCATACACGACCCAGCAACGAACGTGTCGGTCATCAACGTATGATCCCAAGTCGTAGCAAGCTACAAGGACTTAAAGGAACAACGCGTGACATTTCCCCTAAGGGACAGACACAGGAACGAAGAAGGACACATGCCGGCCAGCCTAAGTGTTCCGGAGCAGTAGCAAGCTACCAAGGATCAGTGGAAACACTAGGAGACATTTCCCTGTAAGATAGGCTACCAAAGGTAAACAACCAGGTGTTGGATCCCACACATAGCAATACACATTACACGTACGCATAACATGCAAGTATGTGCTGTACAACATGGCATCACAACATAACTCAACAACTCATATAGATAAAGGCCCAGAAGAGCCATCATATCATTTATTACAATCAGAGGTCACATGACCCAACATACAGAGCATACATGCAACGGAAGCATAACATGTCTGGGTACAGACAACTACAAATGAAAAAGGCTGGGAAGCCTGACTATCTACAAGACCCTCCCAAGGGTACAAGATCGTAGCTGAGGTAACAAGCTAAACGTCGAAGTCCACGCGGAACCACTAGCGAGACTGAAGTCTCTCTGCAAAAACATAAATTAAGCAAACATGAGTACAAAGGTACTCAGCAAGACTTACATCAGAACTAGCTACATATGCAAAAGTATCAACAAAGGGGTGGTGGAGTTTGACTGCAGCAAGCCAGCTTTGACTCGGTGGCTATCCTGAACTACGACTGCAAGTAACTCTTTGAGGTGGCGCACACGAGTCCACGTATTCACCAAACAATACATCACTATGGATCCGCTCTCGTCTCCCTACGAGAAGGCCATCCATAGTACTCACACTTGTCTTGAGTATTTTAGAGTATCCACTTTCACTTGTCTATGTACCACGTAAGCATTCAAGAAGTCCATATCCACGGACCCGGCTATTCGAATAGATCATGTTAACCCTGCAGGGGTGTACTTCTTCACACACGCTCTCGCCACTTACCGCCATGTACACGTCGTGTATCTCGGCAACCTTCAAGCGGAAGCCTGGCGAGGGTGTCGGCCACGACCTGACTAACCACACAAGTCTCTCGTCCAGGTTTATCGCCTATTCGGGTTCCATCCGTGGGGAGATCCGGCCAGGGTGTCGCTCACGGCCCCAAATGATGTGCGCAGGGTTCCCAAGCCCACCTCGACGGATGGATCTACGCTTGGTACATCGTGCCACGGTGCCTAGTCTGCCCCAAGCCCACATGTACCGTGTGCCACTTGGTAGACTACTAACACTACCTACAAACACCAGAAACTAGTTGCAACTCCTGGACAAAGATCTAGTTGATTAAAAAGTCGAGAGGGGTCGAGTTACCGGAACCCAATGTGTGGTAGTAGCTAGTCATTGGACAACTTACACAGAACTCAGTTCTTAAGGACGGTTCCAGTGAGACAACCCACCATGTACTCCTACATGGCCTCTCACCACTACCTTTACCAAATCGTGTTCACACACTTAGCTCACACACAGTAGGACATGTTCATAACTTCCCAATTCATCCCCGATGAATCAGACCTGACTCAACTCTAAGCAATAGCAGGCATAACCAGAAAGCATGAATGAGTAGGCACAACATGGCTCAAACAACTCCTACTCATGCTAGTGGGTTTCAACTATTTACTGTGGCAATGACAGGTCATGCAGAGGAAAGGGTTCAGCTACCGCAGCAATAGCAGTTCAATCGTTGTTCTCCTAATGCAGTAAAGGAGAGCAGGAGCGAGAGAGTGGGATTGTATCGGAATGAACAAGGGGGTTCTGCTTGCCTGGCACTTCTGAAGATAGTAATAGTTCTTCATCGGTGTCATCGAACTCATCGTCGGAACATCGTCTACTGAGAGGGGACAAAATCGACAAACAGAGAAAGAACACAATCAATGCAATGCGACAATATGATGCATGATCATGACATGGCAATGTGCTATTGGTTGAGCTAATGCAACTAGCAAGACAATTAAATGAAGTTGGTTTGAACCCAGGGTTCAAATTCAAACTCCACATGTGGTTATTTAAATGCCATTCATTTGATTTGTCCAAAACATTGGCTGTAAGTTATTCAAACATGCATGAAAATGCCATAAACAGATTCCTTGGATTTTTCTGATCAATTTTCATATATAAATTATTTTCATCTGAGTTATAGATTATTTTCTGTGATTTTTAGAAGTTTTTGGCTATTTTTTGAAATAAATAAATCATTTCTGATTTATTTAAAATTCCAGAAAATACTTACTGCGTCAGGCTGAGGTCAGCAGGTCAACTGACCGGCCGGAGTCAAACCTGACGTGTGGGGTCCACACGTTAGTGACACATGGACTAAAACTGGTCAAAACCAGCGCTGACTAGGGTTTGACCAGGGCTAGGGCCCACTGTCAGTGGCGAGTAGGGGTGATTACTGGGGTATTTAACTCCTAACTAGGTGGCCACGTTGGCAGTCGCCGGAGACAGGCCGGCGGCGACCAAAGCAACGGCGGAGGCTCGCCGGAGTTGCTCGGGCTCGCGCTACAGACGGCGGGAGGGCGCGCGAATGCCACCACCAGATAGCCCGCACACGCCCGCATCTAGCTGGCTGCTCAGGAGGTCGCGGGGTGGCCGGGAACGACGACCACGTCCACGGAGGCGGCCGCCGGAGTTTGAGTGATGAACGGAATGACGCTACGGGCCACTCCAGGAGCAACGGGTGGCCCTGTCCGATGCGCGGGAGTGCAAGGCGTGCAGTGGTGAGCTCGGACGCATGCTACTGTGGCTGTGGCCACGGCGGCGACTTGGCCGGCAGAGCCAAGCTTTCGGGTGCGGTGGTTAGCTAGGCTAGGTGGAGAATTCGACCGCGGGGAGAGAGGGGAAACAGGCAGGGGCTCACGGCGAAGTCGAAGAGCAGGTCAGCGGCTCGGGGGAGGCTCTGGAGGCGACGAAGAGACGATGGTGATCTCGGACGGCCGCGGTTGAAGACGACGGCGGCGAGGGCGTTCGGGGGCGTCCGGCGTCGCATAGGTACTTAGGGAGGCGTAGAAGACGGAGGCGGGGCTCGTGGACACTTTGCGGGGGCGTGGGGAGGGCTGTGGCCGCGGGGGAGCTCGTCGGCGGCGACGGCTTCGTTCGGTCGCGTTCGAGGGAAGCGGGGGAGAGAGACAGAGGAGGGGGAAGAAGCACGGGGAGGGGTCGAGGGGGTTCCAGGGGTGTCGTGGCGCTCGTCCAGGGCGTCGGGGAGGGAAGCAGGCAGGGAGGAGGTGGAGGCCGTGGGCGTGCGCCGTCGCCACACACCTGCCTGTCCTCCTGGCAGGAGGTTGAAAACGCCCTTTCCCCTGGTGGGTTGGGCCGTCTAGCTGGGCCGGTTCTGGTGCAGGTAAGCAGCCCAGGGGAGCTCTTCTCTCTCTCTCTCTTTTCTGGTTTTGTTTTGTTTTCTATTTCTATAATTTGTTTCTGATTTAGTAAAAAAAATACTAAATCAATTTATTATCTTCTGATAAATTAGTAGGGACTAAAAGAATTATTCCAAGGCCCCTCACAATTTTCCAGAATTATTGGAGCAATTTAAAATATATATAGCATTTAAATGGCCCCAATTCAAATACTTATGATTTAATTGAAAGCCCAATAATTCCCTAAAAATGTTCAATATTTTTGGTTTGGATCAAAACCCTTGCCAAAATTATCACACATTGATGAAGGCATTTTTGGGTTTATTGAAAAGGATTTTTATTTGAACCTAGTTGAGTTCATTTAGTGCTAGGGTTTGATCAATCCCCAATTCTAGTTTAAAGAAAAGTTTAGACATGAGGCAGCAGCCAATATAGCACTAGGCAGACAGAAGCTAGGGATGTGACAACTCACCCCCACTAAAACAAGAATCTCGTCCCGAGATTCAAGCGTAGGGTAAGAAATCAAAGGGGACACAAAGCCATCACAATCTTCACGATCCAATTTTCCTTCTCGGAGATGTTGATTTATTGCATCATATTGATCTTGTCATCCTTGCTTTGAGATCTTCATCCAACTAGATGATAACGGAGACATACTCTGTAGAAATCGATCTTCCCGAAGATCGAGGAACTCAAGATCAACTTATGGAGTGAGACATTGAAGCATCTCTTGAGCTGAGACACGGAACACACATCCGGAGGGGTAGAGTGAAACAGATGATGAAGGTTCACTTGGCAGGCAACCAATTCCACACCTAAGGAAGATGGTGATCGATGTCACCAGACGGGGCACCTTAGTGAAGGAGACTCGTATAATTACTCCTTTAAGTGGCAAAAAGAATTACTTTTGATATAGAGATCATTGAAATTCCCTATACCAGCCTAAGGCAATCACAAACAATCATTTGTCGGAGTTCGAAAGAATGACATTCTTGGGCCAGAATGGATGATGTGGACTACCTTGTTGAAGACAACACAAGGGATGATTTTGGTTATCATCGGGAATGGATGGGACCCATGGTGAAATGACACATTGGCGGTGCAAGCTGGGAACAAAATGCAAATGCTGGGAATGATTCTGGTAACTGGGGTGAATCCCAACAGTAGAGAGTAAATCTACTCTTTGAGAGGTTATAGCATAACCAAGAACATTGTGAGCAATCCCGGTTAGTGCCGGTGATAACACCTAGTGTTTGTGCGTGCTCTCAAGAACTTGAGCATTCCCATATTCATCAAGGTTTTACCAATATCCGTGTCAAGGATCCTGGCAACACCACATACTACCATGATGAATAACGATGGACGATGCTGATGCAAAGGAAGATAACACTTTCTCAGATTTCACCTTGGTAGAGTCAAGGAAACAAAATTTGGATGATCGACCGAGAAGCATTTTAGCGCTCTGCTTCTAATGTTCTCCTTGATGTGCTAGCACAACCCATTTATTAAAATGGTTTGGTACCTAGAACGTCAAGTATAAGGTCGGACTTCGGGAGCACAAGAATCCATAAGAAGCAACTAGGAAGTAAATCCTATGAAATCCTTATGGGGAAGGTGGCCAACTTCTTCAATCAAGATACTACAACAATAGGTCTTCCGGCTGGGTGTGTTGGTCACAACATCCACCTTACCGGTTATCGAGAGACCAATATTATAGTTCTTGGAAAATGCTCCAACCATTATATCTGCCTGAGATTCAGATCTGGCTGGTGTCAGGATATTCCAGACTCATCGAGTCTAGAGAGAAAAATGAAAGTTTGCAACTCAAATCGATGAGACGACATCGCGAGATTCTCGGGAAATGAACTGCAATAGTAAGCTCCAAAACATGAGCTGGTTCTGCTACACATAGGTGAACACGTTGTTCCAGACAACATGATCACATGGCAGTCTTACAATAAAATACTACCAAGTTCAGGTGGGGAACCATCATTGAGGATATCGAAGTCTCTATGCAAGTCCATGGATTAGATCCCAAGCATAGACTTCTCTTCTTTGAACAAATCAGTCGGTGGCTTGATGTGCTAGGGAATACCGATAGGATGGAGGTAGCTAATCTCTCAAGCCATAGCATACTTCGCACGTGCATGACTGACTTGGAATGATTCCGGAGGAAGCAAAACTAACTTTCTCGAATTCATGGCGGCAACTTGCACCTAATGCACGTGAACTGGGAGAAAGTCAATTCTTGCACCAAACATATACTTCATGAACAGGACATGAAGATAACTCTTATAAAAGTTTCCAACACTAGCTGGAGGTTCAACGAATTCATGGAGAAGATAAGGATGTTGTCGATGGGCTCAACAATAGTTCATCCAGGTTTCCATATAGATGGAATTCCATAACTATGTGAACAAAGTGATAGCATTGGTTAGACCAATAGATGTAATGGTGTATGCTCGAGGGATCAACCACGAGTAAGACAACATTATGAATAACATTGGTTCTGATTTGACTTGACGATAGCCCATACTCAAGTCAAAGTTTTGTCAGGACAATGGACCTAACAACTGATCACGAGGATCAATCAATGAAGGTATCATCTTCCTCCAACAAACACCAGGATATCCCTTTGGCAATGAGCTAAGTCAGATCAAGCTTTTATCTTCCAACTCTCCAAGTTGTTGGTTAGCTTAACCAACTAGCTCGGGATATCCAACATAGATTATGGAGACGTGGTGGTTTATAAGGAACCAACTTGATCACGAACTCAACATAGCGGTCAGGTGACAACCTGGTAATACTTCCGAGAAGATATTCGGAAAATCACGAACCACCGATATGTTACTAAGCTCGAGAACAATCTTGCTTTTCAGGGCAAAACGATATGATCAAATGAGCGAGGACTTAACAAAATCCTAACTCATCAATCAAAGAGTGCACCAAGAAAGTGGACTAGGTAGCACGATCAATCTTAGAACGGCGATTTAGTAACCAACACACTAAGAATGAAATTGGTGTCCTTTAACTACCAAGCAACGAGGTTGCAAGGGGTATTGATTCACACATCATGGTTCATTTGTCGGTATTCCGGTTACAACAACACGGAGACCGAGGAATAAACGACGATGGCGAGAGGTATCATTGTATCAAGGGTTCGTAGGAGGTTGTGCCATTCCCATGACATTCTTGATATAAAGATGGTAATACTCCAAGTTAGAACAGAACAAAAATTGGAATGTTATTTTGACCTGCGAAGTACAATTACTTTGACCCAATCCAAGATATGGATAAGGTACTGGAGTTTGTTTCTCCTAGTCATTCCAGAATAGAATGGCTTGACAGACCACAAGAGTAAAAGGCATCGATGAATACGAGTGCACAACTACTCCTGACTATCAATTGATGGACGAGGGTCATAATACAACTAAAAGGAGACAACTCAAGGAACATATAACTTCTGAGTTGTGGATGCATAGATTAACATGTCGAACGAGTTCAACTTATTTCTTCCGGTTAACCCATGCAGAAGGTAGAGTTGGCAGATTCACAATATGAATGGAGTACTACTCAAGAGCACTCGGGTTGTGATCTTTTGGTTTAGAAGAACTTCTGCCAAGGATGGTTCATGGTATTGGAAGAACAATATACCACGGACCTCGAGGACTATCACAAGGTTACTAATATCCTAAAGGGACGAGCAAATACTATCAACATGAAGTAAGTAGGGTGAAGCTCGGGTTCAAGAACCCAGGAATAGAATGCCTACTAACTAAATAACATCATGGGATGCTTTCGAGAATGATGGCCAGAATCATCACACTGGAATATAAAACATTACTGGATTACTGGGTGATCTTCTAAGATACTTAGGGTCATAATAATAACTCCAACATGTGTGTCGCGGTAACAGAGTACCACAATTCACCGTCTAATGTGGTTAATCTGGCCTAAAAGGACATTAAGAACAGGTAGGAATGATTTGCAAATGCATCAGATTGTTTAGAGACCTGGGATGACTCGGACAGCATAACGGCTGTAACTGCTCGAAAATACTGTTGAGACTCATGCACAAGGATAGCATAACCACTCAACATCATAATGTCAAGGTTCTGAGATCAACAGTTGAACACACAGAAGTAGAATAAACTGAACTGAGAGTTGAATCCACAATTAACGTGATCCTGATAGGCAGAAGAGAAAGCCTAGTTCTTAATCCCCGTAGAGAGAAGAAGGTGACTCTATCAGAAGGGCATAGGGTAAAGGAGTAAAAAGAGCCTTACGTCCCTTTCCACGATAAATTCCCTTATATAACTAAAGAGTTTCTAGACACGACTTCGACCAGTTTGGCTTGCTAATCCTACAGGCAGTCAGACTCTGATGCCAAAGCTGTCGGGACCCCGATCCTAAGTCACACAGGTCTAGCCTGTAACACATCATATCACTTTGCGGCCTCACGCACGGTATCCCCACGGGTGCCACCTTACCTGGCCCGGGACCGTTTGCGCATTTTGGCACACGTATATGATAGTGTCGCTAGCATCCAAATGACAGAGAACCCGGGCCGACATGACTAGTTATAAACCTAAAGTGGCACTATATTACAGAGACAGGCATACATGACCCAGCAACGAACGTGTCGGTCATCAACGTATGAACCCAAGTCGTAGCAAGCTACAAGGACTTAAAGGAACAACACGTGACATTTCCCCTAAGGGACAGACACAGGAACGAAGAAGGACACATGCCGGCCAGCCTAAGTGTTCCGGAGCAGTAGCAAGCTACCAAGGCTCAGTGGAAACACTCGGAGACATTTCCCTGTAAGATAGGCTACCAAAGGTAAACAACCAAGTGTCGGATCCCACACATAGCAATACACATTACACGTACGCATAACATGCAAGTATGTGCTGTACAACATGGCATCACAACATAACTCAACAACTCATATAGATAAAGGCCCAGAAGAGCCATCATATCATTTATTACAATCAGAGGTCACATGACCCAACATACAGAGCATACAGGCAACAGAAGCATAACATGTCTGGGTACAGACAACTACAAATGAAAAAGGCTGGGAAGCCTGACTATCTACAAGACCCTCCCAAGGGTACAAGATCGTAGCTGAGGTAACAAGCTAAATGTCGAAGTCCACGCGGAACCACTAGCAAGACTGAAGTCTCTCTGCAAAAACATAAATTAAGCAAACATGAGTACAAAGGTACTCAGCAAGACTTACATCAGAACTAACTACATATGCAACAGTATCAACAAAGGGGTGGTGGAGATTGACTGCAGCAAGCCAGATTTGACTCGGTGGCTATCCTGAACTACGACTGCAAGTAACTCTTTGAGGTGGCGCACACGAGTCCACATATTCACCAATCAATACATCACTATGGATCCGCTCTCGTCTCCCTACGAGAAGGCCATCCATAGTACTCACACTTGTCTTGAGTATTTTAGAGTATCCACTTTCACTTGTCTATTTACCACGTAAGCATCCAAGAAGTCCATATCCGTGGACCCGGCTATTCGAATAGATCATGTTAACCCTACAGGGGTGAACTTCTTCACACACGCTCTCGCCACTTACCGCCATGTACACGTCGTGTATCTCGGCAACCTTCAAGCAGAATCCTGGCGAGGGTGTCGGCCACGACCTGACTAACCACACAAGTCTCTCGTCCAGGTTTATCGCCTATTCGGGTTCCATCCGTGGGGAGATCCGGCCGGGGTGTCGCTCACGGCCCCAAATGATGTGCGCAGGGTTCCCAATCCCACCTCGACGGATGGATCTACGCTTGGTACACCGTGCCATGGTGCCTAGTCTGCCCCAAGCCCACATGTACCGTGTGCCACTTGGTAGACTACTAACACTACCTACAAACACCAGAAACTAGTTGCAACTCCTGGACAGAGATCTAGTTGATTAATAAGTCGAGAGGGGTCGAGTGACCGGAACCCAATGTGTGGTAGTAGCTAGTCATTGGACAACTTACACAGAACTCAGTTCTTAAGGACGGTTCCAGTGAGACAACCCACCATGTACTCCTACATGGCCTCTCACCACTACCTTTACCAAATCGTGTTCACACACTTAGCTCACACACAGTAGGACATGTTCATAACTTCCCAATTCATCCCCGATGAATCAGACCTGAATCAACTCTAAGCAATAGCAGGCATAACCAGAAAGCATGAATGAGTAGGCACAACATGGCTCAAACAACTCCTACTCATGCTAGTGGGTTTCAACTATTTACTGTGGCAATGACAGGTCATGTAGAGGAAAGGGTTCAGCTACCGCAGCAATAGCAGTTCAATCGTTGTTGTCCTAATGCAGTAAAGGAGAGCAGGAGCGATAGAGTGGGATTGTATCGGAATGAACAAGGGGGTTCTGCTTGCCTGGCACTTCTGAAGATAGTAATAGTTCTTCATCGGTGTCATCGAACTCATCGTCGGAACGTCGTCTACTGAGAGGGGACAAAACCGACAAACAGAGAAAGAACACAATCAATGCAATGCGACAATATGATGCATGATCATGACATGGCAATATGCTGTTGGTTGAGCTAATGCAACTAGCAACACAATTAAATGAAGTTGGTTTGAACCCAGGGTTCAAATTCAAACTCCACATGTGGTTATTTAAATGCCATTCATTTGATTTGTCCTAAAGAGAACATTGGCTGTAAGTTATTAAAACATGCATGAAAATGCCATAAACAGATTCCTTGGATTTTTCTGATCAATTTTCATATATAAATTATTTTCATCTGAGTTATAGATTATTTTCTGTGATTTTTAGAAGTTTTGGCTATTTTTTGAAATAAATAAATCATTTCTGATTTATTTGAAATTCCAGAAAATACTTACTGCGTCAGGCTGAGGTCAGCAGGTCAACTGACCGGCCAGAGTCAAACCTGACGTGTGGGGTCCACACGTCAGTGACACATGGACTAAAACTGGTCAAAACCAGCGCTGACTAGGGTTTGACCAGGGCTAGGGCCCACTGTCAGTGGCTAGTAGGGGTGATTAGTGGGGTATTTAACTCCTAACTAGGTGGCCACATTGGCAGTCGCCGGAGACAGGCCGGCGGTGACCAAAGCAACGGCGGAGGCTCGCCGGAGTTGCTCGGGCTCGCGCTACAGACGGCGGGAGGGCGCGCGAATGCCACCAGCAGATAGCCCGCACACACCCGCATCTAGCTGGCTGCTCGGGAGGTCGCGGGGTGGCCGGGAACGACGGCCACGTCCACTGAGGCGGCCGCCGGAGTTCGGGTGATGAACGGAACGACGCTACGGGCCACTCCAGGAGCAACGGGTGGCCCTGTCCCATGCGCGGGAGTGCAAGGCGTGCAGTGGCGAGCTCGGACGCACGCTACGGTGGCTATGGCCACGGCGGCGACTTGGCCGGCGGAGCCAAGCTTTCGGGTGCGGTGGTTAGCTAGGCTAGGTGGAGAATTCGACCGTGGGGAGAGAGGGGAAATAGGCAGGGGCTCACGGCGAAGTCGAAGAGCAGGTCAGCGGCTCGGGGGAGGCTCTAGAGGCGACGGAGAGACGAAGGCGATCTCGGACGGCCGCGGTTGAAGACGACGGCGGCGAGGGTGTTCGGGGGCGTCCGGCGTCGCATAGGTACTTAGGGAGGCGTAGAAGACGGAGGCGGGGCTCGTGGACACTTTGCGGGGGCGTGGGGAGGGCTGTGGCCGCGGGGGAGGTCGTCGGCGGCGACGGCTTCGTTCGGTCGCGTTCGAGGGAAGTGGGGGAGAGAGACAGAGGAGGGGGAAGAAGCTCGGGGAGGGGTCGAGGGGGTTCCAGGGGTGTCGTGGCGCTCGTCCAGGGCGTCGGGGAGGGAAGCAGGCAGGGAGGAGGTGGAGGCCGTGGGCGTGCGCCGTCTCCGCGCACATGCCTATCCTCCTGGGAGGAGGTTGAAGACGCCCTTGCCCCTGGTGGGCTGGGCCGTCTAGCTGGGCCGGTTCTGGTGCAGGTAAGCAGCCCAGGTGAGCTCTTCTCTCTCTCTCTCTCTCTTTTCTGGTTTTGTTTTCTTTTCTATTTCTGTAATTTGTTTCTGATTTAGTAAAAAAATACTAAATCAATTTATTATCTTCTGATAAATTTGTAGGGACTAAAAGAATTATTCCAAGGCCCCTCACAATTTTCCAGAATTATTGGAGCAATTTAAAATATATATAGCATTTAAATGGCCCCGATTCAAATACTTATGATTTAATTGAAAGCCCAATAATTCCCTAAAAATGTTCAATATTTTTGGTTTGGATCAAAACCCTTGCCAAAATTATCACACATTGATGAAGGCATTTTTGGGTTTATTGAAAAGGATTTTTATTTGAACCTAGTTGAGTTCATTTAGTGCTAGGGTTTGATCAATCCCCAATTCCAGTTTAAAGAAAAGTTTGGACATGATGCAGCAGCCAATCTAGCACTAGGCAGACAGAAGCTAGGGATGTGACATCCATTCCATTCGTGTTCAACCGGTGTGCTATTTCTTTCTGTTTTAGCCGGAGTGCTTCCTGAATTCCTTCGTGGAGATTTCTTTTCTATCTCTTTTAGCCGGAGTGGTTTCGAATTCATTCTTATTCCGTCAACTCTTGCTTCATGCCTTTCAACCTCCTTGATTCTTGTCATACTCTTTGTTCCTCTTGTTTAACGAAGCCCTTGCAACTTCGTTCTTCTTCGTTGCATTCTTCTTCCTTTCGAGTGGCTCAACCTCTCAAGATTCTTTGGTTTCTCTCTTTTGTCCTCGAAGAACTTTGTTCTTCCTTTTTCCCTTCCGTCTCGTTCCTAAGATCTCGGGACGAGATCTCTTGTTAGTAGGGGAGTGTTGTGACACCCCGAGACCGGTGCGCCAGGTGAAAGTCAGTTATTCGTTGTCAGTGCCATGTCATCTGCTTGCGTGTGCATCCTTGCCTTGTTATCTTGTGTGTTGCATCAGCATGTTTTCAAAACTTGCATCCGCCCGAGTCTCCTCGTTCCTTCCCGTTGTCCGTTTTGAGTTCCGGAGCTCTCTCACGTGTCCGTGGCATCCCCGAGGCCTACTTTGGTGTTTGGCCGTGCAACGTTTCCGGTTTGGCGTGAGAATTGTTGTGCGATGTTGTTTTGTTGTGTGTAACCCGCCTGTCAAATTGCGTCGCGTTTGGAGTTCGTTTGATGCTCCAACAGTTATTCTCGTGGGCTGAAAGTACCTCCTCTTTGAGGCCCAAGACACCCCTCCAACAGCCCACCAACCCAACTCAAACCCTTCCCTTCATCTAGACCGTTCAATTGTGATCTCGTGGCCGAAAACCTCTCCTCATTTGGACAACCCTAGCTCCTTGTGCCTATATAAACGTCCACCCCATCCAATTTTTGCGTCTGAAACCCTAATGTTTCCACCTCTGCCGCGCTGTGCTTCCGACTCGTCGCCGCCGTGCTTCCGACTCTTCGCCGCCGTGCTTCCGACCTCGTCTTCAACCTCGCTGCACCTGTGCTTCCGACTCGTCGCCGCCGTGCCTCCGACCTCGTCTTCAACATCGCTGCACCAGTGCTTCGGACTCGTCACCGCCGTGCTTCTGACTCTTCACCGCCGTGCTTCCGACCTCGTCTTCAACCTCGCTGCACCTGTGCTTCCTACTCGTCGCCGCCGTGCTTCCGACTCTTCGCCACCGTGCTTCCGACCTCGCCGCCGAGCCGTGCTTCCGAAGTAGCCGAGCCGTGCTTCCGAAGTCGTCGTGCCGTGCTTCCGAAGCTGCCGCGCCGTGCTTCCGAGCCAGCCGCCGCCGCTGTTCGAAGAGGATCGGGAGGAGCCCGATCCAGATCTGCCTCTCCGGGCCGAAACCCTAGCGAGCCGGGACCCGGTAGCCCGTTAGCCCGCGGGGATCCGCCACCCGCTTCGGCACGAACCGTGCCAGATCTGTTGACCGCGCCCGTTGACTTTGACCCTGATGTTGCTTCTAATTTCACTAAGTCCCCAGTTTTCAATTTCTGATGCTGTTTTGCGAGGTGGATAACTTTTACTGTGCATGTCCGATTTGAGCATATGATATGTCAAAATGATCGTGGTGATATGCTCTACACTTTGTTCCATTGTGCCATGCATGTTTGAGTTCATCTAGATGTTTAAATATCTGTTGCAAGAGTGCTACTTGTTATAAACTGCTGCTACTTGTTATTTTGTTGCCATGTTTGAGATGTGATAACTTGGTGCATGTTTATCCAAATGATGCAAATGATATGTCCACATGTTCATCATGAGATGCTCTTCATGTTGGTTGCTTTAGCTTGCATGATAGAATTCATCTTTCCATGTTTATCTCCTTTGCAAAAGTGCTTTTGGCTGTTATGTTTTGAAACTTGTTACGAGATGCTTAGTTGAGGAGCTCGTTGCTATTGTTGTGTTGGTCCCCTTGTGACATGCCTAGTTGTTTTAGAATCTCCATGATGTGGTCTTTGATGTGGTGCATTTATCTTTCCATGATATGCCCTGTGTTGACTTAAACATGCTTACAAACTTGACATGTTGCTGTTACTGTTTTAACACTTAGTGAAATATCCAGATGCCATGTTTGCTTGTTGTTCTAGGCAAATCCATGCTAGTTTTGAGGTGACTATTGATGATTCCTTGTTGTATATATTGTTGGCTATCCATTCATGCTCTCACATGCTCTTTTGAGTGGCTGTAGCATATTTAATTCTTGCTCCCAAGTTGCTATAAAATACTGTTGTCAGGATTTTGTAGTCATGTTCAAAATATCATAGCTTGTTGCTATTGATCCATGCCTCCTTTGGAGATGCTCCAATGGAATTGTTTGCTGTAGGATATGTCTACTTCATGTTCATGCTTCTTATCACCATGTTTGAGTGATGTAGCTTATATTTATCATGCTCCAAAGTTGCTTTGTGGCTGTTAATTTCAGCTTGTTATATCTTGTTTCGTGTGTATCTTTTAGCCCGTTGCTCCGGTTGGAGTGTTCCTTATATGAAACTTGTGTGATTTTGCATGTAGATTCATATTATCCTCTTGTTAACATGTTTTGAAGTTTCTTTCTTGATGCATATTGTCATGTTCCTTGTGCTGCATCTCTGTGCTTCCTATGTCGACTTTCTGTGCTTCCTTAGTGCATCTGCAGTGCTTCCTTAGTGCATCAGCCATGCTTCCTGTGTAGTTTTGTCATGCATCATACCTTGCCATGTATTGCATCATATAGAATTGTGTTGTTTTCTGTGCTTCCTACATTGCCATGAAATGCTTCCTGTATAGACTTTCTATGCTTCCTGTGTAGTTTTCTCATGCATCATACCTTGCCATGTATTGCATCA
Organism: Secale cereale; assembly: GCA_902687465.1. Classification (NCBI taxonomy): domain Eukaryota; kingdom Viridiplantae; phylum Streptophyta; class Magnoliopsida; order Poales; family Poaceae; genus Secale; species Secale cereale. The sequence continues at coordinate 662,144,841 of LR738710.1, read as the reverse complement.
TATAGACTTGTGTTGTTTTCTGTGCTTCCTACCTTGCCATGTTTTGCTTCCTGTGTAGACTTTCTGTGCATCATAAGTAGACTTGTTTTGCATTCTACTTGGTAGTGCATATAGTCATGCTCTTGAGTGGTTTGTTTACCGTTTTGCTTGCTTCTTCTCGTTAGTGCTTGTTCCATTGCGTCGTGAGGATTCGTTCGTCTACCCGTGGCTCTTCTTCAAGGCTACTTCTTCGTCTTCTTCATGGATCCGTTCTTTTTCCATGCGGGATCTCAGGCAAGATGACGATACCCTTGGATACCTTTACTATCATTGACTTTGCTTAGTTGTCTCGATGCTATCGTTACATGTCGCGCTACCCATCATTATTGTCAGCCTCTCCTTGTTGCCATGAAACCTCTAACCTTTGACACCTTCCTAGCAAAACCACTGTTTGGCTATGTTACCCGCTTACTCAGCCCCTCTTATAGCGTTGTTAGTTGCAGGTGAAGATGAAGCTCGTTCCAGGAGGGAACTTGTTGTTGACATATCACAATATCTATTATTATATAATAACATACCTATATACTGGGCATGGGTGGAAGGCTTGGCCTTTTGCTTGGTGTTTTGTTCCACTCATGCCACCTTAGGCGTCGATAAACCGGCATTATGTTCCTTGATTTTGCGTTCCTTACACGATGGGTGGATGGGGACCCCTTGACAGTTCGTCTTTGAATAAAACTCCTCCAGCAAGGCCCAACATTGGTTTTAATTTGCTCATAATAACAACTTAATTAATTAATTAAATTGCATAGGGAGTTAGCGCTACCCGAGGTTTCTTCTACATAGCAGGGGGGCCAGTGCTGATGGTGTTGGTCCCAAACGGGGAGTATGCGGGGCCACCACGGGGAAACTCGAGGTTTGGTTTTACTCGTATAATCGCCCATCCTGTCGTGGCCTGAGACGAGATACGTGCGGCTACTATCAGGGTGTCGACACACCGGGAGGTCTTGCTGGACTTGTTTTACCATTGTCGAAATGTCTTGTGCACCGGGAAGCCGAGCCTGATCGGATTTCCCTAAGATAAGGGGTGATGATATTATATTTATCACTTCAGCTAATCGTGAGAGCTTGTGATGGGCTAAGTTGGGACACCCCTGCAGGGTTATGATCTTTCGAAAGCCGTGCCCGCGGTTATGTGGCAGATTGGAATTTGTTACTGTCTGGTTGTAGAAAACTTGACAGAGGATCCAAAGTAAAATACCCAACTGTGTGAGTAACCGTGACTGTCTCTTTTCACTTTGAGAAGAGAACACGGTGGGGTTATGTTTGGCTCGTATGTAGTTCAGGATCTTTAGCGATCACTACTAGTTGCGACCGTTTGCGTAGAAGCTCATCTTATTATTGTACTTGTAAGTTAGCCACCATATTTTGCTTAGCCGCTGCTGCAACCTCACCACTTTAACCTTCCTACCTTTTAAGCTTTGATAGTCTTGTTACCCATGGTTATGGGATTGCTGAGTCCTCGTGGCTCACAGTTACTACAACAACAGTTGCAGGTGCAGGTTTCCGATGTCTTGACGTGAGAGCGTTGTTCTTTTGTTGGAGTTCTTCTTCTTCAGTCTTGGGTTAGGTTCCGGGTCGGCAGCCTGGGATAGCAGATGGATGTCTTGTGCTTTTCTTGTTTGTATCCTTAGTCGGATACTTTGTTTTGATATTGTTGTATTCATGAGAGTTGTATGTATTGTTGTATCCCCCATGTATGTATGTAATGGTACGATGTAATGATATCCATCTTGCTAAGCGCCCAAAATGCGGTTGTGCCCCAATCACGTAAGTGTCACGTGATCGGGATAGAATCGCATCTTGGGCCTGACAAGGGGGTAGGCGCGCACTGATGTCTTGTGGGCCCCTCGTGGCTCCTTCTGACCTAACTCTAGTGCTATAAATTCCCAAATATTCCAAAACCCACAAAGCAAGACCGGAAACAATTCTTTCGCCACCATAGGTCTCTATTCTTACACGATCACATCTGGAGGCCTTCGCTGGTAATCTGCCAAAGGGGGGATCGACCATGGAGGGATTCTATATTAACCTTGTTGCACCTTCTATGATGTGTGAGTAGTTCCCACAGGACGTATGGGTCCATAGCATTATCTATATGGATCTCTATCTATCTCTCTCTCTCTTTGATCTTCAATACAATGTTCTCTTCGAAGATCAATTCGATGTAATATTTTGTGGTGCGTGTGTTGGGATATGATGAATTCTGGCTTAATGAACATATTATTCACTTAAAGTAATGGAGTCTTTTGTGAAATTTATTGTGTGTGATTATTATAGCTTTGTATTCCACTCTGATCTATTCATTTGGTTTGGTCAACTCGATTGATTTATCTACAGTGTGAGAGATGCTTTGTGGTGGGTTCATTCTTGCGGTGTCCTAACTCTATGATAGAAGGAGTAGCGAGGAACATATTTGTATTGGTGCTTCTAAGGGTAAAATGACGGGGTTTGATCATATTGATTGATTTTATTCTATCTGCACTATGTCATCATACTTCATGCATTACTCTGTTTGTTATGAACTTAAGACCTTAGAGGCAAGCATAGAAGCACTCTTGAACTAGAGTAATAGTAGTAGATGCAGATGGATGTCGGTCTACTTGTCACTGACGTAATGCCTATGTACTGATCATAACATGATTAACATCATAACTATGCACTTTCCTATCAATTGCCAAACAGTAATTTGTGTATCCATCGTATGCTATGTCCTTGACAGACATGCCTCTAGTGTAAGCTACGGCCCCCGGGTCCATCTAAATCATCTTGCTAAAACACTTAAAACCTTCTTGTAATTTATTTACTTTTATTTTCTTTAGTAATTTATTTATCTCCCACTATCAGATTAAATCCTTGCAATTAACGAGTACAAGGGGATTGACAACCCTTTTGCCTGCGTTGGGTGCAAGTATTTGCTCTTGTGTGTGTTGGTACTACTAAACATCATTTGTGGGGATCTCCTATTGGTTTTATAAACCTTGGTTCTCAACCGAGGGAAATAATTTTTGCCACTATACTGCTTCACCCTTCCTCTTCGGGGAAATCCAAACGCCTATCACAAGTAGCATTTTGTTATCCAGATTGTGCCATCATGCTTATTGCGATGTTGTATTTCTTATAACTTAATACTCGAGATGCATGCTAGATAGCGGTCTTGAAGTGGAGTATTAGTGGTAGATGCAGTTGAATAATGGTCTACTTATCACAAACATAGTTCCTATATGAGATTATACCATGAATGATCAACATAAATACAAATATTCAATTTAATCACTGTCCAACTGTAATTGTTCATCACACCACACTTGTATGCTGGAGAGATATGCCAATACTGAACCTATGGCCATCTAAGTCTATCCTCCATTACTGAAATCTTTATTACAATTAATATTCTTTGTTGTACCATTTTACCTTTATAACAACTATCATTATCTCGTGCAATTTAATCTTGTAGCTAGCAGGACAAGAAGCTTGAAAACCTTCTTGATGCATTGGGGACAAGTATATTTTGTGTTGTATGTGAAGCTGACAGTGACTTTGTTTGTGGGAAGAACTCCTTCTGGTTTGATAAACCTTGGTTCCCTAATCAAGGAAATACTTATCGCTAGGTTGGAACACCCTTACACGAGGGGGATAACCAACAACTATTACGAGAGATCACACACGTGCCTGAATTTCGATGGTCGCTAGGACGTGAGGAAGGGTCGATGAGCTTTGACGCGACATAATGGAGACGATGGTGGCATCAGCGGTGTTTATTTCTTCCTCTATTGTTGGTGGTGAATGAACGGAATGACGACGATGTTGTTGACCTTCGAGTCCTAGTCATTGTGATTGATTCGGTGTGCTCCTAGACTTGTAAGAGGGTCAGAGATATAGATGGTTTTGAGGCAAATTGAATAGAATAATAAGGAATGCAAGAGGCTCACTGTGCTCATCAGAATTGTGAAGTGATGGTGGGGGCAGAGGCGGTTGTTCAAGCTTAGAATCGAGCATACTAGCGGGAGAGTGGTAGCAGCCAAGCTGGTGATCAAGAGAGCTAGTGATAGGCTATTTAAAGAGGGTCTCAAGCAACTTAGACTTGCACATTAGCGATGTGGGGACGGTGGGAATCACGGGTGTCCTTGAGTTGCGTGTGCGAGCAAATAGGCCGAAGGTTGAAGGTGGACTTAACATGCGGGGCCCATGTGGTTGTGTCTGAGAGAGAGACAGTGAAAGGGGGTGTCACAACCCTAGTTCTGGTATGCACTAGGCTAGTCTTGATGTTTGCATCATGTTTAAAATTCAAATGAAATTGAATTGAGGACATGTGAAAGCCTCAGAAATATTTTTGAAAATGACCCACATATAAATTGCTCCAAAAAGGTCCAAGAAAATGTTCATGTTGCTCTCTGAAAATATTGGTTAGAGATAAAAATCAAACAAATATTATTAGGAGCTCATAAATATTTATTTTGGGCTTTTGGAATTAATGCAATAAATATTTGCATTGGATATATATATTTCTTATATATTTTATATATGTCAAATACTCTTGATTTTGTGTGGGTCTTTCGAATACTCCTTCTAGTCCCTACACAATTGTCAGAATAATTTAAATGATTTGCTTTAAAATCAAAACAAATGTCAGAATTAGAAAAGAAAACAAAAAGGGAAAGAAAACCTTACCTGTGCTGGCCCAGCACTGTGCGACCTGGCCGGCCCAGTTGGCGAGCCCAGCCACTTGTCCCCCCTCCCATGTCGTCTTCCTCCCGCCAGGAGGACGGGCGCGTGGCCGCCTCGCGCCGGCACACGCCCGAGCCACTTCCTGCTTCCGCCGACGCTGGGGGCTGGCTGGAGACGCGACGCAACCCCCGACCCCTCTGGCATGTCCACTCCTCCTCTCCCCTCCTCTGTCTCTCTCGCACGCAACCACCGAGCGGGCTCGTCGCCGCCGATCGCAACCACCGCAGCCACAGCCACCGCCCCGCCTCCCCGAGCTGTCCCCGAGGTCCACCACGACGCTCTCCATCTCCAAGCCGAAGGAACCGAGCCCGGACGTCCTCCATCGTCGCCATCATCGCCTTCTTCACCGCCGGCCACCGAGGACCTGCACCGTCGATTCGCCACCGTCGTCGTTTCCTCGGGCACGCTGGCCATCCCTACGGCACCACTGTGAGCCCCCGGTCTATTTCCCCCTAACCCCGCCTCCGTTTGGTCCCCTTAGCCGTCGCCCCCTTGCTTACCATAGCCGCCGCCGCACGGGCTCGTCGCCGGCGAAGCCCCAGTGACCTTCTGGTCCCACGCGTGCATTAATTGCACTCGCAGCATCCCGTAGAGTAACACTAGCGCGACAACCAGCTCTTTTGCAAGCCGCAGAACTAACCGCGCACCCACCCGAGCTCCGGCCACCGCAAACCTCGCCGCCGGCGCTGTTCCCGGCCACCTCAGGTCGTACAGCTTGCACCGTTGGATGCGGTCGAGTGCCAGCTTTCCTACGGGACTAACCGCGCCCAAAACCGCCCCTTGTACGCGAAACCCGACCCTTTCCGGCGAGTCACCGCCGCGGAATGCGGTCGCCGGTGACTAATCGCCGGCAGTGCTGACTTGGCAAGTCATTAGCCTCTAATGACGCCCTAACTAACGCCCTAGAGCCACTGCCATGTGGGCCCCTATACCTGTTTAGGTTAGTTTTATTTTCTGTTTAGATTAATTCATAAACAGTGGGACCCACCCGTCAGCATTGACTCTGCTGACCTGCTGTTGACCTGACCCCACCTGTCGGTTACCCAGACAGCACTGTGTGACTGACCAGTGGACCCCACTGGTCAGGTTTGACCCGGGGCAGCCCTTTGACCCTGCTGACGTCAGCATGAGGTCATGCTGACGCAGTAAATGTTTCTGGGATTTTAAATAAATCAGAAATGATTTATTTATTTTAGACAATAGCTAAAATTTCTAAAATTCTTATAAAATCGACCGCAGCTCAGATGAAAATAATTTATAAATGAAAAATTATCAGATAAATTAAATATATCCATCTGTACCATTTTCATGCATGACAAATGAAGTTATACCCACTGTTTATATGAAAAAACATAAATGGCACTTACAAATATTTAATTTGGAGTTGCATTTGGACCTTTGGTTCAAATGGACTTCAACCAAATAAGTGCTAGTTGCATTAACTCAAACAACATCATATCTTCATGCCATATTCATGCATCATATTGTTGCATATGTTTGTGTTTGATTGTTGGCACCGTCCTTCTCGATAGGTCCTGCTCCGGAGATCGTTCCAAAGTACTTGTCCGAGGAGAGTGCCCCCCTGTTGATCTATCAGGCAAGCAAAACCCTTTGTTCATTCTGATACAATCCCACTCTCTCGCTCCTGCTCCCTGTTATTGCATTAGGACAACAATGATTCAACTGCTACTTTATGCTGCGGTAGTTGAACCCATTCCTCTGCATGACCTGTCATTGCCACAGTAAATAGTTGAAACCCACTAGTATGTGTAGGAGTTGATTGAAGCCATGTTGTGGTCTTACCATGCCTTGCTTGCTATTGCTTAGAGTATGTCAGGTCTGATTCATTGGGAATGAATTGGAGTGTAGTGATATGTTCTGATGCTGAGCGTTAAGTGTGTGAGCACGATTTGGTAAAGGTAGTGGTGAGAGGCCATGTAGGAGTACATGGTGGGTTGTCTCACTGGAACCGTCTTTAAGCACTGAGTTCTGTGTACGTTGTCCAATGACTAGCTACTACCACACATTGTGTTCCGGTAACTCGACCCCTCTCAGCTTATTAATCAACTTGATCTCTGTCCAGGAGTCGCAACTAGTTTCTGGTGTTTGTAGGTAGTGTTATTTCTCTACCAAGTGGCACCCGGCAGGGTGGGCTTGGGACAGACTAGGCACACGTGGCCCGGTGTACCGAGTGGCACCCGGATGGTGGGCTCGGGAAGCCTGTACACATCATTTGGGGTCGTGATGGAAACCTCGGCCAGACTCCCTTGCGGATGGAACCCGAATAGGCGATAAACCTGGACTAGAGTCTTGTGTGGTTAGTCAGGTCGTGGCCGACACCCTTGCCAGGCTTCCGCTTGAAGGTTGCCAAGATACACGTCGTGTATATGGCGGTAAGTGGCGAGAGCGTGTGTGAAGAAGTACACCCCTGCAGGGTTTATCATGATCTATTCGAATAGCCGGGTCCACGGTTATGGACTTCTTGGATGCTTACGTGGTACATAGACAACTGAAAGTGGATATCCTAAAATACTCAAGACAAGTGTGAGTGCTATGGATGGCCTTCTCGTAGGGAGACGGGGATGAATCCATAGTGGTGTATTTGGTGGTGATTAGTGGACTCGTGTGCGCCACCTCAAGGAGTTACCAGCAATCGTAGTACATGATATCCACTGAGTCAAAGCTGGCTTGCTGCAACTAAACCCCACTATGCCTTCTTGATACAAATGCATGTATGATAGGATCTGATGTAAGTCTTGCTGAGTACCTTTGTACTCATGTTTGCTTAATTTACGTTTTGCAGATGAGAATTCTGTCTCTCTAGTAGGTCCGCTTGGACTTCTACAAGTAGCTTGTTACCTCAGCTACGATCTTGGACGAGTGTTGTAGATAGTCAGGCTCTTCAGCCTTTTTCATTTGTAGATGTGTGTACTCAGACATGTTATGCTTCCGCTTGTTGCTTGTATGCTCTGAATGTTGGGTCATGAGACCCATGTTTGTAATATCTGGCTCCTCGGAGCCTATTGAATAAATACTTTGTTTCCTAGAGTCTTGTTGTGATTCCATATTGTATTTGCACATATTGAGCATATTGTGTGTATGTTATTGAAATGCTTGGTATGTGTGGGATCCGACACCTAGTTGTTTACCCTTGGTAGCCTATCTTACAGGGAAATGTCTCCTAGTGCTTCCACTTAGCCTTGGTAGCTTGCTACTGCTCCGGAACACTTAGGCTGACCGGCATGTGTCCTTCTTCGTTCCTGTGTCTGTCCCTTAGGGGAAATGTCACGCATTGTTCCTTTACTCCTTGTAGCTTGCTACGACTTGGGTTCATACGTTGATGACCGACACGTTCGTTGTTGGGTCATGTATGCCTGTCTCTGTAATTTAGTGCCACTTTTGGTTTATAACTGGTCATGTCGGCCCGGGTTCTCTGTCGTATGGATGCTAGCGACACTATCATTTACGTGAGCCAAAATGCGCAAACGGTCCCGGGCCAGGTAAGGTGGCACCCGTGGGGATACCGTGCGTGAGGCCGCAAAGTGATATGGTGTGTTACATGCTAGACCGGTGTGACTTAGGATCGGGGTCCCGACAGCTTTGGTATCAGAGCCTGACTGCCTGTAGGATTACCAAGCCAAACTGGTCGAAGTTGAGTCTAGAAATTCTTTAGTTATATAAGGGAATTGATTGTGGAAGGGAACGTAATGCTCTTTTTACTCCTTATACCTCATGTCTTCTGATCTGAGTCATCCTACCTTTCCTACGGGGTTAAGGAACTAGGCTATCTCTTCCGTCTATCAGGATCACGAGTTACTACTCCGTAGTTCCATAGGATTGTTTGATGAGAGTCATACTCCTGTTTTCAAGTTCTTCTGGTGTAGATTGTTTAGTACTATCACAGATCCTTGAGTGATGTTATTGAGTTGTGGTACTACCCTTTGTTAGCAGGATGTATCATTCTGAGCATTTTACTACCGTTATGCTGCCGGATTTGTTCTAGGAGTTCGAGAGATACCCATTTCTTGTCCTACCTTCTACAACCTGGTTGATGCTGATTCCGTCCTTGGTTTCATTTATTAGGATGTCGTCAGTTACCCGAGGTTCAGTTGCTCGTAGAAAGAACCACGGAGGTGGTAGGGATGAGGAGGATCCTCCCGACCAGCCTTCGTTGGCAGAGGTCATGCTAGAGATGGAGAGGAACAAGCGAGAGTCTAACCGCTTGTTGGCATGTATTGAGGAGAACACCACACATCAATGTAAAGAGTCAGCGACCATCCATGACTTCATTCATCTGAAACCACCCACCTTCCATCATCCCATTGAGCCGCTCGATGCATATGACTGGCTCCGTAGTATCACTCACAAGCTGCGTTCTGCGAACATAGCTGAAGAGGACAAGGTCATCTATGCCACTTATCACCTGGAAGGTCCTGCTAGTCTTTGGTGGCAGAACTATGAGGCCATGATTCCAGCTGGCCAGATTCCTACCTGGAGAGATTTCACTGAGGCTTTTCGCGAGCATCACATTCCGCAAACTCTCATCCATCGCAAGAGAGAAGAGTTCTGTAGTCTTACCCAGGCTAAGATGGCTGTTGATGCTTACAATAGAGAGTTTGAAAACCTCGCCCGCTATGCTACAAAAGAAGTGTCCACGGACGCCAGGAAGCAGGCTAGGTTCCGGAAGGGTCTCAACCCAAGCTGCGTCGTGATCTTCACTTGCATCATTGCAATACATTCCACGCTCTTGTGAACAAGGCCATCAATGCAGAGACCCCTCAGCTCACTTACGAGGAGTCTCGTAAGCACACCCGTGATTTGGGATCTTGCTCCGGCACTAGTTCGCAGAAGCGCCGGATTTGGGTTCCAAACTCCGCTCTTCCACCCAGATATGCTCCGAGGCCATCTTATGAGGTGCCTCATCCAGCTCAGTCTTATGCTCCACCCAAGCCCATTGGTAAACCGCTTGTCAATGCGGGTCCATGACCTACCTCGGGGACTTGCTTCACATGCGGAAAGCGAGGACACTATGCACATGACTCCTCTCAGGCCAGTCTTGCTCCACCCCAGCCCGAGAAGTCCGTTCTTCGTGGTAAGCCACCACGTAAGACAATAAGTGCCAATCCAGCTCCCACTAAACATGGACGTGTGCATCACATCTGAACTAAAGACGCTCATGATGATCCAAATGTCGTTCTTGGTACACTCCTTGTAAATTGCCATCCGGCTTCGGTTCTGTTCGATACCGGAGCATCTCACTCCTTCATCTCTGAAGGCTATGCCCGTTTGCACGATATGTCATTTTGTGATATGCAACTCCGCTTGAAATCCAAACCCCAGGGTCTAGATGGCACATACCAGAATAAGCCATGGTAATGGAATCCTTATTGACAGACTTGTATTCCTTGCCTCACTCATAGCCCTCAAGTCTTCAAATATTAACATCATCTTGGGTATGGACTGGATGACAGCTCATCATGCCAAGATCGATTGTTACACTAGGTTTGTTCAGCTTACACACCCATCTGGCAAGATAGTCACTGTCTCCACTAGAGTTTCAAAGCGTCAACTCAATTCTCTTAATGCCAGCCCCCTTCCAGACCTTGAAGATATCCCAGTAGTCCGTGACTTTCCGGATGTCTTTCCAGAGGAACTACCAGGTGTTCCACCTGACAAGGATGTAGAGTTTGTCATAGATCTTATCCCAGGAACTGTTCCAATTTCTAGAAGACCTTACAAGATGGCTCCCCTAGAACTAGCTGAGCTTAAGGAACAACTTGATGAGTCCTTGCGAAAGGGTTTCATCCGTCCTAGTTCTTCTCCTTGGGCTTGTCCCGTCCTCTTCGTCAAGAAGAAGGATGGCACATAACGGATGGTTGTAGATTATCGTCCCGTTAATTTGGTCACGATAAAGAACAAGTATCCGCTCCCCAGGATCAACGACCTGTATGATCAGCTCGCTGGATCCTCGGTCTTCTCCAAGATGGATTTGAGGTTAGGCTACAATCAAATCAAGATCAGAAACGGAGACATTCCTAAGACGGCTTTTGTCACTCGTTATGGCCAGTACGGGTACACCGTTATGTCCTTCGGTCTAACCAATGCTCTAGCCACATTCTCCCGCTTGATGAACTCGTTCTTCATGGAGTACTTAGATAAGTTCGTCGTGGTTTACCTCGATGATATTTTGATCTACTCGAAGAACGAGGAAGAGCATGCCGAACATCTTAGATTGGTGTTGGAAAAACTCAGAGAGCACCGCCTTTATGCCAAGTTTTCCAAGTGCGAGTTCTGGTTGCCAGAAGTGACCTATCTCGGCCATGTAATCTCTGGTAAGGGCATTGCTGTCAATCCCGAGAGAGTTCAGGCCGTTCTTGATTGGACTCCACCTGAAACAGTTAAACAAGTTAGGAGTTTCCTTGGTCTAGCCAGCTATTGTCGCCGCTTTGTTGAGAACTTCTCGAAAGTGGCCAAACCTCTCACGGAACTTCTCAAGAAAGATAAAAGGTTTGAGTGGTCCCCACAGTGTGAGAACATTTTTCAGGAACTGAAAAGACGCCTGACTTCTGCCAACATACTTGTGCCACCGGATTTCACTAAGGACTTTGGTATCTATTGTGATGCCTCACGACAGGGACTAGGTTGCATTCTTATGCAGGATCGTCATGTGATTGCCTATGCATCTCGACAGTTGCATCCACATGAGGAAAATTATTCTACACACGATCTAGATCTTGCAGCTGTAGTCTATGCACTTAAGACATGGCAACATTACCATCTTGGTAATCGTTGCGAGATCTACACAAATCACCAGAGTCTCAAGTATATCTTCACCCAGCCAGATTTGAACCTTAGGCAAAGACATTGGTTGGAGTTGATCTCAGATTACGACTTAGGGATTACTTACACCCCAGGCAAGGCCAATGTTATGGGTGATGCTTTAAGTCGTAAGTCATATTGCAACAATCTCATGTTGCAGCAGGGCCAACCACTTCTACATGAGGAATTATGTAAGCTTAACCTTCACATTGCTCCTCACGGATTCCTTTCTACCTTGGTGGCGAAACCTAACCTCGTGGATCATATCATAGAAGCCCAGAAGCATGATACGAGGATTACCCAGATCAAGAGAAATATTGCCAAGGGTATTGGTGGATATTTCTCTATGGATGATCGGAGTGTTGTGTTCTTTGAGAATCGCTTGGTGGTTCCCAAGAAGCAACATCTGCGACAATTGATCCTTAAGGAGGCTCATGAATCTCCTCTCACGATTCATCCTGGTAGTACTAAGATGTATCAGGACCTACGCCAGAGGTTCTGGTGGACTAGGATGAAGAGAGAAATTGCTGAGTTCATTGCTAAATGTGACGTTTGTCGTCGCATTAAGGCAGAACATCAAAGACCTGCTGGCACCCTTCAGCCCTTAGCTATTCCTGACTGGAAATGGGATAAAGTTGGTATGGACTTCATCACCGGCTTTCCCAGGACCCAGAGAGGGAATAATGCTATCTTCGTAGTCATTGATCGTCTGTCCAAAGTGGCTCACTTCCTACCTGTTCGAGAGAGTATCACTGCTAGTCAGCTCGCTGACTTGTATATTTCTCGAATAGTGTCAATTCATGGTGTTCCACTAGAGATCAATTCAGACCGTGGTAGTCTTTTCACTTCTCATTTCTGGGAGAGTTTCCAGACTGCCATGGGCACCCATCTTTCCTTCTGTACCGCTTTACACCCTCAGTCAAGTGGTCAGGTGGAACGGGTCAACCAAATTCTTGAAGACATGCTTAGAGCTTGCGTTATCTCATTCGGTATGGATTGGGAGAAATGCCTTCCTTTCGCCGAGTTTTCTTATAACAATAGCTATCAATCCAGTCTCAAGAAAGCTCCTTTTGAGATACTCTATGGACGAAGATGTCGAACACCTTTGAACTGGTCAGAAGCCGGTGAAAGACAATACTTTGTACCGGATATGATCCAGGAAGCAGAAGAGCAAGTTCGCATCGTTCGTGAGAATTTGAAAACAACTCAATCTCGTCAAAAGAGCGAGTATGATCGTCATCATAAGGAAGTGGCTTATGAAGCTGGCGACAAAGCTTATCTTCAGGTTACCCCTTTGAAGGGTACCCATCGTTTCGGTATCAAGGGCAAATTGGCTCCTCGTTACATTGGCCCTTTTTGCATTCTCGCTAAACGAGGAGAGGTTGCCTACCAGTTGGAACTACCCCCACATCTTTCTCGAGTACATGATGTGTTTCACGTCTCTCAACTCAGGTGTTGCTTCTCGGATCCCATCCGCGGAGTGGACCACGAAATGCTTGATCTCCAAGATAACCTCACATATCGAGAGTACCCCGTTCGCATTCTGGATCAAGCAGAGAATGTCACTCGACGACATAGCATCAAGTTTCTCAAGGTTCAGTGGTCTCATCATTCCGAGAGAGAAGCTACTTGGGAGCGAGAAGATCGTCTCCGACTAGAGTACCCCACCTTCTTTCCGCCGACTCCTGAATCTCGGGACGAGATTCTTTCGAGGGGGGGGGGGCGAGTTGTCACAACCCTAGTTCTGGTATGCACTAGGCTAGTCTTGATGTTTGCATCATGTTTCAAATTCAAATGAAATTGAATTGAGGACATGTGAAAGCCCCAGAAATATTTTCGAAAATGACCCAGATATTATTGCTCCAAAAAGGTCCAAGAAAATGTTCATGTTGCTCTCTGAAAATATTGGCTAGACATAAAAATCAAACAAATATTATTAGGAGCTCATAAATATTTATTTTGGGCTTTTGGAATTGATGCAATAAATATTTGCATTGGATATATATATATATATTTATTATATATTTTATATATGTCCAATAATTCTGGATTTTGTGTGGGGCTTTGGAATACTCCTTCTAGTACCTACACAATTGTCAGAATAATTTAAATGATTTGCTTTAAAATCAAAACAAATGTCAGAATTAGAAAAGAAAACAAAAAGGGAAAGAAAACCTTACCTGTGCTGGCCCAGCACTGTGCGACCTGGCCGGCCCAGTTGGCGAGCCCAGCCACTTGTCCCCCCTCCCATGTCGTCTTCCTCCCGCCAGGAGGACGGGCGCGTGGCCGCCTCGCGCCGGCACACGCCCGAGCCACCTCCTGCTTCCGCCGACACTAGGGGCTGGCTGGAGACGCGACGCAACCCCCCGACCCCTCTGGCATGTCCACTCCTCCTCTCCCCTCCTCTGTCTCTCTCGCACGCAACCACCGAGCGGGCTCGTCGCCGCCGATCGCAACCACCGCAGCCACAGCCACCGCCCCGCCTCCCCGAGCTGTCCCCGAGGTCCGCCGCGACGCTCTCCATCTCCAAGCCGAAGGAACCGAGCCCGGACGTCCTCCATTGTCGCCATCATCGCCTTCTTCACCGCCGGCCACCGAGGACCTCCACCGTCGATTCGCCACCGTCGTCGTTTCCCCGGGAATGCTGGCCATCCCTACGGCACCACTGTGAGCCCCCGGTCTATTTCCCCCTAACCCCGCCTCGGTTTGGTCACCTTAGCCGTCGCCCCCTTGCTTACCATAGCCGCCGCCGCACGGGCTCGTCGCCGGCGAAGCCCCGGTGACCTTCTGGTCCCGCGCGTGCGTTCGTTGCACTCGCAGCATCCCGTAGAGCAACACTAGCGCGACAACCAGCTCTTTTGCAAGCTACAGCACTAACCCCGCACCCACCCGAGCTCCGGCCGCCGCAAACCTCACCACCGGCGCTGTTCCCGGCCACCTCAGGTCATACAACTTGCACCGTTGGATGCGGCCGAGTGCCATCTTTCCAATGGGACTAACCGCGCCCAAAACCGCCCCTTGTACGCGAAACCCGACCCTTTCCGGCGAGTCACCGCCGCGGAATGAGGTCGGCGGCGACTAATCGACGGCAGTGCTGACTTGGCATGTCATTAGCGACTAATGACGCCCTAACTAACCCCCTAGAGCCACTGCCATGTGGGCCCCTATACCTATTTAGGTTAGTTTTATTTTCTGTTTAGATTAATTCATAAACAGTGGGACCCACCCGTCAGCATTGACTCTGTTGACGTGCTGTTGACCTGACCCCACTTGTCGGTGACCCAGACAGCACTGTGTGACTAACCAGTGGACCCCACTGGTCAGGTTTGACCCGGGGCAGCCCTTTGACCCTGCTGACGTCAGCATGAGGTCATGCTGACGCAGTAAATGTTTCTGGGATTTTAAATAAATCAGAAATGATTTATTTATTTCAAAAAATAGCTAAAACTTATAAAAATCTTATAAAAATCAACCGTAGCTCAGATGAAAATAATTTATATATGGAAAATTATCAGAAAAATTCAATCTATCCATCTGTACCATTTTCATGCATGACAAATGAAGTTATACCCACTGTTTATATGAAAACACATAAATGGTACTTACAAATATTTAATTTGGAGTTGCATTTGAACCTTTGGTTCAAATGGATTTCAACCAAATAAGTGCTAGTTGCATTAACTCAAACAACATCATATCTTCATGCCATATTCATGCATAATATTGTTGCATATGCTTGTGTTTGATTGTTGGCACCGTCCTTCTCGATAGGTCCTGCTCCGGAGACCGTTCCAGAGTACCTGTCCGAGGAGCAGTGCCCTCCTATTGATCTATCAGGCAAGCAAAACCCTTTGTTCATTCTGATACAATCCCACTCTCTCGCTCCTGCTCCCTGTTATTGCATTAGGACAACAACGATTCAACTGCTACTTTATGCTACGGAAGTTGAACCCATTCCTCTGCATGACCTGTCATTGCCACAGTAAATAGTTGAAACCACTAGTATGTGTAGGAGTTGATTGAAGCCATGTTGTGTTCTTACCATGCCTTGCTTGCTATTGCTTGGAGTATGTCAGGTCTGATTCATTGGGAATGAATTGGAGTGCAGTGATATGTTCTGATGCTGAGCGTTAAGTGTGTGAACACGATTTGGTAAAGGTAGTGGTGAGAGGCCATGTAGGAGTACATGGTGGGTTGTCTCACTGGAACCGTCCTTAAGCACTGAGTTTTGTGTACGTTGTCCAATGACTAGCTACTACCACACATTGGGTTCCGGTAACTCGACCCCTCTCAGCTTATTAATCAACTTGATCTTTGTCCAGGAGTCGCAACTAGTTTCTGGTGTTTGTAGGTAGTGTTATTTCTCTACCAAGTGGCACCCGGCTGGGTGGGCTTGGGACAGACTAGGCACACGTGGCCCGGTGTACCGAGTGGCACCCGGATGGTGGGCTCGGGAAGCCTGTACACATCGTTTGGGGCCGTGATGGAAACCTCGGCCGGACTCCCTTGCTGATGGAACCCGAATAGGCGATAAACCTGGACTAGAGTCTTGTGTGGTTAGTCAGGTCGTGGCCGACACCCTTGCCAGGCTTCCGCTTGAAGGTTTCCAAGATACACGTCGTGTACATGGCGGTAAGTGGCGAGAGCGTGTGTGAAGAAGTACACCCCTGCAGGGTTTATCATGATCTATTCGAATAGCCGGGTCCACGGTTATGGACTTCTTGGATGCTTACGTGGTGCATAGACAACTGAAAATGGATACCCTAAAATACTCAAGACAAGTGTGAGTGCTATGGATGGCCTTCTCGTAGGGAGACGGGGATGAATCCATACTGGTGTATTTGGTGGTGATTAGTGGACTCGTGTGCGCCACCTCAAAGAGTTACCAGCAATCGTAGTACATGATAGCCACTAAGTCAAAGCTGGCTTGCTGCAACTAAACCCCACTATGCCTTCTTGATACAAATGCATGTATGATAGAATCTGATGTAAGTCTTGCTGAGTACCTTTGTACTCATGTTTTCTTAATTTATGTTTTGCAGATGAGACTTCTGTCTCTCTAGTAGTTCCGCTTGGACTTCGACAAGTAGCTTGTTACCTCAGCTACGATATTGGACGAGTGTTGTAGATAGTCAGGCTCTTCAGCCTTTTTCATTTGTAGATGTCTGTACTCAGACATGTTATGCTTCCGCTTGTTGCTTGTATGCTCTGAATGTTGGGTCATGAGACCCATGTTTGTAATATCTGGCTCCTCGGAGCCTATTGAATAAATACTTTGTTTCCTAGAGTCTTATTGTGATGCCATGTTGTATTTGCACATATTGAGCATATTGTGTGTATGTTATTGAAATGCTTGGTATGTGTGGGATCCGACACCTAGTTGTTTACCCTTGGTAGCCTATCTTACAGGGAAATGTCTCCTAGTGCTTCCACTGAGCCTTGGTAGCTTGCTACTGCTCCGGAACACTTAGGCTGACCGGCATGTGTCCTTCTTCGTTCCTGTGTCTGTCCCTTATGGGAAATGTCACGCGTTGTTCCTTTAGTCCTTGTAGCTTGCTACGACTTGGGTTCATACGTTGATGACCGACACGTTCGTTGTTGGGTCATGTATGCATGTCTTTGTAATTTAGTGCCACTTTTGGTTTATAACTGGTCATGTCGGCCCGGGTTCTCTGTCATATGGATGCTAGCGACACTATCATATACGTGAGCCAAAATGCGCAAACGGTCCCGGGCCAGGTAAGGTGGCACCCGTGGGGATACCGTGCGTGAAGCCGCAAAGTGATATGGTGTGTTACATGCTAGACCGGTGTGACTTAGGATCAGGGTCCTGACAGGGGGGGTTGTGGGGATGGGGTCAGTTGTTAGATCAAGGTCTGAAGGTTGCGAGAATAATGCAACATCTTGGTTCATGATCAAATGGTTCTAGTAGTGGGGGTGATGGTGGTGCCCTCGGTGACGTTCTAACACCACTATAAGATAGGCGAATACTTGTTCTAAATTAAAATGTACCACATATGACATATTTGACAAAAACTAATTTCATCCTTAAATGAGAAAGATTCTTGACTAAATATATTAGTTCTTTATTAAAAACTTGCGGTTTTTAGTCAATTCAATTAAAAATGGATGTAATTTGAGAACATACTTAATGCAAAACAAATGCATAAGGTGTGATCTCGATATTTATTGTTCAACACTTTTCTTCTATATAAGGTGAGTTCATCTCCTCATATTTCCCAGTAACCCATAGTTATGCAGTAACACCAACAAATATATACCTTATGGGTGATCCTTGCAGCTTCCCGTTTGTAGTAGTCAGTCACCTAGTTGTCCACTTGAGGGAGAAGTGGTTGGGTGTCCATTCCATTGTTTTTTCAAGCAAAGTCGGGGTTTTTTCATGGGTGCAATTGAGATTTCCCTTTTATCGAGGAAAAATGAAAGCAAGATGCATACATTTGGGACACCATTGGTGAAACCAATTGTTTATGCTATCTTACTGAGAGGCCCACCTACCAAGTCATTCACCAACAAGAAGACGAATGTTAGGATTGCATTATTGTAGAATGAGATGATTTTGTTGGACAATGAATGTGATGGAGGGTAAGGTAGAAAAATTCCCCCTCCCAACTTATCAACAAGGTCCAAAAATGATAACCTAGGTATTATAGCAAACTATATCTTCTTCAAGGAAGAAGATCTTAGTCTTTAAGATCTAAACAAGCACTTCGATGAACTCTTGCACGTTTGAGAGGACATTAGACACCAGTTACTTGGGCAGCCAACATATTGGTTTCCAATACATTGGTGAAAGCAAGTAGTGACCGACTTCTAATGTACTCTCAGACATATGCAAGATTTCACTGAAGAGCTTGGTGATATCTTCAAGACTAGGTTCTTCTTCCTTGCAGAAGATATAGTTTGCTACCATACCTGGGTTCTCGTTTTGGATTTTCTTGGTATGTTGGAGGGCTAGTTTTGTTTATTACCCCCCATTGCATTCTTAGTGTCCAACAGAGCCACCTCATTCTACAACAATGAAATCCTAGTGTATGGTGTCTCATTGCTGGGTGGCTTAGTAGGTGGACCCCCCCCCCCCATAGGAAAGCATAACCAATGTGTTTCATGAATATCATCCCAAATGCATGCATATTTTCATCTTTCTTTGATACAAATAAAATCATCACGACTATGAGGGTAGAGAGGTCACTAGTACCCTTGAAAAACCACAAATCTACTTGAAGAAAGTGGCATCGTATCTTTGTTTTCGTTGGTGAAATGGAAACCCAATCAATTGTCCCTCCTTGGCATACTCACATGGAAAAGTGGAGGACTTACTACTACAAAATGGCAAGCTACAAGTATCTATCATAAGATAGATATTTACTACTGTTATTGGCTAATTATGGGTTAACGGAATATATGAGGAGATGTGTTGGTGCAATTCCTTTCCCCTTCTTTACTGGAGATTGTCGTTAGAAATAGAGAAGGACTGATTTGTTTCCTAGTGCACACAAAGAGAATTAGTCCCTAGAGTTTTGAAAAGATTGTTGCAGTCTTCCGAGAAGCTTGCCATAAACTTCAGAGAGAATTAGTCCCTGGATTTTAATATATGATAAAAGTAGGCCCGGGGCCATAGTTTTCACTAGAGGCTTCTCTCTTGAAAATAGGGTACGGTGGGTAAACAAATTACTGTTGGTCAATTGATAGAAAAGCAAATAATCA
This sequence comes from Secale cereale, assembly GCA_902687465.1. NCBI lineage: Eukaryota > Viridiplantae > Streptophyta > Magnoliopsida > Poales > Poaceae > Secale > Secale cereale. The sequence continues at coordinate 662,125,530 of LR738710.1, read as the reverse complement.
AGATGATATCCAAGGAAACAATCATGTATAAAGGCATCATGTCCGAGACAAGTAGACCAAAATGATTCTGCATCTACAACTAGTAATCCGCCCATCGACCACTATCCAGCATGTATCTAGAGTATTAAGTTCACAAAGAACGGAGCAACACCTTAAGCAAGATGACATGATGTAGAAAAAGTGTTGGAGATGTAACTACTGGGTATGAACTGCCCAGGAGTGGCCGGGTTATACCACTGGCGACTTAACCATGAAGATGGTGGGTCATAGCAAGCTTATTCATGGCCCGAGACCCAGAGGTGAATTAATGCCCAAGAGGATGAACTGCCATATGTATGACTTGTATTGTAAGGCAAGCTTGATTAGTCACCGAGCTAGACACGTTGTGTATGAGTCGGTCGGGACTCTGTAAGCTGCCGGGCATCAACCTTTGTATATAAAGGGGTGACCCGACGACGAGTTAGGGGCAAGAAACAAAGAGATCGAGGACTAGGTCAAGCGTATTCGCTCCTTGGTAATCGAATCTAGTAATACAACCCGAAACTGGAGTAAGCCTTTACCTCATTGTGAGAGGCCAAACCAGTATAAACTCCATGTGTCCTTTGTCCCGATTAAACCCTTTAAGCTAACCTAGTTATGATGTCTCCACGACTAAGTCCTTACACTAGGACATCTGACGTGACAACTCCACGACAATTGGAGCCCACCGTGGGGCCAGTGTACGGTGGTTTCGAGTTCTTAAAGGGCAACTTCGAAGGGCTCAAGCGATACGCTGTGGGCCGGATGACCAAGAGTCGTCGTGGCAAGCTCTACATCGACGACGAAGGCTGGAGCCCCAAGGCCGGCTCAATTGAGTATGGATACCGGGTCCCCTTCGACGGAATCCATGTCTTCATCAGCAAGATCGGCGAACCGGGCCTTGAGCTGGACACCTTGACCGACATCATCGAGACGGCTCAGCATGCACAACCCGCCCGGGTTCAACCAGACGCAAAGTGCGCCTTTGTTGGTTTTATCCATGGGGCGGAATTTGAGGAAGGATCTATGTCTGGTGGTGAGACGGTCGTCCGCTCTGATGGTGAGTCATCAACCGGCGAGACCGATTCAATGTATCAACTGTAAGATGACCGGCTTGGGGGGTGTTCAGATGGCGATAGTATTCCAAACCCCTACGAGCCGCCGAACAGGGTGGCGATATTCATGGCCGGTACACAGCCAGTGCTTGATTCAACAACCGCCTCAGCTATGACCTCTAGCTCAACGGCTGCGGCGATGGCTAGTAGTAACAGATCTGCGCGCCCACCGGCTCAAGTTCTGACTGAATTGTTGTAGGCTTTGGCAACGGTGATGGGGGTGGAGGTAACCCCGGATAGTCAAGAGCAGCATAAGCTGGATGTTGTGAAGCTACGTGATGAGATAGATCAAGCTAAAGAGGAACTAGCGGCTGAGAACGCAAGGATGGCCACGGAACGAGCTGCTTTGGATGCTCAGGCACAACGGATTCAGGCAGATTCTATCTGGCTCACCGTGGATCAAAACGCTTCAAATGGAATCATGAGAAGGAGGCACCAGAGTCATTTACCCCCGACGTATGATGCGAGAAACCTCTTCAATACGCCTGGAGCAGGGACCAGTGACCCTTCGGTGGTGAACCCGACGGTTGAGGCGCCTGGGACCGGAGCGTCGGTTCAACCGCGACGATGGATCCAGTTGTTTGAATACTACTCCGCCCCAACACATTCCGACAACACCGGGTCATTATTCTAACCCTTTGGATAATATGATTGCGGCAGCGGCATGATTAGCGGTTCTCCCAGTTGAAGGCGAGTTTCCGACGGTGATTGAGACACGGAGGGTGAGAGAACTTCTTCAGACATCATTGGATTAGCAAGCGGCTTATTCGTACAGCCGTGAAAGGATTCACTCAACCCCCCGTCCGAGCCAGAGTTATAGCAGGCACAATGACTAACTAGCAGTTTCAAGCAGTGTAATGCCCGTATGAGACTATACCTCCTACATGTCGAGGCACGACTTAAAGGCATAATCTCATACTAAAATGATCTCAAGTAAGGTATCTTTGCACGACTCATGTAAAAGAGGGGATGCAAATGTAAAAGAGTAGTTGGCTTACACTCGCCATGTCACACAATGTAATAAATTAATATACATCATTTAACAACATCAGAGTCCAACTACGGACGAAGATCCAAATGAAAGATACCATAAATAAAGCAACACAAGGTCCCGATCATCCTAGTAAGAGCCCTACTAATCCTCTGGGTAAGACACGTAGTATCGCCCACGTTCTTCATCGAACTCCCAATACAACTCTGAACCACCAGCTTTGTAGTTCTCAACGGTACCTGCATATGGTGTTGTGTAGAAACTATGAGCCATGTTGGACTCAGCAATCCTGTTCCCGGGTAGCAATACTATCAAAGCCTTAGGTGTGGTAAAGGCTGAAACAAGGTCGCAGCAGCACTAGCACTAGCTTACGGGTTTAGAGCGAGAAGAGAAAGTGCCAACGATCGTCAAAGTGATCACGAAGTGATCCTATCTAAGCACGTCAAACATAACCCCACCGTGTTCACTTCCCGAACCCCTTCGGAAAGTGACCTTCACGGTTACTCACGCTAGTAGTGTATTATGAACATGGTGACAAGTTTTCTATAACCGGATATTAACAAATTCCCATCTGCCACATAACCGCGGGCACGGCTTTCGAAAGATCAAACCCTGCAGGGGTGTCCCAACTTAGCCCATCACAAGCTCACGATCTACGGAGTCGCAACTCCAAGGTGGGAAGACCCGAGTGTTCTCGGAATACCGTGCTAAAGATATTCCGACAAAGGTAAAACTAATCCAGAAAGACCTCCCGGCGTGCCGACACCCTCATAGTAGCCGCGCATATCTAGTCTCAGGCCACGACCGGATGGGCGATGCTAGAGTGTTTTACCGGCCCTCGGGTTTCCCCAAGGTGGCCCTGGAGGACCCCCAGTTTGGACCAACACTCATGTGGAGCACTGGCCCGGGTTGTTGATTAAGAACTCGGGTTTATAACTCCCTATGCAAGTTTTAGTTATTAGGCAAATGTAAAACCAATGTTGGGCCTTGCTGGAAAAGTTTTAGCTCTATGCAGGTTATCAAGGGGGGCCCATAAATCCCAACCGTGTTAGGGACGCAAAATCAAGGAACATAACACCGGTTTAAACGGTTCCTAGGGTGGCATGAGTGGAACAAAACACCAAGCAAAGGCTTAGCCTTCCACCCATTGCCAAATATATAGATGATTTAGTTTAACAGATTATATGTTGTGATATCCCAACAATAACTTCATCATGAAGCAAGAATCTTCAAATCTTCACCTACTACAAACAACGCAATAAGAGGGGCTGAGCGATGCTTACGTAGCCAAACAACGGTTTGCTAGGTTGGGGGTTGGAGAGTTTCATGGCAACAATAGGAGGCTGACAAACAGACATAGTCATCGAGGCAATAAGCTAAAGAGTGAGACATCTAGCATAGGCAAAGATAGTAGTGATATCTGGGTAAGGTCTTCTTGCCTGTTGATTCCTCGGAGGGAACGTAACCTTGCTCCTCACACTCAACCTCGGTAGAAACCTCGTACTCTGTATCGTCACCGGGCTCTAACCAAACACAACAATGCAACAATGGAACAAAATCAATCAACATGCAGTGCTCAACCACACGATGCATGAACATGTTGAACAAGGACAAGAATAGATATGATGCATGGCCTAGGGGTCACAAGAGTGCAACAACATCATAACCAAACAAGATCAAACACAAGCATGAAACAAGCAAAGGAACAACTTAACAAGTTTATGTAGTTGTCCAAACAAGCATGCAACATGTTTCACAGAAGTTGGTTAACATGGCAAGGGTGCAACCAACATAACAACAACATGCTAGCACACTTAAATGGGCTGGAATTAAATAACAACAATATCCAGAAACTCCCATATTAATTTATTTGTATTTGGGACAGATTTGAAAAACTTCCATGATAGAGTTGTCAAACATGCTAAACAACAGCACCAAAATATTCTACACATTTTTCTACCCCAAATGCATATAAAGTTTGCTGAAAATGGAGTTGTAGATACTGAGTTATGATTTTTACAAGTTTAAGCATATTTAAAACAACAATAATTTCAAAAAAAACATTTTAAATGTTTTTTAAACATGGCAGCAGGTAGCATATTCATAATCTACATAAAATTCTAAGCACTTTTCATATATAACTCAAATTAACAGAAACATATTTATGCAGATATTAAATAAACAGGAAAAAACAGAAAAAGAAAACGGAAAATAAAACAGAAAAGATACAGAAAATGCACAGGGGCCAGAGTGACCTAGGGCTTGCTAGCCCAAGCCACTTAAAGAGGGCCCGGCTGGCGCTGAGATGGCAACGTGGGTGCGCGCGGGGTGGAGACGGTGCTGAGTGGCTTGCAGGTGGGGCCTTGCTGTGAGCCACACAAGGAAAATAAAAAATGGGCGAATACACCTGCCCCGCATCTGATTCGAACGCGAGACCTCTTGCTTACTGGCGAAGAGACAAACCGCTGCGCTACTGAATGGAACTCGATAGATAACTGGTAGCACAACTGAAGACGTATAAGCAGATGCAGAAACAGGGGAAAGCTGGGCTCGTCGGAGCTGCTCGTCGGAGCCACTCCGGCAACCAAACAAGATGGCGGAGTGGTGCGAGATGCTCCTGGAGGAGGTCCGCATCCATCCCGCATGCTAGCAGCACCTAACGACTACTGCGGCACCGGCAGCGAGCAACGACAGCACGGCGGCGACAGAGCAACGGCGATGTGATGCATAGCCCTAGGCGGAACGGCGACTGCACATACGGCATCTAAGCGATGCACTAGAGCGAATGGACGGCAAGCGAAGCACTAGAGGGGTCGGAACACTCGCCGGCGACGAGGTCCGACGGCGATGCGATCGGGCGCTCGGGGAACTAGGTGATAGAGGGCGCGCAGGAAGGGGAAAATGGTACGGGGAGAGAGAGGAGCTCACCACGAGCACGGCGATGTGCTCGGCTGGCCCAGTCGTGGACGAAGTCGACGACGGCGGCTCTCGAACATCTACGGCTGCTGGAGAGGAAGAAGAGAAAAAAGAGCTCGTCGTGGAGGCGATCGGGTCCGCTTAGTCGACGTAGAAGAAGTAGGCGACGTCGTGGAAGCTGATAGACAACTTTGGCGAGGATGCAGTCGACGAGGAGCTCGCCGGCGACGTGGTCGCGCTCTCAGATGCGCTCGGGCATCGACTGGATCGACAGATCTGGGGGTGCTCGGCTCTCTAGGCGGCGATGAGGGGAAAGGGGAACCCTAGGAGAAGGGAGAGGACAAGTTGCGGGTTTAAAAAGGGGGCGGCACGGCCTTGACGTCCGTGAGTTCACGGAACGACGGCACGGGCGCGCGCTGTTCTGTTCTGCTGACGGAGGAAGACGGCGACGTGGCCCTATGGCACAGACAGGTGGGGCCAGGCGCGAAAAAGGCACGACGCGACGGCTGCGCCTGTTGGCTGGGCCTGTGGGTGGAGTTGGGCCTGCACTGCGAGGAGAAGGAGATGGGCCTGGGGGAGAGATGGAGAGGAGGCCCGGGCCACTGTGCTAGGTGCTGTTTTTCCTCCTTTTTCTTTTATCCTCAGGCAGAAAAGAAAAAGAAAAACACAGAATAAAAGGAGAGGAGTTAGGGGAAAAGAAAAATATCCCCATGCTCAGTGATTTATGCCCTATTTAAATAAATTAACTTGGACATTTTTATAGGCAGAAAAATAAAAGGAGTTTGTATATGGTTCAAACTCAAGTCATTTTAAAACCCAACCAAATCATTTTCAAAAGGCCTGATATTTGGTGGCGAGATTGTTCACATGGTGCAAGATTTATGGGAGAAGAAAGAACAAAAGAGCACTTGGCTAGGTTCCTTGAACAATGGAGCAAAGAAAAGGCCAGAAAGAAAATAAAGAAGAAGAAGAAGAAGAAGAAGAGGAAAGAAAAAGGGGGGGTTTTAGGGTTTTGCTAGGCTTAGCTAGAACCCACACACACAACAACATCACAAGTCCTCACTCTCACTCAACAATAAAGTAAACTAGTATGCCATGATGATATGATGATGAGCAATGCAATGATGCAAAAATAATAAATGATATGGCAATGAAAAGAAATAAATGACAAGAACCCCCAAGGATAATGACAAGGATCAAATTGAGAAGCTTTATTGCCATTATTGGAAAGTGTTACATATGGGGCATTACAAACTCTCCTACACTACAAAAAGATCTCGTCCCGAGATCTAGGACTGGAAGAAGGAAGGATACTCGGAACGAAGGTGATCTTCTCGTTCCCATGTAGCTTCTCGGTCGGTATGGTGTGACCACTTAACTTTCAAGAACTTGATTGACTTGTTGCGGGTTTTGCGCTCAGTTTCCTCAAGAATAGCAACAGGGTGCTCACGATAAGACAAGTCTTGTTGAAGATCAATCTCCTCGAACGGAATGGTGTGTTCAGGTGTCTTGAAGCACTTGCGGAGTTGAGACACATGAAACACATCATGAACATTTGCAAAGTTGGAGGGAAGCTCAGGTTGATAGGCTAGATCGCCTCTTTTGCCAAGAATCTTGAAAGGGCCCACATATCTCGGAGCAAGCTTTCCTTTGATACCGAATCTTTGGGGTCCTTTCATAGGAGAAACACGTAGATAGACATGATCTCCAATGTCAAAAGCCAAATCACGATGCTTGCCGTCATAGTAACTCTTTTGATGCGATTGAGCGGCTTTGAGATTCTCACCTATGACTTTGCACATTTCTTCGGCTTCTGAGATCAAATCATTACCCAGAAGTTGACATTCACCAGTCTTGGACCAGTTGAGCGGGGTACGACACTTTCTGCCATAGAGGATTTCAAAAGGAGCTTTGCTGGCACTTGCTTGGAAGCTGTTGTTGAAAGAGAATTCGGCAAACGGGAGACAATCTTCCCACTTCATACCGAAGGAGATGACACAAGCTCTCGGCATGTCTTCGAGGATCTGGTTCACTCTTTCGACTTGACCACTAGTCTGAGGGTGAAACACAATGCTGAAACGAATCTTAGTGCCCATGGCTGACTGAAAGGAATCCCAGAACTTGGATGTGAACAAACTTCCACGGTCTGAGGAGATGACTTGAGGAATGCCATGCAACGAAACAATTCTGGAAGTGTACAACTCTCCCAACTGAGCTGCGTTGATGGATTCTTTGACGGGAAGGAAGTGAGCTACTTTAGTTATTTTGTCAATCACTACAAAGATAGCATCATTCCCCTTCTTGGACTTAGGAAACCCAGTGACGAAATCCATTTCAATGTTGTCGAATTTCCACTCGGGAATAGGTAGAGGTTGAAGGAGACCGGCTGGACGTTGATGCTCTGCCTTCACTCTTCTGCAGACATCACATTCATTCATGAATTGGGCAATCTCCCTTTTCATGCGAGTCCACCAATACGATTTCTTGAGGTCTTGGTACATCTTGGAACTTCCGGGATGAATCGAGAGGAGGGAGTCACGTGCTTCGTTCATTATGAGTTTTCTGAGATCACCCTTAGGAACGACAATTCTGTCCTAAAAGAACAAGGTGTCTTTCTCATCAACGCGATTTCACTTGTATTTGGGAGTACCCTTAGCAATACCATGTTTTACTTTCTGCACCATAGCATCACTTAGTTGGGCCTCACGGATCAGATCTTCCAAGGTAGGAGCAACTTGAAGGTTAGCAAGAAAGCCTTGAGGAACAACTTGGAGGTTGAGCTTCCTGAATGATTCACAAAGTTCAGGCTGGAACGGTTTGAGAAGGAGACTGTTGCAATATGCCTTTCTGCTCAAGGCATCTGCAATGACATTGGCCTTGTCAGGTTTGTACTCAATGCTTGGATCATACTCTTGGATCATCTCAACCCAACGAGTCTGGTGAAGGTTCAAATTTGGCTGTGTGAAGATGTACTTCAAGCTCTTGTGATCGGTGAAGATGTCCACTTTTTTTCCCAACAGAAGGTGTCTCCACGTGATCAAGGCATGTACAACTGCTGCTAGCTCGAGATCATGTGTGGGGTAATTCTTCTCATTTGGTTTCAACTGACGAGAAGTGTATGCCACAATCTTCTTGTCTTGCATGAGAACACCACCAAGTCCTTGCAAAGAAGCATCACAAAAGACTTCATAGGGCTTGGACTCATCCGGAGGAGTAAGAACCGGAGCAGAAATGAGCTTATCTTTGAGTGTTTTGAATGCCACATCACAATCAGGAGTGCAGGAGTACTTGACATTCTTCTGCAACAGGTTGGAAAGAGGCTTGGCAATCTTGGAGAAGTTCTCAACGAACCTTCTGCAATAGCTAGCGAGACCAAGGAAGCTTCGGAGTTGCTTGACGTTCTTCGAGGGTTCCCATTTGACAATGGCTTCAACTTTCTCGGGGTTCATAGAAATACCCTCAGCAGAGATGATATGGCCAAGTTATAAGACTTTATCCAGCCAGAATTCCCATTTGGAGAACTTCGCATAGAACTTGTGTTCACGGAGCCTGTCCAGGACCAAACGGAGGTGCTTGGCACGGTCTTCTTCATTCTTGGAGAATACCAAGATGTCATCCAAATAGACGAGAACAAATTAATTGGTGTAGGGGTTGAATATGAAGTGCATCATCCTCGAGAAGGTGGGTGGAGCATTTGCGAGGCCAAAAGACATGACCGTGTATTTATAAGATCCAAAACTCGTTCTAAATGCGGTCTTGGGAATATTTTCTTCACAGATACGAATCTGATGGTAACCCATCCGGAGACCGAGCTTTGTGAACACCTTTGCTCCTTTGAGCTGATCGAACAATTCATTGATATTGGGGAGCGGATACTTGTTCTTTATTGTCTTCTTGTTCAATGGTCGGTAATCAACGCAAAGGCGCTCCATGCCATTCTTCTTCTTGACAAATAGAACACCACAGCCCCAATAAGAAGTACTAGGCCTGATTAGACCTATACGCTCTTGCTCATCGAGTTGTTTCTTCAGCTCCTTCAAATCATCAGGGGAAAGTTTATACGGACGCCGACATGCTGGCTCGGTACCGGGCTCGAGTTCAATGACGAATTCAACTTGACGATGCGGAGGCATGTCTGGAAGCTCTTCAGGGAAAACATCTTCATACTCATTGACCTCCAGAATCTGAGAGATGACATTAATCCCGCCCTTGTCATTGAGAGAGAATAGCCTGATTGTGTTATCTCGAGAGGCGAAGATAATCACGTCTTCATCAAGATGAGTAAGCTTGACTTCTTATTTGCACAATCAATGTTTGCATCATGCTTGGAAATCCAATCCATCCCAAGAATAAGATCAATGTCGGAGTTGCCGAGAACAACCGGAGAAACCAGAAAACTATAATCACCCATATGAATAGATATATCCGGAGCAAACACAGTAGAATGCATTCGTTCTCCTGGAGAAATAACTGATAACTCCCTTGGCAAATTTTTGGTGGCAAAATTGTGCTTCGTTGCAAATGGGTGAGAAATGAAAGAGCATGATGCACCCGAATCAAACAACACTTTTGTAGGAATAGAGTTAACTGGAAGATTACCAAGTATCACATCTGAAGAATTCTCTGCTTGAGCTGCATTCATCAGATTCACTCTTGTTGCCTTGGGGTTGTGCTTGACAATTGCAGTGCTGACCGGTGGAGGAGGTGGAAGGCGCCTTGGGTTGGGACACTTGTTAGCATAGTGACCCTTCTGAGTGCACTTGTTGCAAACCACTTATGAGAGAGGATGGTCATAAGGACCACTTGACTTTGAAGCTTGAAAGTGAGTCTTGGACTGAATGCTTGGGTTGGGTGGGTGGGACAAACCACGGCCACCAGAGTGCTTGTTGTTGTTGTTGTTGTTGTTGTTTGGAGGGCGGAGCACTGGAGGAGGCGGAAGCCAGAACTTCTGCTGCTTTGCAACCACTTGGGAAGAAGAGGAGGAGTTAAAGGCATCTCTGATCCTCTTTTTGGAAGCTTCAACCTTGAGCTGGGCTGCCTCTTGCTTAAGAGCCATGTTATAGAATTGATCAAATTCATCCGGCTCGAACAGGTGAGAGCTAGTTGGATTTCATCCTTCAGACCACCACGGAACTGATAAATCTTGCTCTTGGCATCTGGGATGTCTTGCTTGGCATAGCGAGCGAGATTCTGGAACTTGACATTGTATTGATAGATGGACATGGTGCCTTGCTTCAGGTTGCGGAATTGCTCATGCATGCCTTCAATGACACTAGTTGGAATGTGGTGAGAGAGGAAATCCTTGCAGAAGTCAGTCCACGAGATTTCACGTCCACCTCTGGAATCTGTATACTGTTGCCACCAATCAGCAGCTTGATCCTTGAGTTGGAAGGCGGCAAACTTGACATAATCCTCAGGTCTCACCTTACTGCATTCAAAGTGCTTCTTGATGTCTGTTATCCAGTCTTCAGCATCCAGCGGATCCACACAGTAACTGAAAGACTTCGGTTGGTTTGCCAGGAATTGGTTGAGGGTTGCAAACTGAGGTTGATTGAACAGATTGCCTTGGCCTTGGTTCCCATGACCACCTTGATTTGCTTGGTTGGCTTGAATGTTCTGCATCATTTGCAAAAGCATCTGGGTGTTCTGGTTGGTCGCTTCCGTAATTGCTCTCCAAGCCTGAAACGGAGGAGGAGGGGAAGGAGGACGATCAGGAACGTCTTCACCCTCTGGGTTAGCATTGGGAACCTTCTTAGGAGCCATCCTGAATGAGATGACAACTATTAGTCATTGATTGAAAAAATATAAGCTGAATCAACGGCTAGAACTTGCAACATAAGTCTTCACAAGAACATTCGAACAAAATGAACGAATGTAATCCACGGTTTAATGGGACAACAATCTTCTCGAGAAGCCAGTTGGGAGAACAAAGGTAAATAAAAATAACAAGGAGCAGATAGAACAAATACAAGATAGAAGCTTCGTTCCACATGTTCGTGCTAAAAGCTCATGGAACGTTTTACAAAATGGTTTTGCAATCCCCGGATCAGCATAGCCAAGGACCCTTTAAGATGCAACTCCCAATTGGAACAACGCCCATAAAACCACTTCACTCAATGTTGAACCCCGAACTCCTGCATTCGTTGGAAGAATGCCTACAAACTACTAGATGAACCCACCTATTAATTTCCGAAAGTTTTTGGTTATGCAATCGGGTGTTGGGGATACAGGGGAAGCATCGCGCACTCAACTCTAATCCTACATCCAGCTGTATCCATCCTTCGACACATAACCAGTTATTTTCGGAAACCGTTTACCTCGAACCTTCGAAATGCATCTGCTATACAAGCTATGGCAATACTCCCGAACTACCTTCCCAGTACTGGGTGATGTCGGGGTTATCTTACCACTAACCGCATAGAAGAGTTTTCGATGTCGACCGTCTTAAGTATTCTAGAACTGCTACGATAGATTTGTGACGACAAGACCTTGGAGCTCAACTCTCCGGGACACTGCCACAACCCCTAAATGACAGGAGGCATCGAGAACAATGTTCTCGTCACAAAGACATCGGAACAATCCAAACAATACTCGTGTGATCCTAAAAAACATTTAGTGAATTTTTGAGAGTAGAAGAGATAGAATCATCGTCAGGTGTCCTCACCAGAGTGATAAAGGGATGAGTAGTAAATTAAATCCTACACTCCGATATATATATATATATATATATATATATATATATATATATATATATATATATATATATATATATATATATATATATATATATATATATATATATATATATATATATATATATATATGACTCAAAACATTTTCATATGTGTGCCTAGACTCAACCGTCAACGATTCGATCAATCAGTGGGGGCTCCTAGGTCGGAGAAGGCTCTGATTACCAACTTGTAATGCCTAGTATGAGACTATACCTCCTACGTGTCGAGGCCCGACTTAAAGGCATAATCTCATACTAAAATGATCTCAAGTAAGGTATCTTTGCACGACTCATGTAAAAGAGGGGATGAAAATGTAAAAGAGTAGTTGGCTTACACTCGCCACGTCACACAATGTAATACATTAACATACATCATCCAACAACATCAGAGTCCGACTACGGACAAAGATCCAAATGAAAGATACCATAAATAAAGCAACACAAGGTCCCGATCATCCTAGTAAGGGCCCTACTGATCCTCTGGGTAAGACACGTAGTATCGCCCACGTTCTTCATCGAACTCCCAATACAACTCTGAACCACCAGCCGTGTAGTTCTCAACGGTACCTGCATCTGGTGTTGTGTAGAAACTATGAGCCACAGAGGACTCAGCAATCCCATTTCCGGGTAGCAATACTATCAAAGCCTTAGGTGTGGTAAAGGTTGAAACAAGGTTGCAGCAGCACTAGCACTAGCTTACGGGTTTAGAGCGAGAAGAGAAAGTGCCAACAATCGTCAAAGTGATCACGAAGTGATCTTATCTAAGCACGTCAAACATAACCCCACAGTGTTCACTTCCCGAACCCCTTCGGAAAGCGACCGTCACGGTTACTCACGCTGGTAGTGTATTATGAACATGCTGTGAAGTTTTTCTACAACCGGATATTAACAAATTCACATCTGCCACAAAACCGCGGGCCTGGCTTTCGAAAGATCAAACCCTGCAGGGGTGTCCCAACTTAGCCCATCACAAGCTCACAATCTACGGAGTCGCAACTCCAAGGTGGGAAGACCCGAGTGTTCTCGGAATCCCGTCCTCAAGATATTCCGACAATGGTAAAACTAATCCAGCAAGACCTCCCGGCGTGCCGACACACTGATAGTAGCCGCGTGTATTTCGTCTCAGGCCACGACTGGATGGGCGATGCTACAGGTTTTTACCAGCCCTCGGGTTTTCCCAAGGTGGCCCTGCAGGACCCCCAGTTTGGACCAACACTCATGTGGAGCACTGGCCCGGGTTGTTGATTAAGAACTCGGGTTTATAACTCCCTATGCAAGTTTTAGTTATTAGGCAAATGTAAAACCAATGTTGGGCCTTGCTGGAAAAGCTTTAGTTCTAAGCGGGTTATCAAGGGGGGGCCATAAACCCCAACCGTGTTAGGGACGCAAAATCAAGGAATATAACACCGGTTTAAATGATTTCTAGGGTGGCATGAGTGGAACAAAACACCAAGCAAAGGCTTAGCCTTCCACCCATTGCCAAATATATAGATGATTTAGTTTAACAAATTATATATTGTGATATCCCAACAATAACTTCATCATGAAGCAAGAGTCTTCAAATCTTGACTTGCAACTAACAACGCTGTAAGAGGGGCTGAGCGATGCTTACGTAGCCAAACAACGGTTTGCTAGGTTGGGTGGTTAGAGAGTTTCATGGCAACAATAGGAGGCTGACAAACAGACATAGGCATCGAGGCAATAAGCTAAAGAGCGAGGCATCTAGCAAAGGCAAAGATAGTACTGATATCTCGGTAAGGTCATCTTGCCTGTTGATTCCTCGGAGGGAACGTAACCTTGCTCCTCACACTCAACCTCGGTAGAAACCTCGTACTCCGTATTGTTACCGGGCTCTAACCAAACACAACAATGCAACAACGGAACAAAATCAATCAACATGCAGTGCTCAACCACAGCATGCATGAACATGTTGAACGAGGACAAGAATAGATATGATGCATGGTCTAGGGGTCACAAGAGTGCAACAACATCATAACCAAACAAGATCAAACACAAGCATGACAAGCAAAGGAACAACTTAACAAGTTTATGTAGTTGTCCAAACAAGCATGCAACATGTTTTAAAGAAGTTGGTTAACATGGCAAGGGTGCAACTAACATAACAGCAACATGCTAGCACATTTAAATGGGCTGGAATTAAATAACATCAATATCCAGAAACTCCCATATTAATTTATTTGCATTTGGGACAGATCTGAAAAACTTCTGTGATAGAGTTGTCAAACATGCTAAACAATAGCACCAAAATATTCTACACATTTTTCTACCCCAAATGCATATAAATTTTGTTGAAAATGGAGTTGTAGATATTTAGTTATGATTTTTACAAGTTTAAGCGTATTTAAAACAACAATAATTTCAAACAACATTTTAAATGTTTTTTAAACATGGCAGCAAGTAGCATATTCATAATCTACATAAAATTCTAAGCACTTTTCATATATAACTCAAATTCATCAGAAACATATTATGCAGATATTAAATAAACAAGAAAAACAGAAAAATAAAAGGAAAAACAAAACAAAAAAGATACAAAAATGTGCAGGGGCCAGAGTGACCCAGGGCTTGCTAGCCCAAGCCACTGATAGAGGGCCCGGCTAGCACTGAGATGGCAACGTGGGTGCGCACGGGGTGGAGACGGTGCTGAGTGGCTGGCATGTGGGGCCCTGCTGTCAGCCACACAAGGAAAATAAAAACGGGGCGAATACACCTGCTCCGCACCGGATTCGAACGCGAGACCTCTCGCTTACTAATGAAGAGACAAACCACTGCGCTACTGAACGGAACTCGATAGATAACAGGTAGCACAACTGAAGACGTATAAGCAGATGCAGAAACAGGGGAAAGCTGGGCTTGTCGGAGCCGCTCTGGTGACCAAACAAGACGGCAGAGTGGTGCGAGATGCTCCTGGAGGAGTTCCGCATCCACCCCGCACGCTAGCAGCACCTAACGACTATTGTAACACAGGCGGCGAGCAACGACAGCACGGCGGCGACGGAGCAATGGCAAGGCGATGCAAAGCCCTAGGGGGAACGATGACTGCACATGCAGCATCTACACGATGCACTGGAGCGAACGGACGGCAAGCGAAGCACTAGAGGGGTCGGAACACTCGCCGGTGACGAGGTCCGATGGCTATGCGATCGGGCGCTCGGGGAACTAGGTGATAGAGGGCGCGCAGGAAGGGAAAATGGTACGGGGTGAGAGAGGAGCTCACCACGAGCACGGCGATGTGCTCGGCTGGCCCAGTCGTGGATGGAGTCGGCGACGGCGGCTCTCGATCACCTACGGCTGCCGGAGAGGAAGAAGAGGAAGAAGAGCTCGTCGTGGAGGCGATCGGGTCCGCGTAGTCGACGTAGACGAAGTAGGCGATGTCGTGGAAGCTGATAGACAACGTTAGCGAGGCTGTATTAGACGAGGAGCTCGCCGGCGACGTGGTCGCGCTCTCAGATGCGCTCGGGCATCAACTGGATCGACGGATCTGGGGGTGCTCGGCTCTCTAGGCGACGACAAGGGGAAAGGGGAACCCTAGGTGAAGGGAGAGGACAAGCTGCGGGTTTAAAAAGGGGGTGGCGACGGCCTCGACGTCGGTGAGTTCACGGCACAACGGCGCGGGCGCGCGCTGCTCTGTTCTGCTGACAGAGGAAGACGGCGACGTGGCCCTGTGGCATAGACAGGTGGGGCCAGGCACGAAAAAGCCACGGCGCGACGGCTGCGCCTGTTGGCTGGGCCTGCGGGTGGAGTTGGTCCTGCACTGCGAGGGAGAAGGAGATGGGCCTGGGGGAGAGATGGAGAGGAATCCCAGGCCACTGTGCTGGCTGCTATTTTTCCTCCTTTTTCTTTTATCCTTAGGTAGAAAAGAAAAAGAAAAACACAGAATAAAAGGAGAGGAGTTAGGGGAAAAGAAAAATATCCCCATGCTCAGTGATTTATGCCTTATTTAAATAATATGACTTGGACATTTTTAGAGGCAGAAAAATAAAAGGAGTTTGAATATGGTTCAAACTCAAGTCACATTAAAACCCAACCAAATCATTTTCAAAAGGCCTGATATTTGGTGGAGAGATTGTTCACATGGTGCAAGATTTATGGGAGAAGAAAGAATTTAAGAGCACTTGGCTAGGTTGCTTGAACAATGGAGCAAAGAAAAGGCCAGAAAGAAATTAAAGAAGAAGAAGAAGAAGAAGAGGAAAGAAAAGGGGGGGGGGGTTTAGGGTTTAGCTAGGCTTAGCTAGAACCCACGCGCACAACAACATCACAAGTCCTCACTCTCACTCAACAATAAAGTAAACTAGTATGCCATGATGATATGATGATGAGCAATGCAATGATGCAAAAATAATAAATGATATGGCAATGCAAAGAAATAAATGACAAGAACCCCCAAGGATAATGACAAGGATCAAATTGAGAAGCTTTATTGCCATTATTGGAAAGTGTTACATATGGGGCATTACAGTAGTGAACAACGTCGTAACCAGCCTCGTGGGCATGACCCGGTGTGCGATGGTATTGATGCTCAGACCTTGGTGGATCAGGGCAGAGCACGTCCAGAGGCTTAGCTGGCGGCTCAGCTACCGGCTCAACAACAATCCCCGGCTTATCCATCAGCGTCGGCAGAGGCGGGACTAACCTCTAGAACCTTGGGTGTGCCATGTTTAGTGCCGGCTCTGCGTAATGAGCGTTTACCTAAGGATTTCAAGGGCCCTCGTAAGGTGCCTAATTACACGGCGAATCAGCCCCCTGAGGCTTGTATTGAGAGTTATGAGATGGCCATGGAGATGCTGGATGTTAGCGATGCTACATGTGCTAAGTATTTCACCATGATGTTGGATGGGCTGGCTCGTACCTGGTTAAAAGGGCTGCCGCTAAATCCATTGGATCATGGGCGGAGTTGAAAGCTCGTTTTATTCAAAATGTCAAAGACACGTGCAAGCAACCTATGTAAATCCTTGATTTGGACACTTGTGTCCAGGGCGAGGGCGCGTCAACAACCCATTGGGTGCGCCGGGTCTTAGTAGTTATACATTCATCAGATAGTATCAATGCCGGCTCAGCGGTCCTGATGTTGGAGAACAATTGTTGTTTCCTTCCCCTTAAACGGAAGCTAGGGCGTCTTAAGCGCCACTGTAATGACATGGGGGAACTCATGGCAGCTCTTGTCAAATATGATGATTCTGATACAACTAAAGACATTGATTCTGATGAGGAGAAGACTGGGAAGGGGAAGAAGAATGGAATACTGTAACACCCCAAAATTTTGACAATATTTTATTAATTAAAATTTTGCCAAGAAATTAAAAATTTCACTTGCTAGTTTCTTCTGTTGATTTCAGGACCTCTTTTTCCTGTTATGTTGGAGTTTTTACCTCAAGTGATAGCTCCCCATTTTATTGTTAGACTCTCTTGCTCTCCTTATGAAACTCTTCTGTTGTCTATAAATATTAGTTATATTGTACTTTCCCTAATCTCCTTCACTCTAAAATTGGTTTCCCCTTAATATAAGGCCCCTTTTGAACTACAACCCTTGGACAGGTTTATCTAAAATTCCAACTAAAATTTGGAGATGTCATGTGATGTTATTAGATCACTTTTATGCAGGAATATATTTGTTTGTTTTCTTATTTTGAGCTCCACAGCATGATTTCCAATCTAGTCCAGTAGGCAGTTTTGCACTACAGCCCCATTAAATATTTCCCTAATGCTTCCACCAAAATTATGGGATGTTCATAGGAGTATATTATTCAACTTTTGCAAAAATACTTTTGAGTCCTTTGGAAAAATTGAGTGAATCAACCTCTTTTCTGTTCTGGTCCAGTTTGGCATTTTGCACTGCAACTCTAGTTTGTCTTGCTCCAGTGCTCTTGAGTTTCCTACTGCTGATGGTCCCTCTTGCAAAACCCTTAAGTCCAGGAGAGTGGGCCAACTGGGATAGTTTTGGTTCGTGGAACAGTGCTCTGCATTTTCTGTGCAGAACTGAAATCTTGCAAAACTTGCACTAACAAGTTTTTGCTTTTGATAAACTAACCCCACCACCTTCTCACTCATCTAAGGAGACATCCATCTGGTAAATTTGGCCACCTCAAGGGCTGGCTAAATGCCCCTGACATTTTGTCAAACACCCTGAGTGCTTGACCAAATTGGGCTTAGCTTCTGGTCCATATTATGAACTTAATCTCCCGCCTAAACCAGCATGTCCCCTAGCTTTGTTCCAACCTTTAGCCTAACCCTGCTGACCCACTTGCAGTTTGGAGCACATTTGCATGCCTTGGCATAACGCCGAGCACGTTGCGTGCGTGCTCTGGACGCGCCTAGAGTGCGCGTTTTGCACGTGCGTGCGCCCGAGCCGCCGCGTCGCGCCCCTGGCCACAGCTCGCTCGCAAAGCCGCGCCCAGCCTTATCCGCACTCGAGGAAACGCCAAACCGCGCCAGGGACTCCACAGCGCCGCCGTCAGAGCGCTCCTGGCGGCACGCCGGCGAGCACATCGGCTTTCTGCCACGGTCGGCGCCACCCAAGCCACCCGCACTCGCCACCTGCCCCCTGGGTCTGCTCCAGCGCGTCAGCGAGCTTGTCCGCTAGCTCCCGTCGCCGCCACGTCCCCCTGCTGCAACAGACGACGGTCGCCGGCGAGCTTATCCTCTGCCGCCGCTGAACCGCCTTGACTCGTCTATTCAAAGGCGCCCGAGCCCCTCCGCAGCATCATACTCTCCCTAGGCACCTCGCAGAGCAGCCCCGTGGCAGCCAATCGACCCCGAGAAGCCCCCTTCTCCATCTCCGGCGAACACTGTCGCCGCCTCTGCCTCGAGCAATACGATGCCACCAGAGCCTCCCCCGCCCTTCCAGCACCATCGTCGCCTTCCCCTCGGCCATGTGAGGCCACCCATCAACTCAAACAAGCTCGGGAGCCACCGTATGGAGATGCCCAAAACTCACCCGAAGCTCCCTCCGCCGCGAAGCTCGCCGCCGGCGACTCCCTTCGCCCCCTTCGACCAAACGACCACCGAATGGACCGCGCCAACCCCGCCGATCCATTCCCGCACTCAGTGACCCTCAAGGAACCCTGGTTCGCCGGCGACGATCACCGGAACCCCGCCGCCGTCGGGCAGAGGAAGAGAAAGGGGGGAAAGACTAGTCAAACCCGACTAGTGGACCCCCTGGGCCCCACTGTCAGTGACCCAGTGCCACCACCACGCGTCTTAAGTGGAGGCGCATTCTCCGAAGTACGTATCCCCTAGCTCAAAAGCGTATTCTTAACCGAAACATTTTATTTTCTGTTTTGATTTAAAAACCAGATTTGGCCAAAACTTTGACTGGCTTTAAGTTTTTAACCACAGCTCCAAATGATTTGATTCTTTTTTTGCTATTCCCCAAATATTGTCTAGTTTATTTTCATATTTATATGAAAATTTTCCAGACAACTTTTTGAGGGTGTTCCAAGTCTATGCATTGATTTCCTTTTTATTCTTTTAGGATTTTTGAAGAGGGAGAAAACTTCCCAAACTCTTGGAATGCTTTTCTCCTCCCCTCCACTTAAAGGCAAGCATCTTGAACCTTGTGATGATACCGTTGGTGTGTTGCTTGCTTTAATCTCAAGAACTCCATTGATATGCCAAAGTTTGAGCATCATTATTTCATGTGGAAGGCATACTCTTGCATATCATCATGAGGTGAATATTTCTTTTCAGTTTTGTATACTGGTGATAGCCACCACACCTCATGCCACATCTGCCTAGTAATGGTTCGGATGGAGTCCGAAGGAGGGTTGTGTTTCGTTGAACCAACCACGAGACTGACATCTCGTTGTGACGAGAATGTTCAGTGAGGCAGCTTGTAGCGCGAGGAGAGTGCCCCTGTAAGGGAACTATGAGATCATTAAGGCACTCACCGTGCAAAGTATATATATAACCTCCTAAGTCGACCACAGACCGAGTCTTGCTCCGGTAACCCCCATACTTGTTTCGTGCTACCGCGTGTCCCTGCTTCAGGTAGGGTACGGTCTAGTAAATTTGTCGACCCCTGTTCTATCCCACACCATACAGAGAGTCCACGGTGGAAGATACCGGCTGCATCCGGTAGGCAGGCCACCTGGTCCGGGGGCATGGGTGTTTCGGTTGTAGCCGAAGGGGATAGCATCCCCAGTTTCTCGCGCGCGTTATAAATTGTTGTGATCCCATGCTAGTCGAGGTTGTAGCCTCCCCGCTTAAAGTTTGGCTTAACTAGTGTCGTGGGTGATTCCAGACACCGGTAAGTTAGGCTGGTGTGTGCAGTCAGGTGTGTCTTCAAATTAAAGGACCGTAGACGGAATTAGTCCAGAAGGGCTATAGAAAATCTGTTGTCCGTGGGTAAAGAGTGCACCCTCTGCAGAGATACAAAACCTATTCGAATAGCCGTGTCCACGGTTAAGGACTACAGTCTGGGATGGGTCGAGTGTCGGTCTTCGAAGGAGAAACTTTTAAGCCAGAACTTTATTTATGACCTGTGTCAGGTAATGATTGTGATTTATCTCTATTGTGGACTAACCGTTCATATTGCTTGGAACAACGAGTATCCGCAGGATGGTTCTACCTCCCAGATATTCCCTGTTATTTCTCTTTATTTATAAGCCCTTTCTGTGATGTCGCTCAGACGTCCGACTGTGGCATTTCTCTTTAATTATAAGCCCTTTCTGTGATGTCGCTCAGATGTCCGACTGTGGCATTTCTCTTTAATTATAAGCCCTTTCTGTGATGTCGCTCAGACGTCCGACTGTGGCATTTCTCTTTATTTATAAGACCTTTATGTGATGTCGCTCAGACGTCCGACTGCGGCATTCTTGTCATTTATTTTCCTTTCCCCTATGAGCCCTTTCTGTGGTGTCGCTCAGACGTCCGACTGTGGCATGCCTGTTATTTATTTCATTACTACCTTCTGATTGCATATGCCCTTTTACTCGAACGTCATGCTTGAAGTTATATTCCGTCGCATCATTATTATTAAAGTAATCCTAAAGCATCCTTGAGCATGTTTATGCCTCACCCATGTTCATAATGTTTGCGAGTACATTCAAAGTACTCACTGGATTGTCCCTTGCTATTGTCTAGGCCAGATTCCTTGCGTGGGAAGGAACGACGTGACGCTACCCCAGGGCCAACACTATTGGGATAGCAGCCCCGCGGAGATAGGAGTTATCCCGGTCAGCTGTTCCCGTGGGAAATGGAGTCCCGCAGACACCGACGCACTTCAACCGCTTCCGCCATCTTCTGCCAGAAAACCCATGTTGCACTTATAGACCAGAATGGTCTTGTACTACATATTTCTACCCTTGCTTGGATCTTTCTGTATCAAGAGGTGTCTCATCAGCTAACAATAATCCTGGGGCTGGTGAGCACAAGGTCCGTTTTTGGGAAAATTAATATCCCGAATTCCCGGTCCTGACAACCTTGGTATCAGAGCCAGGCTGACCGTTGGCTAATCCTATCTCAGCCAGGTCCAAAAACCCAGATTTTCCACCCCACCAGGCCATATTTCAACCCCCAGCCAAGCTTCTCGCGTAAGATATCCATACAGTGGACCGACGCCCTTGGTAGTCAGTGCCCAACCTACCAGCATAGCTTATCAATCACGCGCCAGTAACCGACACCAAAATAGTTCCACTCCGCAAGCGTGCGAAGGAAGACTCCGCAAGCGTGCGAAGGAAGACTCCGTCCTTTCCTATAAATAGGACACGCTAGCCCCCAAGCCCAACACCACACAATCTCCACCCCCATATCGAGCCGAATGCCAGGACCCATCGTCCACAATGAAACCACAGCAACCAACCTTGGAGGTTTTGGGACCATGCTCGCAAACCTCACAGGTCGTGCTTTTGCGATGGAAGAGCCCCCAGAATACGTGGTGTACCAAGACACCATGGGCGGTGAAAGCCGTCAATTCTGGGCCACTATGCACATCTACGGTAGGGGTCTAACGCCAGAACGGCCCTACAGGTTCACAGGAAGGACGACTTCCTTTGAGCCGCAAGCCATCCAGCTAGCCGCTCGGGAGGCTATTGTTCAACTCAGGCACCTGTCGCCCAGGGTTAACTGTCGCTCATTTTACTACTACCCCAGTCGTAACGGGTATGGTAGACCTCCCCGAGTTGCAAGCGGAGACCACGAGACGGATCCTGCATTATTGCATCTGGTACTCTATGTTAGTGTACTGGAGGAACTGTTCGATCAAATCACCCTAGATCTGATCGCAGCCCGTGGAGAACTACTTCGCCGTGCCCCAGCTAGAGGACGAGGCGAGTCCCGAACCGACAACCCAGTCGTGCTGTTCGGACAACCAATCGAGTCCCCAAGGCCTGCCGCGATCATTGACCAGAACGCCTTGGTGACCCCAGAAGTGATGCGTCGCTTGTTTGGCGCACGCTCCAACGGGATTGTGGCCAACAATCCTCGTGAGGGTTATCATCCCTGCCCCGACCCCGCACCTCCTTAGCCACCGCCAGCCAACCCCAATGATGAAGCTCCCGGAGAAGCTTCAACACCCACGAGGCAAGGCCGCTTGGATATAAACGAGGTTGATTAAATCACCCAAGTAGTAGTACCAAGCTTTATTTTGCCATGGTCATGTAACATGTATGCCTATATGTATGTATAGCGTATTGTGCAACCTCTTAGCAGTCGTGCACCGTTGTGGCAGTGTGCATATGCCTTTTCTCAGGTGTGACTTCCAAAGCACCTTGCTGACAATCCCTTACAGCGAACATGTCTTTTTACAAGACGTGAGTATCTGTAGCCTTGACCTCGACTTCCATAAAGCGAAACCGGCAATATAGATACGCTCACCGTAACCCTATAAGCCAGCCAGGCCGCTATATATAGGCCACACCATGAACTTGCCAAGCATCCCTCGCCCGATGCTCCCCTCTCACAGCCATTGCCTTCGCCATGCCGATCCCTAGCATTTATCTGAGAACCCCTGAGGCATCCCCGGGTAGTTTCGTGAAGATATTGTGGGATTTTACCTGCAGTACCATGAGTGCTACCCGTCCACTCCAGTATGAGCTGCTCAAAGCAAGGATCACACCATCCACCTCGAAATATTGGGCAGTGGTACACATCCCACCCACCAACCCAAACCAAGACCCCACAGAAGTTTCCTTCATAGGGAAATCCATGCCAACTCCCCAGATGGCCATAGAGGCTGCCGCCTGCGAAGCGATTGCTCGCGTGCGATTCGCGGTGCCCTAAGCCAGCGAGAGAGGATATTATTACTTTCCAAGCCGCGCAGCACCCGGAGAAGCAGCATCTTTTCCTGGTGGGCGTATTGAGAGGGACCCGGTGCTATCCAACCTTTCGCAGTATGTGATCGCGCAAGAGCGTCTGAACCAGCGGATAAGGGGTTATCTCCAGAGCCTCGCCGATTTAAATCCTCGAATCGCCATCGGCAGACCTTTGAGGCCCGCATAGGAGAAGCACATTCACCGACTGGTCAACCCACTACCACCGATAGAAGAAGAGTGTCCCCCGGCACCAGAGACCTTTTCTCAGGACCCTGTCCATTTACCTTTTATATTTTAGATGCTTCTGCCACGCGAATGTACTTGTATCTTTTATGAGAACTGTGTGTTGTACTGTGTGTTAAATGAATTCTTTCCTGTGTTGTTGCATCTTGTCCCTCTGCTTAACATAAATTTTCTTTCATCACACAGCACCACAACAACGTTAATACAACTTCGGCCACTCCACACGGTACACCAATTTGCTAATCCACCTACACATGCTTCATCAAACACCTCCTTGCATACTACAGTTTCTTAAAAAGAAACTCGTAGGGACTTATTTGAGCACTAAGTACCTACCGCCCGCTAACCACCGTTAGCCCTGCCACCCTCACCTAATCCTTGTAATCGCCGCCGCCGCGGAGAGCTAGCACTCGAGCCGCCGCATCATGACGATCATCGAGGATCATCGCACACAAGAGCACCGACACCCCCAGCAATGCCGCCAACCCCACGCTCATGAGAACCATGCACCAGTCCGGCATCGCCTCCGCCATTAGAGCCTCGACCCGAGCTCCGTCTAACACAAACGGAGGAGAAGGAAGAAAGGAAAGGGAGGAGAGGCTAGGTGAGAGGAAGAAGAGGAGCACCTCGGCCGTTTTATAGCTCGAGATCGGTGTACGGTGGGCGAAGTCCACCAGCGCCGCTCGTCGCTCAACCGCCGGTGTTCGGAGGCGAATCCGCGAGCAGTGCCGACAGCACACTGGCCCGCGAGGTGATTGCACGCTGCACCGGCAGCTAGCACGCCGCGCACTACGGCAGTACGGCCTAGATGCCCTACGGACTAGCCGTCGCCGGTGGAGAAAGTGCGGGAAAAGCGCGCGGGAGGAAGGAGAAGAGAAAGCCGGAGGAGGAAGAAGAGGCTGACCATGGGCCCAGGCCCCACCTGTCAACCAGTGAGAGCACTGTGCTCTCGGGTGCAACCGGCGTAATTGTAAATTTAGAAAAATACCGTTTCTAAATTTACTATGTCCCAGAGTAGAAACATATCGTTTTCCACGACAGTAGATATTCTTTTCCCCCGTGCCACACCAGTAGCATCACTGCTTGCTCATGCACTGTAGTAGCTGTTAAATTGCATTATTAGAGCCGTAAGTATTTGATAGTATCTTTTGAGGCAGCAGCAGAACTTTTAGCTATCCTTAACAAATCTCGAGGACGAGATTTTTCTTAAGGGGGGTAGTGTTGTAACACCCCAAAATTTTGACAATATTATATTAATTAAAATTTTGCCAACAAATTAAAAATTTCACTTGCTAGATTCTTCTGTTGATTTCAGGACCTCTTTTTCCTGTTATGTTGGAGTTTTTACCTCAAGTGATAGCTGCCCATTTTATTGTTAGACTCTCTTGCTCTCCTTATGAAACTCTTCTGTTTTCTATAAATATTAATTATATTGTATTTTCCCTAATCTCCTTCACTCTAAAATTGGTTTCCCCTTAATATAAGGCCCCTTTTGAACTACAAACCTTGTACAGGTTTATCTAAAATTCCAACTAAAATTTGGAGATGTCATGTGATGTTACTAGATCACTTTTATGCAGGAATATATTTGTTTGTTTTAATATTTTGAGCTCCACAGCATGATTTCCAATCTAGTCCAGCAGGCAGTTTTGCACTACAGCCCCATTAAATATTTCCCTAATGCTTCCACCAAAATTAAGGGATGTTCATAGGAGTATATTAATCAACTTTTTGCAAAAATCCTTTTGAGTTCTTTGGAAAAATTGAGTGAATCAACCTCTTTTCTGTTCTGGTCCAGTTTGGCATTTTGCACTGCAACTCTAGTTTGTCTTGCTCCAGTGCTCTTGAGTTTCATACTGCTGATAGTCCCTCTTGCAAAACCCTTAAGTCCAGGAGAGTGGGCCAACTGGGATAGTTTTGGTTCGTGGAACAGTGCTCTGCATTTTCTGTCCAGAACTGAAATCTTGCAAAACTTGCACTAACAAGTTTTTGCTTTTGATAAACTAACCCCACCACCTTCTCACTCATCTAAGGAGACATCCATCTGGTAAATTTGGCCACCTCAAGAGCTGGCTAAATGCCCCTGGCATTTTGTCAAACACCCTGAGTGCATGACCAAATTGGGCTTAGCTTCTGGTCCATATTATGAACTTTATCTCCCGCCTAAACCAGCATGTCCCCTAGCTTTGTTCCAACCTTTAGCCTAACCCTGTTGACCCACTTGTAGTTTGGAGCACATTTGCATGCCTTGGCATAACGCCGAGCACGTTGCGTGCGTGCTCTGGACGTGCCCAGAGCACGCGTTTTGCACGTGCGTGCGCCCGAGCCGCCGCGTCGCGCCCCTGGCCCCAGCTCGCTCGCAGAGCCGCGCCCAGCCTTATCCGCACTCGAGGAAACGCCAAACCACGCCAGGGACTCC
The DNA here is from genome assembly GCA_902687465.1 of Secale cereale. Classification (NCBI taxonomy): domain Eukaryota; kingdom Viridiplantae; phylum Streptophyta; class Magnoliopsida; order Poales; family Poaceae; genus Secale; species Secale cereale. Next base: position 662,099,825 of record LR738710.1, on the reverse strand, counting down.
ACAGCGCCGCCGTCAGAGCGCTCCTGGCGGCACGCCGCCGGGCACAACGGCTTTCTGCCACGGTCGGCGCCGCCCAAGCCACCCGCACTCGCCACCTGGCCCCTGGGACTGCTCCAGCGCGTCAGCGAGCTTGTCCGCTAGCTCCCGTCGCCGACACGTCCCCCTGCTGCAACAGACGACGGTCGCCGGCGAGCTTATCCACTGCCGCCGCTGAACCTCCTTGACTCATCTATTTAAAGGCGCCCGAGCCCCTCCGCAGCATCATACTCTCCCTAGGCACCTCGCAGAGCAGCCCCGTGGCAGCCAATCGACCTCGAGAAGCCCCCTTCTCCATCTCCGGCGAGCACTGCCGCTGCCTCTCCCTCGAGCAATCCGACGCCACCAGAGCCTCCCCCACCCTTCCAGCACCACCGTCGCCTTCCCCTCGGCCCTGTGAGGCCACCCATCAACTCAAACAAGCTCGGGAGCCACCGTATGGAGATGCCCAAAACTCACCCGAAGCTCCCTCCGCCGCGAAGCTCGCCGCCGGCGACTCCCTTCGCCCCCTCCGACCAAACGATCACAGGAAGGACCGCGCCAACCCCACGGATCCATTCCCGCACTCAGTGACCCACAAGGAACCCTGGTTCGCCGGCGACGATCGCCGGAACCCCGCAGCCGTCGGGCAGAGGAAGAGAAAGGGGGGAAAGACTAGTCAAACCCGACTAGTGGACCCCCTGGGCCCCACTGTCAGTGACCCAGCGCCACCACCGCGCGTCTTAAGTGGAGGCGCATTCTCCGAAGTACGTATCCCCTGGCTCGAAAGCGTATTCTTAACCAAAACATTTTCTTTTCTGTTTTGATTTAAAAACCAGATTTGACCAAAACTTTGACTAGCTTTAACTTTTTAACCATAGCTCCAAATGATTTGATTCTTTTTTTGTTGTTCCCCAAATATTGTCTAGTTTATTTTCTTGTTTATATGAAAATTTTCCAGACAACTTTTTGAGGGTGTTCCATGTCTATGCATTGATTTCCTTTTTCTTCTTTTAGGCTTTTTGAAGAGGGAGAAAACTTCCAAAACTCTTGGAATGCTTTTCTCCTCCCCTCCAATTGAAGGCAGGCATCTTGAACCTTGTGATGATACCGTTGGTGTGTTGCTTGCTTTAATCTCAAGAACTCCATTGATATGCCAAAGTTTGAGCATCATTATTTCATGTGGAAGGCATACTCTTGCATATCATCATGAGGTGAATATTTCTTTTCAGTTTTGTATACTGGTGACAGCCACCACTCCTCATGCCACATCTTCCTAGTAATGGTTCGGATGGAGTCCGAAGGAGGGTTGTGTTTCGTTGAACCAACCACGAGACTGACATCTCGTTGTGACGAGAATGTTCAGTGAGGCAGCTTGTAGCGTGAGGAGAGTGCCCCTGTCCGGGAACTATGAGATCATTAAGGCACTCACCGTGCAAAGTATATATATAACCTCCTAAGCCGACCACAGACTGAGTCTTGCTCCGGTAACCCCCATACTTGTTTCGTGCTACCGCGTGTCCGTGCTTCAGGTAGGGTACGGTCTAGTAAATTTGTCAACCCCTGTTCTATCCCACACCATACAGAGAGGCCACGGTGGAAGATACGGCTGCATCCGGTAGGCAGGCCACCTGGTCCGGGGGCATGGGTGTTTCGGTTGTAGCCGAAGGGGATAGTGTCCCCAGTTTCTCGCGCGCGTTATAAATTGTTGTGATTCCATGCTAGTCAAGGTTGTAGCCTCCCCGCTTAAAGTTTGGCTTAACTAGTGTCGTGGGTGATTCCAGACACCGGTAAGTTAGGCTGGTGTGTGCAGTCAGGTGTGTCTTCAAATTAAAGGACCGTAGACGGAATTAGTCCAGAAGGGCTATAGAAAATCCATTGTCCGTGGGTAAAGAGTGCACCCTCTGCAGAGATACAAAACCTATTCGAATAACCGTGTCCACGGTTAAGGACTACAGTCTGGGATGGGTCCAGTGTCGGTCTTCGGAGGAGAATCGTTTAAGCCAGAAATTTATTTATGACCTGTTACAGGTAATGATTGTGATTTATCTCTATTGTGGACTAACCGTTCATATTGCTTGGAACAGCGAGTATCCGCAGGACGGTTCTACCTCCCGGAGATTCCCTGTTATTTCTCTTTATTTATAAGCCCTTTCTGTGATGTCGCTCAGACGTCCGACTATGGCATTTCTCTTTAATTATAAGCCCTTTCTGTGATGTCGCTCAGACGTCCGACTGTGGCATTTCTCTTTAATTATAAGCCCTTTCTGTGATGTCGCTCAGACGTCCGACTTGGCATTTCTCTTTATTTATAAGCCCTTTATGTGATGTCGCTCAGACGTCCGACTGCGGCATTCTTGTCATTTATTTTCCTTTCCCCTATGAGCCCTTTCTGTGGTGTCGAAAAGACGCCCGACTGTGGCATGTCTGTTATTTATTTCATTACTACCTTCTGATTGCATATGCCCTTTTACTCGAACGTCATGCTTGAAGTTATATCCCGTCGCATCATTATTATTAAAGTAATCCTAAAGCATCCTTGAGCATGTTTATGCCTCACCCATGTTCATAATGTTTGCGAGTACATTCAAAGTACTCACTGGCTTGTCCCTGGCTATTGTCTTGGCCAGATTCCTTGCGTGGGAAGGAACGACGTGACGCTACCCCAGGGCCAACACTATTGGGATAGCAGCCCTGCGGAGATAGGAGTTATCCCGGTCAGCTGTTCCCGTGGGAAATGGAGTCCCGCTGACACCGACGCACTTCAACCGCTTCCGCCATCTTCTGCCAGAAAACCCATGTTGCACTTATAGACCGGAATGGTCTTGTACTACATATTTGTACCCTTGCTTGGATCTTTCTGTATCAAGAGGTGTCTCATCAGCTAACAGTAATCCTGGGGCTGGTGAGCACAAGGTCCGTTTTTGGGAAAATTAATATCCCGAATTCCCGGTCCTGACAAATACGAAGGGACAACAACATAATACGGTGGCTCAAGGCAATAATGGTAAGCGCAAGTAGATGGGTGGCGGCTCAGATTTTGTGGCTAACACCAATGTGCGGAATAATAACCAGCGTCGAAAGGGGAACGCGTCAAATCCTCGGTTTGGTTGGCCGAAGTTCAACCTTGCACTACTAGAAAAAAGCTTATTAGTGGCGCACCACTTTTGGGTATTAGTGGCGCACCTCTGGTGCGCCACTATTACCACGCCACTAGTAATGGGTATTAGGGGCGCACCAGAGGTGCGCCATTACTAATCCAGATATCAGTGGCGCACCACCTGGTGCGCCACTACTAAGTATAAGGGTGCGCCACTGATATTTTTTCAAAATTTTTTTTTCAATTTTTTTTTTCAATTTTTATTTCAGAATTGCTACAGGTGCGCCACTGATATTGCTACAGGTGCGCCACTAGTAACAATTTTTTTTTCAAACTTTTTTCCAGAATTTTTTTTTCAAATTTTTTTTTCAAATTTTTTTTTTCAAATTTTTTTTTTCAAATTTTTTTTTCCTTAATCTCGGGTCACTATGGCTTAATCTCGGGTCAATATGGCTTAATCTCGGGTCAAATCGCACTCCGTGGTCAAACTTCCCAGAAGGTCACCCATCCTACACTACTCCAGCCCAAGCACGCTTAACTTCTGAGTTCTATCCAACCCCAGCACCAGCTCACTTAGCAGGCACTTGTTGATATATCTATCATATCAATCCTATTAAACCTTGTTAATGTCTGGGAGTTTGTTCATGTTCATGAGTGTGATAAAATTTTGAAAAAATATTTCAAACTTCCCGGTCATTTTACATATCATATTTTTCAAAAAAACTATTTTTTTCAAAAAAACATTTTTTCAAAATAAAAATTTAAAAAAAAACCATTTTTTTCCAAAAAAAAATATATTAGTGGCGCACCACACCCACGGTGCGCCACTACTATTTTTTTGAATTTTTTCAAAAAATATTTATTCCAAAAAAAATAGTTTTTCAAAAAAAAACTATATTAGTGGCGCACCACACCCACGGTGTGCCACTACTATTTTTGAAAATTTTTGAATTTTTTTGAATTTTTTCAAAAAATATTTATTCCAAAAAAAATAGTTTTTCAAAAAAAAAAAACTATATTAGTGGCGCACCACACCCACGGTGCGCCACTACTATTTTTGAATTTTTTTGCCTGTAGATCTTAAAAGCCCCGTAACTTTTTTTCTGTTAGGTTTTTGGGGATTTAGAAAATGTTTAACGGGGTTCTGTTAAATTCGGATGTAACTTTTCGAGTAGATGCTTTTTCATATAAAAAACTTTTTCATCGGAGTTCGTATGCAAAAGTTATGCCCATTTTACAAATTCTCGAGAGATTTTGCAAAAAAAGTCGAAATTCATGTTTGTAAATTTTGCTAAAAACTAGACCACAAATCACATTGGAATCTTATTTTTTTTTTTTTGACATTTCTATCATTTTCTTTTATTTTTTTAAACTGA
>LR738710.1:662019665-662095279 GCA_902687465.1 Secale cereale | reverse complement strand
GAAAAAACATTGGAATGTTAGTAGTGGCGCACCCCTTCACTGGTGCGCCACTAGTAGCCAGGAATACTAGTGGCGCACCAGTGAAGGGGTGCGCCACTGCTATGGTTTTTTTTTGGACCACCATGCCCAGCCTTACCAGTGGCGCACCAGGGCAAGGTGCGCCACTACTATCAAAAATAGTAGTGGCGCACCTTGTCCTGGTGCGCCACTGGTAAGGCTGGGCATGGCTGGTTACTGTTCAAAAACATAGTAGTGGCGCACCCCACACCTGGTGCGCCACTAGTAATGTCACTATTAGTGGAGCACCTGTTTGTGGTGCGCCACTTCTATATAGTAGTGGCGCACCACATCTCTGGTGCGCCACTAATAGTGATATTACCTATAGCCTTTTTTCTAGTAGTGTTGAGGCGATGATGAACTAGCCTTGCCTGGAGCATGGTACGCAGGAGAAGCCGGCTAGTCACCTATGGAAGGATTGTTTCATCATGAGATAATATAGAAATTCCGATTTTTCCCAGAACAATAACGGTCCGCATGGCAGGTCAGAATCCGGCTCTCATGGGCCCGGCTTTGGAGGCAGCGGTTCAAGCTCTAGCTTTCAAGGTCAAGGCAACCAAGGTGGTTTTAACCAACAATCTAATCAAGGGAATCAGCAGCAGCAGTCCGGATATCAGAGCAATCCAAAGCAGTTGAATAGTGGTCTATATCATGTGTTTACAAAGAGTTTGTACGAACGAGATCAGAAAATTCACATGTGAGCAGTGAACACGGTTGAGCCGGCGGTCCCTCGATACTTGCGGTGGTCTAAGTAGCCTATCGTATGGAGCTGTGAGGATCACCCGCCCCGGGTTGACAATCTATGTCAATTGTCTTTGGTAGTTGCCCCTCAAGTCAGAGGAAACAAATTTACAAAGGTTCTTATGGATGGAGGCAATAGTATCAATATCCTTTACTATGATACTTTTTGCCGTATGAATTTGGCTGAAAAGATCTGCAGTCGTCAACTACTATTTTTCATGGAGTGGTTCCAGGTAAGTCGGCGTATCGGGTGGGTAAGATAACTTTGGAAGTAGCTTTTGGCAATGACAATGATTACATGGCTGAAAAATTGACGTTTGAGGCGGTCAAGATCAAGAGTCCTTATCACGCCTTGTTTGGACGGCCAGCTTATGCCAAGTTTATGACCCGACTTTGTTATGTTTACTTGCAGCTTAAAATGCTGGGTCATAAGGGCACCATCACGGTGCACGGTGATAGGAAGATAGCCCTGGATTGTGAAGAGGGCCATGCTGCCTAGGATGAATCTATTTGTGCAACAGAGAAATTGAAATTCTACAAGGATAATGTTGACCCGGCGGATATGATCCCTTTGAAGAAGCCAACCACAGAGAATGATCCTTTGTTCATGTTTAAGTGAGCGGATGACACTAAACAGGTTGATTTTATACCTGGCGATTTGTCTCGACAGTTTACGATCAGTACTAACCTGGATCCAAAATAGGAAAGCACGCTCATCGAGTTCATCCATGAGAACCGAGACATCTTTGCATGGAAGCCTTCGAACATGCAAGGTGAACGAAGGGAACTCACTAAGCACACTCTTAATATTGATCCAAAGTTTAAGCCTATTAGGCAATTCATTCGTCATTTTAATGAAGAAAGGCACAAGGCTATTGGGGAAGAAGTGCCCGGCTCTTAGCGGCTGGGTCCATTCTTGAAGTTTTTCATCCTGAATGGCTGGCTAACCCGGTGTTGGTGCTTAAGAAAAATGGGACTTGGTGCATGTGTGTGGATTAAACAGACCTTAATAAGGCATGTCCGACCGATTCGTTCACTCTCCCTCGTATTGATCAGATTATAGATGCTACGGCGGATTGTGAGCGTTTGAGTTTTTTGGATGCTTACTCTGGGTATCATCAGATCAAGATGGCAGTTAAGGACTGGGAAAAGACAGCTTTCATCACTCCCTTTGGAGCCTTCTGCTATGTGTCTATGCATTTTGGACTCAAAAGGGCGCAGGCAACTTACCAGCGGTGTGTTCAAAATTTCCTTCATGATCAGATTGGGCGTAATGTTCATGCTTATGTGGATGATATTGTTGTGAAATCCGGGAAGAAGGAAACCCTGATAGATGATTTGAAAGAAACCTTTGACAGTCTTCGGATCTACAAAATGAAGCTTAACCCGGTCAAGTGTGTCTTTGGTGTACCAGCAGGCAAGCTCTTGGCCTTCCTGGTTTCTGAACGGGGATTGAAGCTAATCCGAAGACAAGGCGATCACTTCCCTGGCTAAATCGGCGTGTATTAATGATGTTGAACGTCTGGCAGGCCATATTGCGGCCTTAAGCCGATTCATAAGCTGGTTGGGTGAAAACGCTATCCCTCTGTACCAGATGATGAAGAAGACGGATCACTTTGTCTGGATTGATGCTGCTAATGAGGCTTTTGAGGTGCTTAAAAAACAGTTGGCTCAGCCGCCGGTCCTTGTTGCTCCGGTTGATAAGGATCCCTTATTGTTATATGTGGCTGCTAATGGTCGGGCCGTTACTGTAGCGATTTTGGTGGAACGGAAGAAAACAGGCAAGGAACACCAGGTTCAGCGGCCGGTTTATTATATCAGCGAGGTACTTATTGAATCCAAGCAGCGGTATCCGCATTGGCAGAAGCTGGTATATGGGGTGTTCATGGCTAGTCAAAAGCTCAAGCAATATTTCCCTGGTCATCCCATCACTATGGTTAGTTCTGCTCCCTTAGGGAATATTATTCAAAACAGAGAGTCCAAAGGCCGGGTAGCCAAGTGGGCCATTGAGCTTGGACCCCATGGTTTGAAATATGTGCCTCGGACAGCTATCAAGTTCCAGGCACTTGTGGATTTCATCAATGACTGGACAGAACCGTAGATGCCTGAGGATAAGCTAGATAACACATATTGGACTATTCAGTTTGATGGATCCAGGCAATTAGAATGCTCGGGGGCTGGAGTTGTCTTGACTTACCCACGAGGTGATAAATTTTGCTATGTGTTAAGGTTGATGTTCCCTTTTACTAACAATGCAGCTGAGTATGATGCCTTGCTCCACGGTCTTTGGATGGCTAAAGAGATGAATCTAAGCCGGGTAAGATGCTTCGATGACTCAAATTTGGTGGCTCAGCAAGTATCAGGAACTTGGGATTCCAAAGACTCGCTCATGGCGGCTTACCGCCGGGCGGTGGATGCAATTGCTAGTCATTTCAAGGGCTATTAGGTGGAGCATGTTGATCACAGGAAAAATGATGCGGCCGATGCATTAAGCTAACTGGGATCTCAGCGTAAGACGGTACCACCTAACATTTTCCTTGATGTTTTGAATAATCCTTCAGTTAAATTGCCTGCGGAGTAGGATCTTGATATCCCTGACCTTGAGGTGCAATTGGTGGCAGCCCTTCATGTTATTTCTGATTGGACAATTCCATATCTGACTTATATGACCTAGGGTGAGTTACCTGAGGATGAAACTTTGGCCATGCAGATAACCCGGCGATCTAAGTCGATGAGTTGCACCGATGCAGTGTCACAAGTGTGTTTCAACGTTGTATTTCTCCTGAGGAGGGCCGCGAGATTTTACCAGAGTTTCATGAAGGGGATTGTCGCCATCACGCCGGCTCTAAGTCTCTCATGGCCAAGGCTTTTCGTCATGGGTTTTATTTGTTGACGGCTCATGCTGATGCAGAAGATCTGGTGAGCAAGTGTGACGGCTGTAAAAAAATTCCAGACGAGCTCATGTGTCGGCTCAAGAATTGAGGATGATTCCAATTACTTGGATGCTTGCGGTCTGGGGGCTGGATATGGTTGGCCCTTTTAAAAGGTCTAAGGATAAGAAGACCCACCTCTTAGTGGCAGTTGACAAATTTACAAAGTGGGTTGAGGCTGAGCCGGTCAGCAAATGTGATGCAGCAATGACGGTTCAATTCATTAAAAAGGTGATCTTTCATTTTGGATACCCTCATAGTATCATTACTGATAATAGAACTAATCTGTCTAAGGGTGCTATGAAAGAATTTTTTTCAACAAGAGCATATTCGTCTTGACGTTTCATCTATGCCTCATCCACTGTCCAATGGTCAATCTGAAAGGGCTAACCAGGAAATATTGAGAGGCATCAAACCCCGACTTATGGTCCCTTTGCAGAGGACGCCGGGTTGTTGGGTTGAGGAGTTACCCTTAGTGCTTTGGAGTGTCAACACTACCCCCAACAGGTCCACGGGTTACACGCCTTTCTTCATGGTTTATGTAGCAGAGGCGGTTCTTCCCAGTGACATACGTCATGACTCGCCCCGTGTGGTGGTTTATGTTGTAGCTGATGATGAACAAGCACGTGAGGATGACCTTGACCTTTTGGATGAAGAGCGTGACCATGCGGTGGCTCGTTCGGTGATTTACCAGCAAGGTATGCATCGTTATCACAGCCGCTGGGTTAAAACAAGAACCTTTCAAGAAGGAGATTTGGTGCTCCGGCTCATCCAGGATCAAAATCGTCGGATGTGGGGTTCCGGAAAAAGCCTTAAGGTTCAAACTCTAGGGTGCGCACGAAGATCTCTCCTTCTGCCCTAGCTCGTCTACTCAACAGCCCTAGGCCTAGCTCGTTAGATCTGATGAACAAGAGACACAAGATTTATACTAGTTCGGGCCACCGTTATGGTGTAACACCCTAATCCAGTGTGGTGTGGTGGATTGCCTTTTGGGCTGGGGAAGAACTAGTACATGGATGAACTGCCTCATGAGGAGAGGTGTTCTTGAGCTCAGGTGAGCATGTGTTGTGTCTGAGGTCTTGATGATCCGATCCCCTCTATGATGGTGGCTAGGCCCAATTTATAGTGGCCAGGGTCCTCTTCCCAAATATTGAGTGGGAAGGGATCCCACAACAGCCAAATTTGAAGGGGGATAGATAGTACAAGCTATCATGACAAAAGGTGGTCTTTGCTGCCAAAGGCTCTGTTGGTGACGCCGCCATGGGCTCCGCGATGACCTTTGTCCCGTCGTCTTGCTGGTCTTGGTCTCGTTGCACCGATATGGAAATCTTTGCCTGACGCCTCGGGACTCCTCGCCTGCACCTATTCCTTTAGCACCAAAGAGTAAACTGGCACCCTGCGCCCGCTGGCACCCGCCTGGCTTTGGTCGTCACCGCTCACGTCATGAGGACCTCGCAAGGTGCCTCTTGCCTCGATATCTCCGATCCTCACGAGTCGGCCTAGCGAGGTCGCCCTTGGCGATGCCTGGCGTCGTCTCCCTCGCGAGGCTTGGCCCCTCGTGAGGGTCTTGAGTGGTTGCTGAAGATGATGGGCCGTATCAAGCCGCCTTGGGAGCCACGCCCTAGGATGCAAGCAGGCAAGTTAGGGTACCCCCGTTCCCAGAACACCGACAGTAGCCCACGGGCCCAAGGTGTGCTCGGGCTTGGCTTCACGGCAAAGCCAAGGGCCAAGTCCGGAGCGCCGCGGGCCCCAAAGCCTAGAGTCCTTACTGACGCGTGGTGATTGACAAGACGTGGGCGTCTCCACTTCCACATATACCCTCGATTTTTGTCCGGCCGGGCGGCCACTGTTACCTGCTCAACTCTGCTTCCTCTGTCAGCTGCGCTCCGATCTGTTTTCTTCATCTTCTGAATCTTTTTCCCCGGACTAATCTAACACTGAATCCCTCCGCCGCTATGGCTTCTGGTAGACAGAGGGAAGGGGGAGCAAAGCCTAGCGCCCGGCTTCATCCCCGCCCATCTTCATGCCCGCCACCGAGCGGTTTGTGGTGGTTAATGAAGAGATGATGGAGAAGGTGCGCCCGGTGCTCGCCGCCATTTCCAACGAGTGGGGGTGACGGTGGCCTAGCCTGCTTCTCGCGCCGCGATTGACAGGTCCGCCACCGAGGTCCCCCTTCATCTTCTCTCCCATTGGGCTGGCCTGATTCCTCCCTTCTTCGACTTCTTCAATGCGGTGCTATCACACTACCAAATCAGCGCGCTGCATCTTGACCCTCAATCCATCATCCTCCTTGCTGTTTTTGCCTTCGTCTGCGAGGCCATGGTGGGAATTGCTCCCTCCGTGGCCTTGTTCCACCACTTCTTCTCACTCCATCTGATGGACGCGCCCCAATGCTCTGGGTGCGCGTCCTTCCAAACCATCGCGGCGACGGCCAACGCGAGCATAGATTTTGACCTTGAGCCGATCGTTGGTGGCCTAAGGAAGCAGTGGGTGTTCGTTGATGTCGGGGTGCGCAGCCCCCTGCTGCTCCCGCCCCGGAACCTGTCCACTCCGAGATCTGGCTGGGGCCATGTGAGGCTTGCTTGTCCAAAGCGAGCTCCTGTTTGGTTCCGATTTGCCAGGCTGCAGAGGCTTGGTGTGACGGCACAGATGGTGGTGAGGGAGTTCATCTAGTGCCGCGTCGCTCCACTCCAGCGTCATTCTCGGCCGATGTGGGCCTTCTTCGGTCACGGGGACTGTATGAAGCGTCAAGCGCCCGCTCTTCCTCCCGAGGCATGGCGCACAGTGCTCAAGATCCTGAGAGGTGATCCGTCGCTAGCACGCCTACCGCAGGAGGGCTGTCTCTTGTACTGCTGCTCGAACAAGATGGAGTTCGTGAGGCAGATGCCCTCTTTCAACGAATGGGGGCTTCGCCCGCCCCGGCTTGTTTGGTCCCACGAGAACCCAGTCTGTGTGGCTTCCTCGCTCGCTGTTGTTGAGGCTGCCACCCCGGAGGTGGGTGCTGGGGGACAACTGCTGCCGAGTGCCAGTGGTACTGTTGCCTCTGCTCCGGCACCTCCTGAAGTTCCTGAAGTGCCGCCCTCCGGAGTTCAAGGGAGTCACCCGGAAGTAGTGGTTGGAATGCAAGTGCCGCCGGATGCTCCTGAGGACGAAGCCCCAGTGGGCTCTTCACGTCGCCCTGATGTGGGTGCTGGTACCTTGGAGGGCGCCTCGCTGAGAGGTACCCTGGTTGCCCCTGATGTTGCCGACCACTTCCGGGGCTTCGGTCGGCTCCGGCAAAATTTCAAAGTTCTCCGCAAGAGGGGGAGGGTCCTTGGCGATGGCGACGCTGCTCCCCGACAGCTGAAGCTGAGGATGTTGTTCGCCATAAATGAGTGAGTAGCTTGCCCTTGTGACCTCTTGTGTGTTGCCTTCCTTCCTGACTGTGATTCCTCAGGACCCCACCTGCCAAGACTACGACACCCACCGAGGAGCGGGCCCCTGCGGCCCCGAGCCTTTCGCGTGCTCGGGGTGCGCTTGGGCAATGCGCCTCCTTGGTCGTGAGGCCGTCCACGAGGTCGAGCGCACCAGCTTGGTGCCTCGACCCCGCGTTCTTGCCATTCATTCGCCGCCACCCTGCCTGAGGGCTGGGGACTGTGCCAAGGGCTCGCCCCGCCATGGTCGTTGAACGCATCGAGGCCACTTCGGCTCTAGCGTCTTCTTCAGGCGGTGGGTCCCAGCCCCTCCGGGCCCCGTCCGAGGCCTGAGAGACACCTGGGGCGGAGGAGATCCCGGTTCCGCCTCCAGGGGGAGACGGGTCTCCTCAGACTTCTTCCACTGCTCCTAGTGCCGACGATGGCCCTGGTCTCCTGCTCGAGTCGGTGCGCAGGAGTGGAGCTGCCCGCCGCGAGCTTTTCCGAGAGGCGGCGGACGCGTTGGGACGGCTTGGGAAGGAGCTTGATGGGGCTGATGCTTATCTTGAGGCTGAAGGTCTTCAACTGCTGGATGAGTGGCGCGGGCTAAGGGTGGCCATCAACCTCGGGCGCCTCCAGCATGAGAGCGCAAGCGTGAAGGCAGACGCGTCCCTCGCCGCGTCGCGAGAGGCCTGCGCCCAAGCCATGGAGGAGGCCCGGGAAGGTGATATCCGTTGTGAGGCCGTGGAGAGGCGCCTCCTGGAGCTTCAGGTCTTGAACGCCGACTTGGAGGACCGCGCTGAGATGCGTAGCGCCGCCCTGGCGTCGATGCGGGGGATGCCCCTGGAGGAGGCGGAGGTCTCGAGGCGCGAGGAGGCGCTGATGCTGGAGGCCATGGAGAGCAGCCTAGAGCTTGAGCGGCTGGAGGCGAGGGAGCGCCACGTGACCCTGGCTGAGGACGCCGTCTCCGCTCGCGAGTCCAGGGTCCAGGAGGAAATCGACCGAAGGGTGGCGAAGGCCTACATGGACCTCGCCGAGGGGTATAACATGAAGTTGGAGTTCCAGCGAGCGGAGGCTGACGGGAGGACCGCCGCCCTCGGGACGAGGCTGAGGGAGGCAGAGCTGCGTGAGAGGACCGCTGCAGCAGCCCAGTTTTCTGCCCAGGCCGAGTTGACCTCCGCGCAGGCAGAGCTGGCCTCGCTCAGGAGACAGGTTGATGAGGCTGCGGTCCTTGCACGACAGCGCATGGACAAGGATGACCGTTGACTCATACTGCAGCATGAACATGGCCCCATGCCGCAGACCCTTCGGTCGAGGGCTGATACGTCCAAAACGTATCTATAATTTCTGCTTGCTCCATGCCCTTTTTGTGTGATATTGCTATGATATTTATGCACTTCCATACACTTTTGATCATATTTGGACTAACCTACTAATGGTTGCAAAAGTGCACAATGTTCTTGTTTTACACTTTATTGTGTAGGAATTACTTGGAAATTGACAAAAACGCAAAAAGAGTCGTATTGGAGTAGAACTCTGACTTTCCTGAAATCTGTCTGAGAATGTTTTTTAAAGATGGTCATGTTCCGGCCCGAAGACGACGTCAGACGGAAAAAGTCTAGTTGTGAAAGTTGTGGGGAATTTCGAGGCGATGCTTCTGGATATAAAATTCGTCCAAATTGGAGTCCGGACGGCCGAGTAAAGCACGTTTTACTGAGGTCCAAAATTTGATGACGGGAATCCGAGAGTCTATATAAATAGAGGAAACCTAGGTCACCAAGGGCCACGAATTTTCCTCCTCCCGAGCCGCCGTCTTGGAGGGGAGGACCATCACCATTGCAGCACCATCCACAAGGAAGAAGGGGGGGCCAAGGAGCCGCTGCCCCCTAGGGCCGCAGCCGCCCCCTAGGGCCGCCGCCGCCGCCTCCATGGCTGCCGTCGGCCGTCCTCTCCTCGTGGGGCTGCACCTCTCCATCAACACCATCATCAACCTCCTCCTCACCATGTCCATGTGTGAGTAGTCTTCTCCGGGGCCGAGGGCTCGTACGTGTAGTTATGTGGTTATCTCTCTCTCCCATGATGTGATCTTCGTTGTGATCATAGGCTATGTTAATCTAGGGTGATCCCATGATATTTCCCCTTCCTCTATGTATTGGATTGATGTACTCACTTGTCTTCATCTAGTATAATCCCCGAGACCAAGGTGACAGCGGTCTATTGGACATGGATTACAAAAATATTTTCATGAGTGATTTCCTCTCTTGTGTGTTGATTGAAGATTGAGAGTCTCTTGGTTCTTGTCTTTGACTATCCTTTAGATATGTTGTGGTGATTGTGGGACTCTCTTTGGATGGCCGCGGTGACATTGGGAAATCCTTAGATTGAGAACTACGAACTTTGAGGTGTGCTTTTGTAGCCCTACATAATTCTCGTCCTCTCTTGACCACGAAGGAATGACCTCCGGGTGCGTCTCCATTGCATGTTTTATGGGAAATATCATGTGATTCGATTATGTTAATGTTGTTGGGAGTTGCCACTAGTGAAAGTATGATCCCTAGACCTTGTTTCCACCATTGCAATCCCATTTGTGCTCACGTTTACCACTTGTTTGCTTGCTGCACTTTTTATTACAGATTTATATTACTTTGCTTTGCCACTCCTATCATCCATATCACTTGCCATTTAACATCTCTTCACCGAACTAGTGCACCTATACAACTCCTAGTTGTATTAGGTGTGTTGGGGACACAAGAGACTTCTTGTATCTTAGTTGCAGGGTTGCTTGAGAGAGACCATCTTCAACCTCTACTTCCCTGAGTTCGATAAACCTTAGGTCATCCACTTGAGGGAAATTGCTGCTGTCCTACAAACCTCTGCGCTTGGAGGCCCAACATAGTCTACAAGAGTAGAAGCGTGTGTAGACATCAAGCTATTTCTGGCGCCGTTGCCGGGGAAGTGAGTGCTTGAAGGTATATCTTTAGATCTTGCAATTAAGTCTTTTTGTTTCTTGTTTTTATTTTCACTAGTTTTGCTTAATGGAAAACAACAAAAATATGAGAGAGCTTTATAAGCTCTACCTTGAACTTGGACATGATGTGTTCGAAGAGAAAATTAAAAAACCTTTGGAACTTTATTTGCATAACAATCATGATGGTGGTGATGTTATTAGTATGTTTTTATTTAATATCAATATTGCTAATGACATGGAAAGCTCTAAGCTTGGGGATGACACGTTTGATGAACATGATATTTTTAGTCCCCCAACTTTTGAGGAGAAAATTTACTTTGATGATACTATGCCTCCTATATATGATGATTACAATGATGAATATGATATTTTCAGTCCACCTACTATTGAGGATAAAATTTATTATGATTATGATATGCCTCCTAAATACGATGATTACCATGATGATTATGATAGTCTTACTCTCACTATTCCTAATAAGAAAGATTTTGCTTATATGAAGAGTACTGACACTTTTATGCTTTTGGATCATGGAAATAAGGCCTTCTGTGATAGTTGTATTTTTGAGTTCATCCATGATGCCACTGAAATTTATAATGAGAGAGGGAGACATGGTTCTAAATATCTTAATAATAAGAAGTTTCATCTCTTTATGGTGAATATTTTGAAGCTGCACTTGTTTTGTCTTCCTATGTTTATTACTTTGTGCTTCAATGAATTATTCTATTGCAATATTCCTATGCATAGGAAGCATGTTAGGCTTAAATGTGTTTTGTATTTGCTTCTTGATGCTCTCTTTTGTTCTTCAACTCTTATTCCTACGAGAGCATCATTAAAGTCTTAAGCCTATCTTTATGGCTATAAAGAAAGAGCTCTAGGGAGACAACCCTTGTTATCTTTGATTTCAGTTTGTTCTTTCAGTTTTTAGTGGTCTTGATGTTTGTTACTACTGTAGCAACATCATTGTATCTTTATTTTTCAGCTTTGTGCCAAGTGTAGCCTCTGATTGCAAGAAAGTTCAAAAGTTGTGATGTGCTGTCTAGGAAACAGATTCTGTCCTTAGACAGAAAAATTCGTATAAAATCACCAGATCATCGTTTTGGTCTGAAGTTTTTCGACAGCGTGCTCTATACAATTGGCTTTTGGGCGTCTGTTCTGAGTTTTTTGATTAGAGTTGCAGAAGTGCACCGAAAAAATCATTTACTATCTGCTGGTCTGTTTTTCACAGATTCTGTTCTGTTTTGTCTTTCCTTCATTTTGCAAACCTTGAGCTTGCTTTTTCTTTGCAAAAACATTTGGCAATATTGAGAAACAGTAGACCTTCAAGAATATCCTTATTTCCAGCAAGGAACAATTATTTTATTACGGGTACTAACCTCGCTAATCAGATTATGATAAGTTATGTATGAAGGGAGTTTTCAAGTGTGCGAGCGAAGATGATAAAAATATTCAGGAGTGTCAAATGCTCAAGCTGGGGGATGCCCCCATGCACCCCCAAGAAATATTCAAGAAGACTCAAGCGTCTAAGGTTGAAGATGCCCCCCCGTGCATCCCCTTCTCCATCAACATTATCAGTTCGTCTTTCGTTCCACTATATTTTTATCACTTCATGTGTTATGTGCTATGCTTGGAGTGTCTTGTTTTTAGTTTCCTTTTTAGTTTTTTTAGCTTTGCTTGCTTTTCATAATGAGTTGGAACTCAGCTTTCTTTATGTTGGAGAGGAACACGCTCCACTTAAACCTAGAACATAACATAGAATTTTCATGTCTATCTTTGCTGTGTGTGTTCTTTGTCTTTCAATAGCTACTATCATGTTTAGCTCTTAGCTTTCATGCTTATCTTTTTAAAAGAGCTTTTGTTTAGTTGGTCGCTGGAACTCTCTTTAGTTATCATACTTATCTTATTAAGAGAGTTGGCTTCTGTTGCACTGGTCGATATGTCTATGATAAGAATGCTATGTGCATAATGATGCTTATTAGTTCATGTTTTCTTATGGTTAGTCCCAAATAGCTGGGGGGTTCTCAATGTGTTATTGAGGTACCAACATGATTTGTTTGCCTATGATGTGGTATGGTTTAGTGATATCTTCCTTCAAGAATTTATTTTGATTGACTTGGCGTATGCTCACGCATATTTAAGACTGTAAAGAAAGTCTATCAAGCCTTGATGATCTTTAATTTCTGAGTAGCGCTATAACTTCCATGCCTGATTCAATGTTGCTTTGTCGCTCTGCATAATTATGACCGTCATTGCTCTTTTAGTTGGTCGCTCCCAGTCTTTTGCTAACCTTCGCCTATACTAAGCGGACTGACTGCTTGTGCATCCAAATTCTTTTAAACCAGTTATGCCATATGAGTCCACCATACCTTCCTATACATGGTATTTACCTGCCATTCCTAACGAAGACTTTCATGTACCATCTCGAAATTATTCAAAAAAGCATTCTCTTTTGTGCCTCTGTTTTAGTTCATGAGGAAGTAGTAGTTAATTCATGATCTTTTTAAGTTGGACAAGCTTCACCTCGGGATTGCATGTCTAATGTGCAAACCCATAATACGAGAAGGAACTGGCATAGAGTGCGCCCGGCTCATTAAAAAATTATATAACAAACAAACCCTCCTTCACGCTTTGTTCATGAGAAATCAGAAAACTTTGGCAGTGATAAACAAAGGAGATTAAGAGGATGTGATCGTCCTCATTCGGGAGCCGTTCCTCGAAACTTGTCCATCTCAAGAAGTGATTGAGTTATCTGCTAGCATTCGTTGACGGAACATGCATAATCTAAAATAATTATTACCTCTGTTTTTAAAACCAAGAGCTCTGGTACATGTTTAGTTTTTGTTTCCGACCACGGGTTTTCAACCTTGCCAACAAAAGCCACGGTTCGAGAGTCTCCACCTTCTTTTAAAGCACCAACTATTAAGAGCATGATTGTCATTCTGAGTGTTATGTGCAATGTCCCAAAATAGCATTGTCTTTTGCATGATTGTGATATCGTTTATTCTGAAATCATTGTATCTAGTTGTCACTTAAACCTTGCAGGTGCCCCTGCATTTATGTTTTGCTGCACTAAAGGGGGCAAGCGAGATACTACTTTATCATATTTGCACAGCATGCTCATTACAAATCTTTTGAGTATTTCAGTATCATATTGTAAAACTTTCAGTTCTTTGTGATTTTCTCATGAGGCAACTTAATTACTACAGATTCATTGTCTCAGTAAGCACTTGTCATGTGACTGTAAAAAGTTCTTATATGGTTAATAGCATGTCACCATAGAAATTATGCTTGTTATCATTTACCTACTCGAGGACGAGCAGGAATTAAGCTTGGAGATGTTGATACGTCCAAAACGTATCTATAATTTCTGCTTGCTCCATGCCCTTTTTGTGTGATATTGCTATGATATTTATGCACTTCCATACACTTTTGATCATATTTGGACTAACCTACTAATGGTTGCAAAAGTGAACAATGTTCTTGTTTTACACTTTATTGTGTAGGAATTACTTGGAAATTGACAAAAACGCAAAAGGAGTCGTATTGGAGTAGGACTCTGACTTTCCTGAAATCTGTCTGAGAACGTTTTTTAAAGATGGTCACGTTCCGGCCCGAAGACGACATCAAACGGAAAAAGTCTAGTTGCGAAAGTTGTGGGGAATTTCTAGGCGATGCTTCTGGATATAAAATTCGTCCAAATCGGAGTCCGGACGTCCAAGTAAAGCCCGTTTTACTGAGGCCCAAAATCTGATGACGGGAATCCGAGAGTCTATATAAAGAGAGGAAACATAGGTCACCAAGGGCCACGAATTTTCCTCCTCCCGAGCCGCCGTCTTGGAGGGGAGGACCAGCACCATTGCAGCACCATCCACAAGGAAGAAGGGGGCCAAGGAGCCGCTGCCCCCTAGGGCCGCCGCCGCCCCCTAGGGCCGCCGCCGCCGCCTCCGTGGCTGCTGCCGGCCGTCCTCTCCTCGCGGGGCTGCACCTCTCCATCAACACCATCATCAATCTCCTCCTCACCATGTCCATGTGTGAGTAGTCTTCTCCGGGGCCGAGGGCTCGTACGTGTAGCTATGTGGTTATCTCTCTCTCCCATGATGTGATCTTCGTTGTGATCATAGGCTATGTTAATCTAGGGTGATCCCATGATATTTCCCCTTCCTCTATGTATTGGATTGATGTACTCACTTTTCTTTATCTAGTATAATCCCCGAGACCAAGGTGACAGCGGTCTATTGGACATGGATTAGAAAAATATTTTCATGAGTAATTTCCTTTCTTGTGTGTTGATTGAAGATTGAGAGTCTCTTGGTGCTTGTCTTTGACTATCCTTTAGATATGTTGTGGTGATTGTGGGACTCTCTTTGGATGGCCGCGGTGACATTGGGAAATCCTTAGATTGAGAACTACGAACTTTGAGGTGTGCTTTTGTAGCCCTACATAATTCTCGTCCTCTCTTGACCACGAAGGAATGACCTCCGGGTGCGTCTCCATTGCATGTTTTATGGGAAATATCATGTGATTCGATTATGTTAATTTTGTTGGGAGTTGCCACTAGTGAAAGTATGATCCCTAGGCCTTGTTTCCACCATTGCAATACCATTTGTGCTCTTGTTTACTACTTGTTTGCTTGCTGCACTTTTTATTACAGATTTATATTACTTTGCTTTGCCACTCCTATCATCCATATCACTTGCCATTTAACATCTCTTCGCCGAACTAGTGCACCTATACAACTCCTAGTTGTATTAGGTGTGTTTGGGACACAAGAGACTTCTTGTATCTTAGTTGCAGGGTTGCTTGAGAGAGACCATCTTCAACCTCTACTTCCCTGAGTTCGATAAACCTTAGGTCATCCACTTGAGGGAAATTGCTGCTGTCCTAAAAACCTCTACGCTTGGAGGCCCAACATAGTCTACAAGAGTAGAAGCGTGTGTAGACATCAAGGGTGAACCGGGCGCTGGGAGCCATTTGTGAGGAGAACGCCCCTGACCCCAACGTGGAGGACTACGCCGGTCATCTTGTTTTCTTCACCAAGATCGTGACGCACGTAGAGAACCAGGCCGTGGGGGCCCACCGCCTTGTTGAGGAGAAAAGCCGTGGCCTCCTGGGTCATGCGTTTTCCCGGGTCTTTAGCTTCCTCCAGAGCATTGATCCCAACTTCGACTTTGATGCTACCATCGCCCCCCTTGCCCGGAGCTCTCCAAGACAACCTGGTGCACTGGGTGGATGACCACGTGGATGCCCTAGTCCAAGCCTTCGCCGCCGATGATGATGATGTCGTGGTCATGGTGGATGAAGGAGGCATGGTCGAAGATGCTGGAGATGTGTCCAGCGACAGCATTGGCGGTGCTTATGAGGGTGGCTCGGACGGCTCGGTGAGTGACTTATCCGATTGAGCTCGCATTCTTCTGACCTGATTCTGCACGTGTAAACTTGCAAAGGGCCCCGTGGGGTATGAGAGCATTTTGACGGGGGTAGCCCCCTATGTGTGTAAATCAGTATTCCGTTTTCTTCCTTTTTGTTTGGTGATTGAATCCGAACCTGATGCGTGTGTCCTCAAGCCTTTCTAGCTTAGCTGTTGTAGCGCCTTATCTAGATCCTCCATGTCTTCGTGAGGGTTATGTGGCTGTGGGAACGCCTCCCTCCTGAGGTGGGCTGCTGTCGGTCCATGCCGTAGGCTTCCTGAGCAATGCTTGGCCCTACTCTGGGGAACAAGGCTAGTGGCGTTCCGTTGGCCGCGGAAGGATGCCTACGCGGCATAACTACGATGCGTAGACTATTGCCCCGAGAGGGTCCTGCCGAGGTTGTAGCGGCATGCCAAGTGGGATTGGCCTTCCTGCCCCCTGGCCTGAGGGTCCGAGGTAAGATTTTTGAGACAGCCAAAAGTGGCAAAATCCAGCATAAATCAAAGAAAACTTTCTCCCGTTTTGGCAACAAGCGAGACTTCAAATTCAACTCGAAAGACACGGCGAATCCAATTACAAAGAGGAAAGCGAGGAAAGAAAATAGCCGTGTCCGTCTTCTATCTAGTCTTCAGTCTTCTCACCAGCACGGAGCTAAGTGCTGCCACTAGGATGTGGGAGGGAGCCCTCGAGGCCCGAGGGCGGCTCTCCGGAGAATCCGAGGCGTGTACAACCCCACTCATTATTACGAGAGAGTGTCACGGGTGGATATCTTCACAGGCCTGAGCCTTACTTCATATCGCCAGACGAGGGCCCCGCCTTGCCCACTCTCGACCTCCGTTGGGGCGACCGAAAACCAGGATAGGACCAAGGAGGCAGAAAGGCAACGTCACCGGCGCCCTCGCCGACCACGGGCCCTCTGCCGGGGGGAAGCTTGGAGAGGCTCGCCCCGACAGAGGACCTACTTTGGCATACTTCCCTACTCCTCGCGCCGCTGGGGAGGCGGCGCTAGGCCTTCTACGCGCAGCCCCCAGCGTTCCGCTCCGGTTGAGGGCGGAGCGGTCGCTCTCGGGTCGTCGAGCATCGTTGTGGTCAGATTCACCTGCAGTCCATGGTTAGCGTACGCCTGCTGCTGTGATACCTGCGGTGCTCTGTCATCGTCGCTGAAGGAGTCCACGGCGTTCTCGGGTGACCCACGGTAATCTTCTTCCTCGTGTGCCTCGCCGTTCCATCCCAGCCCGTGGTAAGCATTGGGGCCCTCCCTTAACACGTACGCCAGGTCCACCATGCGGGGCACGTAGGTTTCGTCGGTAGCCCCACCAAGGGCGCAGGCACCGTGCCCCACGCCTTGAGCCCCTGGTTGCAGCATCTGGTTTTGGAGACCGCTGGGCTGAACCCCGTTGTACCCTCTTGAAGGGCTGCCGGCGTCTGCTCTTGCCGGTGATGAGGTTGTTGCAGTCGTAAGGAGGGCACCAGCGCGCCTACTGGTGTCATCGGGTCTTCCTATCGTTCCAGAGGGTGGCAATGCCGGTCGGGGCCTCACCAGCGCCCCACCTACAACCTAGGGCGGGGGTGAGGAGCAAAATGGTGGTGCGCCTCCGCAAGCGCAGCCCAGTAGCTTCGCGACGCGTTCTAGCAGCACGTCGCTGCCGATCTCGACCAGCCTGCATCGTAACAGTTCCTGCGCCACGATGAGCGCAACCCTCGTGTTCGCCTGCTCCCATCGGGAGTAAGGTGTCATCGTCGCGGCGTGGTTTATGGAGCGCGCCGTGGAGCGCGTGCGCCGGGACGCCGAGGCGGTGGCCGCCGGCCCGCGCCACCCACGATACAACGGTGGCGCGCCGGAATTCTCTGGTCCAGTGAGGTTGATGCAGCGGCCTGAGTTGGTGTAGCGGCTGGAGATCGCGGCGGTGTTGCTCGTGCGACAGAAGAGATGCGAGAGGAAGAAGAATACAAGGAGGCAAGGGGGGGAAATGATAAAGACCCCGTCCCTATTTATAAGAGGGTGGATAAAAGGCATGCACGGGAATCGAGGAGGCTGAAATCATTAGGTTGCTATATGTACGCCTCGATTTTCGTGATGAAAATTAAGTTAAGGATCAGTTAAGATTTTCTGGGTCTTGTGCGAAATTAATGCGGAGTGACGTCATGGCAGGTTAAGAAGATTCTATGAGCTGACGTCATTTCGGGTTACAGTCAATTTTATCAGAGAAGTGGTGCAAGATTTTGACAAGTCAGGTATTGAAGATTGATATGAACAAGTTCAAATCAACCTGGGCCTAATGTTGGGGATATAACTACTCGGCATGAACCACCCAAGAGGGGCCGGGTTATACCATAGGCGACTTAACACTGAAGATGGCGGGTCATAGCAAGCCTATTGACGGCCCAAGACCCAGAGGCGACTTAAGGCCCAAGAGGATGAATCACCATATGTATGACTTGTATTGTAAGGCAAGCTTGATTAGCTACCAAGCCGGACACATTGTGTATGAGCCGGCCGGGACTCTGCAAGCCGCTGGGCATCAACCTGTGTATATAAAGGGGTGACCCGACGGCGAGTTAGGGGCAAGAAACAAGGAGATCGAGGACTAGGTCAAACATATTCGCTCCCTGGTAATCGAATCTAGCAATACAACCCGAAACTGGAGTAAGACTTTGCCTCGTTGTGAGGGGCTGAACCAGTATAAACTCTCTATGTCCTTTGCCACGATTAACCCCTTCAAGCTAACCTTGTTACGATGGATCCACGACTAAGTCCTTACGCTAGGACATCTGACGTGACAACTCCACGACACAAATTAAACTCATGCATGAATAAACCCCATATTTTTATCCTTAATGCCAACGATACAAATATGTGCCATTTCCCTTCATGTCCCTGGGATTGAGCACCACAAGACCAAATCCATCATAAAGCACCTCTCCCATTTGCAAGAAAAGTGAATCTAGTTGGACAAACCAAATCAATAGATCGGAGAGAAATATGAAGCTATAACAATCATGCGTAAAAGACTTTAGAAAATACTCAAACCATATTCATGGATACTCTGATCATAAACTCAAAATTGATTTGATCCTAACAAACACATCGTAAAGAGTGATTACTAATTGCTCTCTGACTATAGCGCCAGAAAAGCTCCTGTCTGCTAGGACTACTTCTGTATTTCCCCAAAGAGGTAGCGATGATGCAGCACAACGACGGTAGGTATTTCTCTCAGTGATGAAACCAAGGTTATCAAACCAGTAGGAGAACCAAGCTACACAACGTAAATAGCACCTGCACACAAATAACAGCACCTCGCAACCCGACGTGTTAAAGGGGTTGTCAATCCCTTTCGGGTAACGATGCCAGAAATTTGTAATAGATTGTAAATAAAATAAAATGCAACAAAGTATTTTTTGTATTTTTGGTTTAATAGATCTGAATAAAAATGCAAAGGAAAAGTAGATCGCAAGCAAATATATGAGAAAGAAGACCCGAGGGTCGTAACTTTCACTAGTGGCTTCTCTCGAGAAAGATAGCAAACGGTGGATAAACAAATTATTGTTGGGCAATTGATAGAATCTCAAATAATTATGACGATATCCAGGCAATGATCATTACATAGGCATCACGTCCAAGATTAGTAGACAGACTCCTTCCTGCATCTACTACTATTACTCCACACATCGACCGCTATCCAGCATGCATCTAGTGTAAGTTCATGGACAAATAGAGTAATGCATTAAGAACGATGACATGATGTAGACAAGATCCGTTTATCTATGGCGTTAGATATGGGTCTCGTCATTTTATCCTTAGAAGCAACGATACATACGTGTCGGTTCCCTTTCTGTCACTGGGATCAAGCACCGTAAGATCGAACCCACTCCCTGGCACCTCTTCCCATTGCAGATAAATAGATCAAGTTGGCCAAACAAAACCCAAATATCGGAGAAGAAATACGAGGCTATAAAAGATCATGCATATCAGAGATCAAAGAAACTCAAATACTTTCATGGATATAAAAAGATAGATCTGATCATAAACTCAAAGTTCATCGGATCCCAACAAACACCCCGCAAACAGAGTTACATCATATGGATCTCCAAGAGACCATTGTATTGATAATCAAGAGAGAGAGAGAGAGAGAGAGAGAGAGAGAGAGAGAGGAAGCCATCTAGCTACTAACTACGGAACCGTAGGTCTACGAAGAATTACTCACACATCATCGGAGAGGCACTAATGGAGGTGGTGAACCCCATCCGAGATGGTGTCTAGATTGGATCTGGTGGTTCTGGACTCTGCGGCGGCTGGATGAATATTTCGTCGACTCCCCTAGGGTTTCTGGAATATTGGGGTATTTATAGAGCAAAGAGGCAGTGCGGGAGGCCACCGAGGTGGGTACAAGCCACCTGGGCGCTCTAGGGGGCCTGGCGCGCCCTGGTGGGTTGTGCCCCCTTGGGGCACCCCCAGCTGCAGCTCTGGCCCATCACATGTCTTCTAGCCCATAAAAATTCTCCAAAAAGTATCACGTTGTTTGGGCTCCGTTTGATATTGACTTCCTGCGATGTAAAAAACATGCAAGAAACAGCAACTGGCATCAATAGGTTAGTACCAAAATATGATATAAAAATGACTATAAATGATTGTAAAACATCTAAGAATTATAATATAACAGCATGGAACAATAAAAAATTATAGATACGTTGGAGACATATTAATTACATCGAATAGATCTCCAAGAACATCAGGGAGAACATTGTATTGAAGATCAAAAAGAGAGAGAAAGACATCTAGCTACTAACTATGGACCCGTAGATCTATGGCAAACTACACATACATTATCGAAAAGGCAACAAGGTCGATGTAGAGGCTCTCCGTGATTGATTCCCCCTCCGGCAGAGTGCCGTAAAAGGCCTCCAAATGGGATCTCACAAGAACAAGAACTTGTGGCGTCAGAAATGTACTTCATGAGGCTCTATATTGGTTTCAAAATTTTAGATAATTTAGAGGTGGAGTTAGGTCAAACAGAGTTTCATGGGCCCCATGAGCCACCAGGGTGCGCCTACCCCCTGTGCACGCCCTGGTGCCTCGTGGGCCCACGCTTCACCTTCTGGCCTTCTCTCGAAGCTTCCAGTGTCTCTTTTGTCTAGAAAAAATATCCAATAAGTTTAGTGGCATTTGGAATTCGTTTGGTACTGATATTTTGAAAACCAAAAATAGGCAACAAATAGCAACTGGCACTTGTTACTAAGTTAATAGGTTAGTCCCAAACAATGATATATATAAGTGCTTGTAAATGTATATAAAACATCCAAGATTGATACTATAATAGCATGGAACAATCATAAATTAAAGATACGCTGGTGACATATCAAGCATCCCCAAGCTTAATTCCCACTCGTTCTCGAGTAGGTAAATGCTAAAACAGATTTTTTTTATATATATGGAATGCTACCTATCATATTCATCATATAACTTTTTATGTTGTGTCATGGATATTTGGACTTGAGTGATTCAAAGCAATAGCCTATATTTTGACATCAAAATATAAATATTCAAGCATAGCAACAAGCAACCATATCTTTTAAAATATCATTCCCTAGCCCATTATGCTCAGTCATTGATCCATTTGTGAAACACACTCAATATTAACTACACTCAATGCACAAGTATGACAATAGTACCCTTTAGTTGATGCTTTATAAGAGAAGATGGAGACTCAAAATATTTTTTTGCATAAAAGTAAATAGATAGGCCCTTCATAGAGGGACGCAGAGATTTTGTGAGGACCAGAATTTCGGGGTATTAATTTCCCAAAACTTGGACCTTATGCTCACCAGCCCCAGGATGACTGTTAGCTGATGAGACACCTATTCATACAGAAATTCCAAGCAAAGGTACAAGTATGTAGTACAAGACCATTCTGGCCTTTAAGTACAACACGGGGTTTCTAGTGGATGATGGCGGAAGCGGTTGTGACACGTCAGCGTCTGTGGGACTCCATTTCCCACGGGAATAGCTGACCGGGATAACACCTATCTTCGCGAGGCTGCTAACTCCAATAGTGTAGGCTCCGGGGTGGCATCACGTCGTTCCTTCCCACGAACGAATCTGGCCAAGACAATAGCCAGGGACAAGCCAGTGAGTACTTTGAATGTACTCGCAAACATTATGGATATGGGTGAGACTTAAACATGCTCAAGGATAAAATTATGATTAATAGGATACTAACGATATGACAGACTACAATCTCAAGCAGGACATTCGAGTAAGAGGCATATGCAATCCAAAAGTAGTAACAAAATAAATAACAAGCATGCCATAGTCGGGCGTCTGAGCGACACCACAGAAAGGGCTTATAAATAAAGAGAATGCCACAGTCGGACGTCTGAGCGACATCACATAAAGGGCTTGTAAATAAAATAAATAACAGTGAATATCCGGGAGGTAGAACCGTCCCAAGGATACTCATTGTTTCAAATAATACCAATGGTTAGTCCATAATAATGATAATTCACAATCACTACGTGTCACAGGTCATAAATAAAGTTCCGGTTTAATAGATTTCTCCTCCGAAGACCAACACTAAGACCGACACTCGACCCATCCGAGACTGTAGTCCTTAACCATGGACACGGCTATTCTAATAGGTTTTATATCTCTGCAGAGGGTGTACACTTTACCCACGGATAACGGATTTTCTATAGTCCCTCTGGACTAATTCCGCCTACGGTCTTTTAATTTGAAGACGCACCTGACTGCACACACCAGCCTAACTTACCGGTGTCTGGAATCAGCCACGACACTTGTTAAGCCAAACTCTAAGTGGGGAGGCTACAAACTCGACTAGCATGGGATCACAACAATTTATAACGCGCGCGAAAACTAGGGAAGCTATCCCCTTCGGCTCCAATCGAAACACCCAGGCCCCCGGACCTGGTGGCCTGCCTACCGGTTGCAGCCAGTATCTTCCACCGTGGCCTCTCTGTACGGTGTCTGATAGAACAGGGGTCGATAATTTACTGAACCATACCCTACCTGTAGCAGGGACACGTGGTAGCACGAAACAAACATGGGGGTTACTGGAACAAGACTCGATCTATGGTCGACTCAGGAAGTTTATGTATTCTCTGCATGCTTAGTGCCACAATGTTCTCACAGCTCACTGACAGGGTCACACCCCTCATGCTACATGCTGCCTCACTACACATCCTCGTCACAACGAGATGTCAGTCACGTGGTCGGTTCACCGAAACACAACCTTCCTTCGGACTCCATCCAAACTATCACCAGGCATATGTGGCATGAGGAGTGGTGGCAGTCACCAATATCACATACATGACTGAAAAAAAAGAATTATTCACCACATGTTGATATGCAAGAGTATGATTTCACATGAAATAACGTTACTCCATTTGAGTATATTGATGGAGTTTCTATGTTTTGGCAAACAACACAGAACGTATATCAAAATGGGGTTCAAGATGCTTGCCTTCCAGTAGAGGGGAGGAGAAAAGCATTCCAAGAACTTTGGAAGTTTTCTCCCCCTTCAAAAAACCTAAAAGAATTAAAAGGGAATCAATACATAGACTTAGAACACCCCCAAAAAGTTGTCTGGAAAATTTTCATATAAATATGAAAATAAACTAGACAATATTTGGGAAACAACAGAAAAAGAATCAAGTAATTTGGATTTATAGATTAAAAGATATTGCCAGTCACAGTTCAGTCATCTCTGGTTTTAATAAAAACCAGAAAAAGGAAAACGAATCTGCTCAGAAGACGTTTTCAGAGAAGAGAAGACGTACTTCGGGAAAGTGCGCCTCCACTTAAACTGGCGGGCGGGGGACGTGAGGGGTTGACGGTGGGACCTGCGGGCCCACCTATCATGTTTGACTGGTCTACCCGCCTCCTTCCTCCTTCGCCCGACGGAGATGGAGCTCCGGTGATCGTCGCCGGCGAACGGCGGCTCCTCGAGGGCGTTCAAGTGCAGGGATGGATCCGCGGGGTTGGTGCGGTCCTCCCGGTGGTCGTGTGGTCGACTGGGGCATAGGATAGCGATGGCGACGAGCTTCACGGCGGACGGCAACCTTGGTGGGTTTGGGGCTTTGCTATACGGTGGCTCCCGAGCTGGTTTGAGGCGATGGGTGGCTCTGCAGGATCATATGGAGTCGGATGGAGGTGTTGGCTGGACGGGAGGGGCGATGGTCGCCACGTATTGAACTGGAGCATGACGGCAGTCGTATTCACCGGAGATGAAGAAGAAGACTCCCTGGGGCGAATGGTTGCTACGGGGTTGCTCTGCGGGGTGTCTGGTGATGGTCTGATGCTGCGGGGAGGTTCGGGGCACCTTTAAATAGGCGAGCCATGGCGGTTTCGCGGCGGTAGGGGATAAGATCACCGGCGACCGCCATTCTGTAGCAGCAGTGGACGTGGCGACGATGAACGCTTGCGGACGAGCTTGCGGATGAGCTCGCACTGCTCCAGGGGGCAGCTGGCGAGCGCGCGTGGCTTGGGCGGCGCCGACCGTGGCAGAGTCCCACTGTGGTCGCCGGCGTGCCGCCAAAAGTGCTCTGACGGCGGCGCTATGGAGTCCCAGGTACGGCTTGGCGTGTTCTTGGGTGCGGATAAGGCCGGGCGTGGCTCCGCAGGTGAGTTGGGGCCAGGGGCGCGGCGCGGCGACCCGAGCGCACGCACGTGCAAAACGCGCGCTCTCGGCGCGCCCAGAGCACGCACGCTACGTGCTCGGCGATATGCCAAGGCATGCTAGGGGGCTCCAAACTACAAGGGAATCAGCAGGGTGGGGCTATAGGTTGGAACAAACTCAAGAGACATGCTGGTCTAGTCAGGGGATCAAGTTCATAACATGAACCAGAAACTAAGCCAAATTGGTCATGCCCTCAGGGTGTTTGACAAAATGCCAGTGGCATCTAGCTAAATCTTGGGGTGGCCAAATTTACCAGATGGTTGTCTCCTTGGATGAGTAAGAAGGTGGTGTGGTTAGTTTATCAAGAGCAAAAACTTGTTAGTGCAAGTTTTGCAAAATCCCAGTTCTGGACAGAAAGTAAATGGCATAATTACATGGACCAAAACTATCCTAATAGGCTCACTCTCCTTAACTTAAGTGTTTTGCTAGAAAGACTACAAGCATGAGGAAGCTCAAGAACACTAGAGCAAGATAGGCTAGGGTTGCAGTGCAAAACACCAAACTGAACCAGAATGGAAAAGAGGTTGGTTCAGTCAATTTTTCCAAAGGACCTAGTTGGGTTCTTGCATAAAGTTTATTAACATACTCCTATGAACATCCCAAAATTTTGGTGGAAGCATAAAAGGAAAATTTAAAGGGGGTTGTAGTGCAATTTGGCCTACTGAACCAAATTGGCAAACTTGTTGTGGAGCTCAAAGTATTAAATGAAATAATTATATTCTTGCATAAAAGTGATCCAATAGCATTACTTGACCTCTCCAATTTTTGGTTGAAATTATAGATAAATTTATCAAGTAATTGTAGTTCAAAAGAGGCCTTAAAACTAGGGTTAACCATTTATATGGGAAGATAATTAGGGAAAAAAAATATAATTAATTCTGCTGATATAAGCAAAGTTTTAAAAGAGTGCATAAAAATCTAATATTAATTGGAAAGTTTTCACTAGTGGTAAAAACTCCAACATATCAGAGCAAGAATTGTCCTGGAATCCATAGGAACATTCAGCAGAAGGCAAAATTTTAATTCACTGGCAAAATTTTATTTAACAAAACATTGCTAAATTTTTGGGGTGTTACAACACTACCCCCCTTAAGAAAAATCTCGTCCTCGAGATTTGTTAAGGGTTGCTATAAGGTCTACTACTGCCTCAAAAGATACTACCAAAAATTTTACTGCTCTAATTATGCAAATAACTGCCACTATAGTGCATGAGCAAACAGTGGTGTAACTGCAGTGTTAAACACTGGCGTGGCACGGAAAAACGAGATATTTCTACTCCGGGTTATAGTAAATTTAGAAATGGAATTTCCAAATTTACAAACACGCTGGTCGCACCCGAGAGCATAGTGCTCTCACTGGCTGACAGGTCGGGCCTGGGCCCATTGTCAGCCTCTTCTTCTTTCTCCGATACTCTCTTCTCCTCTCTCCCGCGCGCCTTCCCGCACTTTCTCCACCGGCGACGGCTAGCTCGTAGGGCATCTAGGCTGTACCGCCATAGTGCGCGGCGTGCTAGCTGTCGGTGCAGCGTGCACTCACCTCGCGGGCCAGCGTGCTGTCGGCACTGCTTGCGGATTCGCCTCCGAACACCAGCGGTCGAGCGACGAGCGGCGCTGGTGGACTCCGCCCACCGTACACCGATCTCGAGCTATAAAACGGCCGAGGAGCTACTTCCTTTTCCTCTAAACTGGCCTCTCTTCTTCTCCTTTCTTCCCTCTCCTCCATTTGTGTTTGCAGGAGCTCGGGTCGAGGCTCTAATGGTGGAGGTGATGCCGGACTGGTGTATGATCCTCGTGTGCGTGGGGTTGGCGGCATTGCTGGGGGTATCTGCGCTCTTGTGCGCGATGATCCTCGATGATCGTCGTGATGCGGCTACTCGAGTGCTAACTCTCCGCGATGGCGACGATCACGGGGATTAGGTGAGAGTGTCAGGTGCTGACTGTTGTTAGCGTGCGGTAGGTATTTAGTGCTCGAATAAATTCCCACGAGTTCCTCTCAAGAGACTGTGGTGCACGAGGGTGTGGTTAATTTAGATGAAGCAGGTGTAGGTGGACTAGCATCTTAGTGTACTGCTGGTGGAGTGGCCGGAGTTGTATTATCGTTGTTGTGGTGTTGTGTGACGAAAGAAAAATCTATGCTAAGCAGATGGACAAGATGCAACAACACAGGAAATATTTTATTTAACACACGATGCGACAGATAGTTCTCATAAAAGGACACGGGTACACTCACGTGGCAGTTACGTCCAAAATATAAACGGTAAATGAACAGGGTCCTGGGAAAAGGTTTCTGGTGCCGGGGGACACTCTTCTTCTATCGGTGGTAGTGGGTTGATGTGGGGACCCCGACTTGGAAGTCGAGATCACCGAATGCACGTGTACAGTGATCCCAGAGATCAATGCTCACTGAACACACAGAAGCTGAAATAACAAGAGTCTTACATCCATACAAATAGTCTTACACGAATTAAGGCCATTATGGCCAAGTCTTACATAGATAGAGCCTCACGGGCTGAATAGCAAATACTCAAGTAGCGGAAGTCTTCGATAAAACGGGTAGAACCCATGCCATCTGCCTTAACCCTACAGGCATTCTGACTGGGATAGCGTCCTAGTTCGCATGGTCGTCTCCAAAGAACTCTTCCTCATAATCCTGCTCTTCCATGCCTGGCCAATTAAATAACCAGTGGCAAGCCAATGAGTACTTTGAATGTACTCGCAAGCAACCCATGATGTGGTTCAAGTAACAATGCAATTGAATAATAATGAACAATCTAGCAGGAGGCTAGAACGATATGCTATCATCAAGCTTATGCATCAACAACCTCGCGTAACCTCGAGAACAGGTTACCGACATCAACATGGTTATGATTCGATTCATCGAGTCAAGTCTCCACCTTGACTCACCCACACACACGCATGGTTTCACAAACATTGGACGTAGCCCAAGAGCGGTTACCCAACTGTCCATGACCGTGGACACGGCTATTCGAATAGTTTGACACTCTGTAGAGGTTGCACACTTTACCCACAAGATCCGGGGAACTTCCGTGTCATCCACGACCCGCGGTACCTCAAGTACCCGGGGTAAGCACCCGGTCATTACCTTTCCTTAGACGACACTAACATAGAGTCCACTCGTTGGCACACGGCCTTTGGGTACAACAATAGATCACGGGACTTGCCCTAATTCAATGTTACGCGTACCCGCAGGGACCAACGGTGTGTCCGGTGCCCTGTGAAAACAGTCATGGTCGCCTATCCAAGCACGACCCCGTCCCGGGAAAGACCTCAAGTCTTCCCGTCACTAGTAATGTGGGCACCATGCTAGTATCGACCTAAGTAATCAATAAAGCCCCGTCCCATAAGGGGTAGTGTGGTTGCACATGTATGGTTGGAATAACGGTCGCAACTTCAACCAATCCGTTTGAAAAACACACACACTTGCCTTGGCACACCACTTCGTCATCAAGTGGTCACCCAATCTCATTAACATCACCTCCCTCGGGCATAAATGGCACCCGACGGGGTTTTATGAAAAGACTTCAACCATGAAGGTTCATGTCACACATGCATCACTTTCCATAACTACTAACCATATGCAAGTCATCTAGCCTATAGCAAGATCATGCCAGGTATCATGTAAGCATCATGATCACCTATTGCATGTCATCTAGCATATAGCAAGATTAACCATAAAGCATGCATCATAGGGTGGTTCATCAAGGTTACCATCGTAACCCTAATCATCATGCATCAGAAACAAACGGGTTCCGAGGAACAAGTGTATCATGGTCAAAGGGCTGCTTGCCTGGATTGGCTTGGTCTTCAAAGTCTTCTAGTCCTTCTCCTTCTTCTTCCACAGCAACTTCGTCAAATACGGGATCTATACGTCGCATAATAATAACGGAAAAATAAGAATACAAATAAAACAGAAAAACCAAGGTGCTCAGAAAAATGTCAACTCATTTTTGTAAAATACTAGAGGGTTTTCTAAGATGGGGAAAAAATCTTAGTTGGAGTTTTGGAGTTACAGAATGGGATATATTGATTTTTGAACAGGAGTTATACTGCTCAAATTTGAATTTAAATTTGAACAGTACAGAAAAGTTTCATGGATTTGAATGAAAGTAGTACCATTAAATAGGTTGGAATATTACAAGATTTTAGGAGTTGGAATTATTTAATTTGGATCATTATTCTTTTCTGCATAAATGTTTGAAACATTAACAGAAAAGAAAAAGAAAAAAGGGTTCCTGTGCACTGGGCCAGAAGTGGCCACAGTGCACGGCCCAGACGGCTCGGCCTGGCCGCACGGAGCCAGCGCGCGCGCACGTCAGGTTTCAAACCTGACGGGCGGGGCCCGTGGGTCAGTGGCTCAGAGGAGGGGAGAGAGGTGGGAGGATGACAGGCGGGGCCCGCCTGTCATCTCTAACCCCACGGTCACGGCGGCGGCGAGCTCACCGGCGTCGACTCCGGCCACGGCGACGGCAACGGAGGGCAGGGTCGAGCTCAGCGTCGTGTTGCGGTTGCAACGGTGGTGGTGCGGCACGGCGGGGAGCCCTGGTTCGCCGGCGACGAGGTGCGACGGCGGAGGCTCGTCGGAGGTCCGTTGCAGCGGCTGTTTCCGACTGCAAACAGAGGGGGGAAGAGAGGGGAAAGAGTCAGTGGCGTGCTGCGGTTCCGAAACGGGCGGAAGGAGCGGCCGGGGAGGCCTCTACCTCGAGATCGCCGGCGGCCCGACGCGGCGGAGCTCCGGTCGATCCCGAGCACTGGGGTGCTCCGGGGTTGAACTGAGGGTGTAGGAGGGACTAGAGGAGAGCTGTGAGGCTGGTGGTGGTGTTGGAAGGGCTCGGGGAGGCCTATTTATAGGGCCCCGACGAGGACCCATGGTCCAGTGCGCCGGCGAGCTCCGGCTCGTCGCTACAGCGCACGGGAGGCTGCGGGAGTGAGTCAGGGGTGTTGCTGGACGAGTCCTACGCCCAGCTGAGGCAAGAGGAGGAGCGGGGGAGCAGCAGGGGGGCGCGCGCGTGTGGAGCAGCAGAGTGGCCGAAGCGGGCGGCCGGTGCGCGTGCGGCGATGCTCACTGGAGGGCGCAGGAGGAGGGGGACATCGCCGGTGGGGGCTGCGGACGTCGAGGCGCGTTGGGAGGCGCGAGGGGGAGGCTCGAGGTGGTCGGGGACCAACGATTGGCTCGAGCCAGCGTGTGAGCTGCATTGTTCACGCGCTCTGGAGCGCGCGTATGGCTGGCATCAGCGTGCCCTCGCCTGCTTGGTCCGCTCCAGCGTGCCCAACAGTGTCTGGGGTGTTGAGGGAGGACTAAAGAAATGCCCTGAGGCTTTGGATGCTCTGGGGTGCAGAGAGAGAGAGAGGAGGGCTGGTAACAAGATGAAAGTGGGCTGTACAGCAAGGTAAAGTTGAGGTTTCACCACCCAATCATGGAGATGAGGTGCTGGGGGAGTTACTGGGGTTTGCTAGTAACCCCATGAGTCTGTGGTAAAGAGCTGAGGCCATGGAGAAAAGTGAAAGTGGTAAAAGTAGAGGTTTTAAGATTTCTGCAGAAGGTGTTTGATCATGGCTTGATCAAGTAAATGAGGTTCAATTGACATGGCACTCTACAGGGTTGAAAGACATGAGAAAATAGGGTGCTTCACCAAATTTGGCCTCATTTGGAGAAACTAGCCAATGTAACTTTGGTGAACTCTAGAAATCAACAGAAACAGTTTCATCTTGATTGAGTCAAGCTAATCATCTCCCCTTGATGCACCACTTGGTGTAGCATCCTCATTTGGGGTATTGATCATGCTCAGAAAGTTTGAGGCTCCAGATAAAAAGTTGGTAATGTAAAGTTGTTCAAATTTGTATTTGAACAGAAAGGGTTTTGAGGTGATCTGATCAAGTTGCCCTATTCCAAATCTTGTGCCATTTGGTCTAGGTGCCTTATTAGGCTACCCTAGCATGTGCACCAAGTTTGAGAGCATTTGGACAATTTTGGCAATGTAGAGTTGCTCAAACTTCAAATATGGACAGAATGGTTATGAAGGGGTTTGAGGAGGTTTTCTTGATCTCCAATGCATGAGGCTTTGCAAGATCATCAAATATATCATATATGACATGATAGAATTTCCCTGGAATTTTTGGAAAAAAATTCCTTTGTAAATATCTCAAAAGCTTGAAATATCCAGAAAGGGTTTTAGAAGGTTTAGCCCATTATTTTGAACATGACCAAGTGTTGAAACTCTTATATATGGACAATATATGTCCTCTGAGTCTCTCTGAATTTTGGCAAATATTTTTGAAACAGTTAAATAATTTTTCCCTATTAAAGA
This sequence comes from Secale cereale, assembly GCA_902687465.1. Classification (NCBI taxonomy): domain Eukaryota; kingdom Viridiplantae; phylum Streptophyta; class Magnoliopsida; order Poales; family Poaceae; genus Secale; species Secale cereale. The sequence continues at coordinate 662,064,765 of LR738710.1, read as the reverse complement.
CCATTTCTGGCCTTAAGAAAAAGCTTTTAAATAAAATAGGAAGATAACTTTTAAAATTATACCTTTGTGGTTTATGGGAGTCCTATGACTACTAGGTCTCAAATAAACCTTTTGAAAAAGTTTTCACACCCTTAATCAAGTACTTGCAGTGCAAATCTCAATTCAGGGGTTTTTGGAAAACTAAATTTATAAAAATGCTTTTTGGCCAAATTAATTTTGTAGGAAAATACTATACTGCTATATAACACTTGGCATGATCATTGGGCAGAAGTTTTGGACAAGGAGATGAAATCTATAAGAGATCATAGTTGACTTTAATGAGCACATGAAAAAGCAATTGAAGAAAACTCAATTTCAAATAAAAGCCAAATGATGCTAAAAAATTTTGCTGGTCCAAATTTTCATGCTTCAAGGTTACAAATAACATGTTACAAAATGCAGGGTGTGACAGACCTACCCCCCTTACAAGAATCTCGTCCCCGAGATTCCTAAACTAGGGCTTAAAAGAGATCGGGAAACTCGGATCTAAGATAGTCTTCTCGTTCCCAGGTTGCTTCTGCTTCGGCGTGGTTGCTCCACTGGACCTTGAAGTACTTGATGGTACGGCTCCGCGTACGTCGTTCTGCTTCGTCCAGAATACGGATGGGCTTCTCACGGTAGGTCAAATCAGGCTGCAGATCAATGGCTTGGTGATCCACATCCTTGTAGAGACTGGGCTTGTCTGGAACCTGGAGACATTTCCGGAGTTGTGACACATGGAACACATTGTGCACATCGGATAGCTCAGGTGGTAGTTCCAACTGATAAGCCACTTCTCCTCGTCGGTCGGTGATCTTGAAAGGGCCAATGAACCTTGGTGCGAGCTTCCCCTTGACGTGGAAACGCTTGGTTCCCTTCAGAGGAGTCACCCGCAGGTACACATGATCTCCGACACGGAAACTCATGTCTCGGCGTCGAGTGTCAGCATAACTCTTTTGCCTTGACTTGGCTGCCTTTAATTGCTCTGTGACTAGTTGGACTTGCTCTTCTGCTGCGCGGAGAATATCCGGTCCAAAGATTAGTCCTTCTCCAGTCTCTGACCAGTTGAGGGGTGTGCGACACTTGCGTCCGTACAACACCTCAAATGGTGCCATCTGAAGGCTTGACTGGTAACTGTTGTTATAGGAGAACTCGGCAAAAGGGAGACAGTCTTCCCACTTGGCTCCATATGCCAGGACACAGGCTCGGAGCATGTCTTCGAGAATCTGATTGACTCGCTCAGTTTGACCTCCGGTCTGTGGGTGGAAAGCTGTGCTGAAAGACAACTTGGTTCCCAAGGCTTCTTGGAATCTCTTCCAGAACCTTGAGGTGAACTGGGTTCCTCGATCTGACACGATCTCCTTGGGAACACCGTGAAGACTTACGATTCGGTTGATATAGAGAGTTGCCAGCTGGTTGCCCGAGTAGGTAGTCTTGACAGGAATGAAATGAGCCACCTTGGTCAAATGATCGACTATGACCCAGATAGAGTCATGTCCTCTATTCGACCTTGGTAATCCAGTGACGAAGTCCATTCCGACTTTGTCCCACTTCCACTCAGGAACCTTGAGTGGTTGAAGCAATCCAGCGGGTCGCTGATATTCAGCCTTGACCTTTTGGCACACATCACACTTTGCAACGTAGGTTGCAATCTCTCTCTTCATACCGTGCCACCAGAATCGTGCCTTCAAGTCTTGGTACACCTTGGTTCCTCCGGGGTGGATGGAATACGGGGTGTCGTGGGCTTCTTGCAGAATCAGCGTCTTCAGCTCGGTGTTGTTTGGTACGCAGAGACGACCTTTGTACCAAACAATCCCGTGCTCGTCTTCGGAGAATCCTGGGGCCTTGCCCATCTTCATCTTCCTCTTGATACCTTCAATGCTTGCGTGTCCTTCTTGAGCCTTCTTGACGTCGTCCATCAGGGTTGGTCTGACTACCAAATGATCCAGAAATCCGGGGGTGACCAATTCCAAACTGAATTGTTCGATCTCCTTAAACAAGGCTGGCTGCCTTTCTTGAATAATGACATTCAAAGAGCAAGTCTTCCTGCTTAAGGCATCGGCCACCACGTTGGCCTTCCCAGGGTGATACTGAACTCTGAGGTCATAATCCTTGATGAGTTCCAACCATCTCCGCTGCCTCATGTTCAACTCTTTTTGGGTGAAAATATACTTCAGACTTTTGTGGTCTGTGTAAATCTCACACCGTTTCCCTAGGAGGTAGTGCCGCCATGTCTTCAAGGCATGAACTACTGCCGCTAGCTCAAGATCGTGAGTAGCGTAGTTCTCCTCATGAGGTCGTAGCTGCCTGGAGAGGTATGCTATGACGCGGCCTTCTTGCATCAGAACGCTTCCCAATCCGGTTCGTGAGGCATCACAATATATCACGAACTCCTTGTGAATATCAGGTGTTGCCAGAACTAGGGCGGTGGTCAATCTCTTCTTGAGCTCTTGGAAGCTCTCTTCGCATTTTGGCGTCCACTCGAACTTCTTGTCCTTCTTGAGGAGCTGAGTCATTGGTCGTGCAATGCTAGAGAATCCTTCCACGAACTTGCGGTAATAGCCCGCCAATCCGAGGAAGCTTCTGACTTCCTTGACGGTCGTTGGAGATTGCCATTGGGTCACAGCTTCGATTTTTGCAGGATCAACATATAATCCTTCCTCGGTCAAGACATGACCTAAGAATCCAACTTTGTGCAGCCAGAACTCACACTTGCTGAATTTGGCATATAGTTGGTGCTCACGAAGCTTGTCTAGGACCATCCTCAGATGTTGCTCATGCTCTTCCTCCGACTTCGAGAACACAAGAATATCATCAATGAAGACAACAACGAACTTATCCAAATATTCCATGAAGACTTTATTCATGAGATACATGAAGTAAGCTGGGGCATTGGTTAACCCAAAAGACATGACCGTGCACTCGTACAGGCCATATCTGGTTACGAATGCCGTCTTCGGAATATCTTGGGGTCTGATCTTCAGCTGGTAATACCCAGATCTGAGGTCGATCTTGGAGAATACCTTGGCTCCGCTGAGTTGATCAAACAGATCTTCGATCTTGGGGAGTGGGTACTTGTTCTTGATTGTAACTTCATTGAGGGAACGATAGTCAATGCATAAGCGGATGGTACCGTCCCTCTTTGCCACAAACAGAACAGGAGATCCCCAAGGGGAGGCACTCGGGCGGATAAATCCTTTCCTTAGCTACTCTTCTAGCTGCTTCTTCAACTCGGCTAGTTCTTCCGTCCCCATCCTATAAGGCTTCTTATAGATGGGTCCTGCTCCGGGCATGAGCTCGATGATGAACTCAATGTCACGGTCAGGGGGCATTCCCGGTAGTTCATCCGGAAAGACATCAGGATACTCACACACCACCGGTACTTGGTCTAGCCCAACTTCAGACAGACAGTTGATTTTAGCGGCTTGAGCGGAAGAGGAGTTGGGGGCAAACTTGACTTCTACACCTTGGTCATTGGTCACAGTGACTGTCCGATTGGCACAGTCTAACAAGCCTTGGTGCTTGCTGAGCCAATCCATCCCTAAGATCACATCCAAGCCTTGCGATCTCAGGATGATAAGGTCTGCTAGGAAGTCTACACCGTTAATGGTAATATCGACTCCTTTACAGCCTATCTTGGCTCTCATCTCGGCTCCGGGGGTTTGTACCACCATAGGGTTATTTAGGGGTGTAGGGGTCATGCCACTTTTTAATGCAAATCTTTGAGTGACAAATGAATGCGTTGCTCCAGAATCAAACAAGACAGTTGCAGGTGCTGAGTTGACAAGGAACGTTTCCAGCACGACGTCCGGGTCTTCCTGAGCTTCTTCAGCAGTGACGTGATTCACACACCCCTTCCCATAGTTCGGTGGATTGCGAGGAGCTGGGTTCCTTGGTGGCATTCCACGGCCTTGTCCCTGGTTCTGCGCATTGGGGCGCGGGGCATCAGGCTTCTTGTTGGGGCACACCCTGGAGATGTGTCCGGGCTGACCACACCCAAAACAAGTGACTTGATTTGGAGTGTTGATCTTGTTGCCACCATTGGTATTGGGGTTGAAAGCTAGCCTGGGGTTGGCATACTGCTGAGGCTGAGGATTGGCACGAGGTGCAGGAACTCTGGGCTGCTGATAGGTTGGCTTGGCCGGGGCTGACTGCCACGGACGAGGCTTCTGGTTGCTGGAACTTCCCTTACTGATCAACTTGCGCTTGCGAGTGTCTTCCAAAGCACGCCGCTTGTCTTCAAGCATAAGTGCCTTGTTCACCAGGTCAGGGAAAGACGGGCAGTCGCACACGACAAGCGAATATTGCAGAGTCTGATTAAGGCCTTCCATGAAGCGCTCCCTTTTGGCAGCATCAGTGCTGACATCCTCAGGGACATACCTTGACAGAATACTGAACTTCTGCATATACTCCTTGACAGTGCCACTTCCTTGCTTCAGGGCTCGGAACTCGCGCTTTTTGATAGCCATGACTCCAGAAGGAATGTGGGCCTTGCGGAATTCTGCCTTGAAGTTAACCCAAGTGATGTCTTGTTCAGCATGCATGACCTTGAATCCATCCCACCAAGCTCTTGCGGTTCCCCCGAGGCAGTGGGCTGCATAAGCCACCTTCTCGCGATCTTCGGTGCATCCGACTAGTTCCAGAATCTCCTCAATGGAACGGACCCAGTCATCAGCATCCAGGGGTTCCGCAGTCTCGATGAAGGTTCGTGGTGCATGCTTCTTGAACTCTGCCAACGTGGATCGTCCATTGCCATTCCCCGCCGGCTGGCGGTTGTTGGCGACAGCTTGAGCAATCAGCTGAAGAGCTGCAGTGTTGGCTTGGCGTTCCTCTCGGAAAGCTTGGAGAAGCTGAGCCATGTCCATGCTTGGAGGAGGTGGTGGTGGAGCTTGGTCGTTGGTTTGGTCGTGGTCTGCCTCTGGCTGAGAGGATGCTCCGGCTTCGGGCTGCTGGGTAGAGGTACCAGTACGAGTTACAACAGGCATCCTGTTGGAGCGGTAAAAGGTCTCATGACTCGGAAGAGGAAAAGCAAGATAGATGGGTGCCTAGTAAGGGGGTGGGTGCGACACTAAATCAAATCATGCAAGGGCCAAGAGGCCAAAACACATTCATTAAAATCCAAATGGGTGATGTAGTCGTTTACACATTCCCGAAGGAAGATTACGACTTACATCCAGACACGGCAAAAGCTAGCACTAGATGGTTTCATATGAACCATACAAGGACTCGACTGCGCATAGGGGTTACACGACCTATCCTACCGTAGGGGTTACAACGGGCATATCCGAGTAGCGAATAATGCCTAAGCGGCGGAATGCTCGGTCGCGTATTCCGGCTCTTCTGGGTCTTCCTCCTTGTCTTCATCTGACTGAGCTCCCTTATCACTCGAGGGAGTGGGGGAGTGGAGGAGTTGGATACGACGGTGCTTCGACGGTGGTGCAGGGAAAAGCTTGCGATATTCCCTTGCTGTCATCCGGCGTCGCCGAGGTGGTTCTTCACCCTTGGAAGACACATCCTCGGAGGGCCTTCTGCCTCGATATGCGACAGCGGATTGTCCAGAAGGTGCTCCTTCCTTCTTAATCCTGTTTGCCTTCTCTTGAGCTTGATGAAGAAGTGCCTTGGTCTTGTAAAGTTCTTCTCGAAGCTTCGTTGATTCCGAGGCCAAGTCTTGTGCCAAGCTGTCGGCACATAGACTGAAGTAGGTCTGGAACCGAAGCGAGAGTCCATCCTTCAGTGGAGGGGCTAGTGCGCTGCTTTCTTCGTCACCTTCCTTCCGGTAAGGTAAGAAGCGAGTTGCCATCTTGGCGGCCATCTCCGGAAGAAGCTCGCGGAGACGGGTTAGCGCCTTGAGTGCAGCAGCCTCGGCAGCAAGTGGTAGTGTCGACATCTGGGGTCCCTCGAAGAACCAACTTGTGGGAGGATCGTTTGCCTTCACAATCACTTCCACATGGTACTCCACCTCAGTATCGCTCACCCAATGCTCGTGGTAGGTGAGGATGGGTGCTCGGTGGAACTGACACTCCTGGAGGCTATCCTCGAGAAGTAGGGGAAACCCAGTGGTCAGGTGCTCTTCGGGAACAGCGGCCATCTACAAAGGTGGAATAGGAGGGGTTAATAAACTGAGGAAATCTCCGGTTTAGAGAAGAAGAGAGGTTCAGAAAGTTTGAAAAAGGGGTCTCAACTAACTAACGCCCATACTAACTAAGGCTTCCTACAGTCAGGATGGCTCTGATACCAGCTCTGTGGGGACCCCGACTTGGAAGTAGAGATCACCGAATGCACGTGTACAGTGATCCCAGAGATCAATGCTCACTGAACACACAGAAGCTGAAATAACAAGAGTCTTACATCCATACAAATAGTCTTACACGAATTAAGGCCATTATGGCCAAGTCTTACATAGATAGAGCCTCACGGGCTGAATAGCAAATACTCAAGTAGCGGAAGTCTTCGATAAAATGGGTAGAACCCATGCCATCTGCCTTAACCCTACATGCATTCTGACTAGGATAGCGTCCTAGTTCGCATGGTCGTCTCCAAAGAACTCTTCCTCATAATCCTGCTCTTCCATGCCTGGCCAATTAAATAACCAGTGGCAAGCCAATGAGTACTTTGAATGTACTCGCAAGCAACCCATGATGTGGTTCAAGTAACAATGCAATTGAATAATAATGAACAATCAAGCAGGAGGCTAGAACGATATGCTATCATCAAGCTTATGCATCAACAACCTCGCGTAACCTCGAGAACAGGTTACCGACATCAACATGGTTATGATTCGATTCATCGAGTCAAGTCTCCACCTTGACTCACCCACACACACGCATGGTTTCACAAACATTGGACGTAGCCCAAGAGCGGTTACCCAACTGTCCATGACCGTGGACACGGCTATTCGAATAGTTTGACACTCTGTAGAGGTTGCACACTTTACCCACAAGATCCGGGGAACTTCCGTGTCATCCACGACCCGCGGTACCTCAAGTACCCGGGGTAAGCACCCGGTCATTACCTTTCCTTAGACGACACTAACATAGAGTCCACTCGTTGGCACACGGCCTTTGGGTACAACAATAGATCACGGGACTTGCCCTAATTCAATGTTACGCGTACCCGCAGGGACCAACGGTGTGTCCGGTGCCCTGTGAAAACAGTCATGGTCGCCTATCCAAGCACGACCCCGTCCCGGGAAAGACCTCAAGTCTTCCCGTCACTAGTAATGTGGGCACCATGCTAGTATCGACCTAAGTAATCAATAAAGCCCCGTCCCATAAGGGGTAGTGTGGTTGCACATGTATGGTTGGAATAACGGTCGCAACTTCAACCAATCCGTTTGAAAAACACACACACTTGCCTTGGCACACCACTTCGTCATCAAGTGGTCACCCAATCTCATTAACATCACCTCCCTCGGGCATAAATGGCACCCGATGGGGTTTTATGAAAAGACTTCAACCATGAAGGTTCATGTCACACATGCATCACTTTCCATAACTACTAACCATATGCAAGTCATCTAGCCTATAGCAAGATCATGTCAGGTATCATGTAAGCATCATGATCACCTATTGCATGTCATCTAGCATATAGCAAGATTAACCATAAAGCATGCATCATAGGGTGGTTCATCAAGGTTACCATCGTAACCCTAATCATCATGCATCAGAAACAAACGGGTTCCGAGGAACAAGTGTATCATGGTCAAAGGGCTGCTTGCCTGGATTGGCTTGGTCTTCAAAGTCTTCTAGTCCTTCTCCTTCTTCTTCCACAACAACTTCGTCAAATACGGGATCTATACGTCGCATAATAATAACGGAAAAATAAGAATACAAATAAAACAGAAAAACCAAGGTGCTCAGAAAAATGTCAACTCATTTTTGTAAAATACTAGAGGGTTTTCTAAGATGGGGAAAAATCTTAGTTGGAGTTTTGGAGTTACAGAATGGGATATATTGATTTTTGAACAGGAGTTATACTGCTCAAATTTGAATTTAAATTTGAACAGTACAGAAAAGTTTCATGGATTTGAATGAAAGTAGTACCATTAAATAGGTTGGAATATTACAAGATTTTAGGAGTTGGAATTATTTAATTTGGATCATTATTCTTTTCTGCATAAATGTTTGAAACATTAACAGAAAAGAAAAAGAAAAAAGGGTTCCTGTGCACTGGGCCAGAAGTGGCCACAGTGCACGGCCCAGACGGCTCGGCCTGGCCGCACGGAGCCAGCGCGCGCGGACGTCAGGTTTCAAACCTGACGGGCGGGGCCCGTGGGTCAGTGGCTCAGAGGAGGGGAGAGAGGTGGGAGGATGACAGGCGGGGCCCGCCTGTCATCTCTAACCCCACGGTCACGGCGGCGGCGAGCTCACCAGCGTCGACTCCGGCCACGGCGACGGCAACGGAGGGCAGGGTCGAGCTCAGCGTCGTGTTGCGGTTGCAACGGTGGTGGTGCGGCACGGCGGGGAGCCCTGGTTCGCCGGCGACGAGGTGCGACGGCGGAGGCTCGTCGGAGGTCCGTTGCAGCGGCTGTTTCCGACTGCAAACAGAGGGGGGAAGAGAGGGGAAAGAGTCAGTGGCGTGCTGCGGTTCCGAAACGGGCGGAAGGAGCGGCCGGGGAGGCCTCTACCTCGAGATCGCCGGCGGCCCGACGCGGCGGAGCTCCGGTCGATCCCGAGCACTGGGGTGCTCCGGGGTTGAACTGAGGGTGCAGGAGGGACTAGAGGAGAGCTGTGAGGCTGGTGGTGGTGTTGGAAGGGCTCGGGGAGGCCTATTTATAGGGCCCCGACGAGGACCCATGGTCCAGTGCGCCGGCGAGCTCCGGCTCGTCGCTACAGCGCACGGGAGGCTGCGGGAGTGAGTCAGGGGTGTTGCTGGACGAGTCCTACGCCCAGCTGAGGCAAGAGGAGGAGCGGGGGAGCAGCAGGGGGCGCGCGTGTGTGGAGCAGCAGAGTGGCCGAAGCGGGCGGCCGGTGCGCGTGCGGCGATGCTCACTGGAGGGCGCAGGAGGAGGGGGACAGCGCCGGTGGGGGCTGCGGACGTCGAGGCGCGTTGGGAGGCGCGAGGGGGAGGCTCGAGGTGGTCGGGGACCAACGATTGGCTCGAGCCAGCGTGTGAGCTGCACTGTTCACGCGCTCTGGAGCGCGCGTATGGCTGGCATCAGCGTGCCCTCGCCTGCTTGGTCCGCTCCAGCGTGCCCAACAGTGTCTGGGGTGTTGAGGGAGGACTAAAGAAATGCCCTGAGGCATTGGATGCTCTGGGGTGCAGAGAGAGAGAGAGAGGAGGGCTGGTAACAAGATGAAAGTGGGCTGTACAGCAAGGTAAAGTTGAGGTTTCACCCCCCAATCATGGAGATGAGGTGCTGGGGGAGTTACTGGGGTTTGCTAGTAACCCCATGAGTTTGTGGTAAAGAGCTGAGGCCATGGAGAAAAGTGAAAGTGGTAAAAGTAGAGGTTTTAAGATTTCTGCAGAAGGTGTTTGATCATGGCTTGATCAAGTAAATGAGGTCCAATTGACATGGCACTCTACAGGGTTGAAAGACATGAGAAAATAGGGTGCTTCACCAAATTTGGCCTCATTTGGAGAAACTAGCCAATGTAACTTTGGTGAACTCTAGAAATCAACAGAAACAGTTTCATCTTGATTGAGTCAAGCTAATCATCTCCCCTTGATGCACCACTTGGTGTAGCATCCTCATTTGGGGTATTGATCATGCTCAGAAAGTTTGAGGCTCCAGATAAAAAGTTGGTAATGTAAAGTTGTTCAAATTTGTATTTGAACAGAAAGGGTTTTGAGGTGATCTGATCAAGTTGCCCTATTCCAAATCTTGTGCCATTTGGTCTAGGTGCCTTATTAGGCTACCCTAGCATGTGCACCAAGTTTGAGAGCATTTGGACAATTTTGGCAATGTAGAGTTGCTCAAACTTCAAATATGGACAGAATGGTTATGAAGGGGTTTGAGGAGGTTTTCTTGATCTCCAATGCATGAGGCTTTGCAAGATCATCAAATATGTCAAATATGACATGATAGAATTTCCCTGGAATTTTTGGAAAAAAATTCCTTTGTAAATATCTCAAAAGCTTGAAATATCCAGAAAGGGTTTTAGAAGGTTTAGCCCATTATTTTGAACATGACCAAGTGTTGAAACTCTTATATATGGACAATATATGTCCTCTGAGTCTCTCTGAATTTTGGCAAATATTTTTGAAACAGTTAAATAATTTTTCCCTATTAAAGACCATTTCTGGCCTTAAGAAAAAGCTTTTAAATAAAATAGGAAGATAACTTTTAAAATTATACCTTTGTGGTTTATGGGAGTCCTATGACTACTAGGTCTCAAATAAACCTTTTGAAAAAGTTTTCACACCCTTAATCAAGTACTTGCAGTGCAAATCTCAATTCAGGGGTTTTTGGAAAACTAAATTTATAAAAATGCTTTTTGGCCAAATTAATTTTGTAGGAAAATACTATACTCCTATATAACACTTGGCATGATCATTGGGCAGAAGTTTTGGATAAGGAGATGAAATCTATAAGAGATCATAGTTGACTTTAATGAGCACATGAAAAAGCAATTGAAGAAAACTCAATTTCAAATAAAAGCCAAATGATGCTAAAAAATTTTGCTGGTCCAAATTTTCATGCTTCAAGGTTACAAATAACATGTTACAAAATGCAGGGTGTGACAGTTGACCAGTCGGTGAATGTGCTTCTCCTGCCCGGGCCTTAGTGGTCTGCCGATGGCGATCCGAGGATTTAAATCGGCGAGGCTCTGGAGATAACCCATTAACCGCTGGTTCAGACGCTCTTGCGCGATCACATACTGCATAAGGTTGGCTAGTACCGGGTCTCTCCCAATACACCCACCAGGAAAAGATGCTGCTTCTTCGGGTGCTGCACGGCTTGGAAAGTAGTAATATCCTCGTTCGCTGGCATAGGGCACTACGAATCGAAGGCGAGCAAGCGCTTCGCAGGCGGCAGCCTCTATGGCCATCTGTGGAGTTGGCATGGATTTCCCCATGAAGGAAACCTCTGTGGGGTCTTGGTTTGGGTTGGCGGGTGGGATGTGTACCACTTCCCAATATTTCGAGGTGGATGGTGTGATCCTCGATTTGAGCAGCTCATACTGGGGTGGACGGGTAGCACTCATGGTAATGCAGGTAAAATCCCACAATATCTTCACGAAACTACCAGGGGATGCCTCAGGGGTTCTCAGATAAATACTAGGGATCGGCATGGCGAAGGTAATGGCTGTGAGAGGAGAGCACCGGGTGAGCGATGCTTGGCAAATTCACAGTGTGGCCTATATATAGCAGCCTGGCTGGTTTATAGGGTTATGGTGAGGGCATCTATATCGTCGGTTTCGCTATACGGGGTCGGGGTCAAGGCTACAGGTACTCACGTCTTGTGAAAAGACGTGTTCGCTGTAGGGCTTGTCGGCGAGGTGCTTTGGAAGTCATGCCGGACAAAAATAGGCATTCGTATACTAGATGCTATAAAGGTTAGAGCGCAAAAGTAAACTGTACATACATATAGGCATACAGGTTACATGACCACGGGCTAGGGCAAGATAAGGCTTGGTACTACTCGTGTGATCTAATCGACTTCGTTTATATCCGGGCGGCCTTGCCTTGTGGATGTTGAAGCTTCTCCGGGAGCTTCATCGTTGGGATTGGCTGGCGGTGGCTGAGGGGGTCCAGGGTCGGGGCAGTGATGATGAACCTCGCGAGGATTGTTGGCTACAATCCCGTTGGAGCGTGCGCCAAATAGACGACGCATCACTTCTGGAGATACCGAGGCATTCTGGTCAATGACCGTGGCAGGCCTTGGGGACTCGATTGGTTGTCCGAACTACACGACTGGGTTACCGGTGCCGGACTCGTCTCGTCCTCTTGCTGGGGGTCGGCGAAGCAGTTCTCCACGAGCTGCGATCAGATCAAGGGTGATTTGATCGAACAGTTCCTCGAGTATACTAACATAGCGTACCAGATGTAATAATGCAGGATCCGTATCGTGGTCTCCGCTCGCAACTCGGGGAGGCCTACCATACCCGTTACGACTGGGGTAGTAGTAGACTGAGCGACAGTTAACTCTGGGCGACAGGTGCCTGAGTTGAACTATAGCTTCTCGAGCAGCTAGTTGGATAGCTTGCGGCTCAAAGGAAGTTGTCCTTCCGGTGAACCTGTAGGGGCGCTCTGGCGACAGACCCCTACCGTAGATGTGTACAGTGGCCCAGAATTGACGGCTTTCACCGCCCATGGAGTCTTTGTACACAACATATTCTGGGGGCTCTTCCATCGCAAAGGCACGACAGGTGAGGTTTGCGAGCACGGTCACAAAACCTCCAAGGTTGGTTGCTGTGGTTTCATTGTGGACGATGGGTCCTAGCATTATAGCTCGGCATCGGGGTAGAGGCTGTGTGGTGTTGGGTTTGGGGGCTAGTGTGCCCTATTTATAGGAAATGACGGAGTCTTCCTTCGCACGCTTGCGGAAGGAACTGTTTAGGTGTCGGTCACTAGCGCGTGATCGGTAAGCTAGGCTGATAGGTTGGGCACCGACTACCAAAGGCGTCGGTCCACTGTGTGGGTATCTTACGCGGGAAGCTTGGCTGGGGTTGAAATATGGTCTGGTGGGGTGGTTAATCTAGGTTTTTGGACCAGGCTAAGATAGGATTAGCCAATGGTCAGCCTGGCTCTGATACCAAGGTTGTCAGGACCGGAATTTCGAGGTATTAAATTCCCAAAACTTGGACCTTGTGCTCACCAGCCCCAGGATTACTGTTAGCTGATGAGACACCTCTTGATACAGAAATTCCAAGCAAAGGTACAAGTATGTAGTACAAGACCATTCTGGCCTTTAAGTACAACACGGGGTTTCTAGTGGATGATGCCGGAAGCGGTTGTGACACGTCGGCGTCTGTGGGACTCCATTTCCCACGGGAACAACCGACCGGGATAACACCTATCTTCGCGAGGCTGCTAACTCCAATAGTGTAGGCTCCGGGGTGGCATCACTTCGTTCCTTCCCACGCAAGGAATCTGGCCAAGACAATAGCCAGGGACAAGCCAGTGAGTACTTTGAATGTACTCGCAAACATTATGGATATGGGTGAGACTTAAACATGCTCAAGGATAAAATTATGATTAATAGGATACTAACGATATGACAGACTACAATCTCAAGCAGGACATTCGAGTAAGAGGCATATGCAATCCGAAAGTAGTAACAAAATAAATTACAAGCATGCCACAGTCGGGCGTCTGAGCGACACCACAGAAAGGGCTTATAAATAAAGAGAATGCCACAGTCGGACGTTTGAGCGACATCACATAAAGGGCTTGTAAATAAAATAAATAACAGTGAATATCCTGGAGGTAGAACCGTCCCAAGGATACTCATTGTTTCAAGTAATACGAATGGTTAGTCCATAATAATGATAATTCACAATCACTGCCTGTCACAGGTCATAAATAAAGTTCTGGTTTAATAGATTTCTCCTCCGAAGACCGACACTAAGACCGACACTCGACCCATCCCACACTTTAGTCCTTAACCATGGACACGGCTATTCGAATAGGTTTTATATCTCTGCAGAGGGTGTACTCTTTACCCACGGATAACGGATTTTCTATAGCCCCTCTGGACTAATTCCGCCTACGGTCTTTTAATTTGAAGACGGACCTGACTGCACACACCAGCCTAACTTACCGGTGTCTGGAATCACCCACGACACTAGTTAAGCCAAACTCTAAGTGGGGAGGCTACAACCTCGACTAGCATGGGATCACAACAATTTATAACATGCGCGAAAACTGGGGAAGCTATCCCCTTCGGCTCCAACCAAAACACCCATGCCCCCGGACCTGGTGGCCTGCCTACTGGTTGCAGCCGGTATCTTCCACCATGGCCTCTCTGTACGGTGTGTGATAGAACAGGGGTCGACAATTTACTGAACCGTACCCTACCTGTAGCAGGGACACGTGGTAGCACGAAACAAGCATGGGGGTTACTGGAACAAGACTCAATCTATGGTCGACTCAGGAGGTTTATGTATTCTGTGCATGGTTATTGCCACAATGTTCTCATAGCTCCCTGACAAGGTCACACCCCTCATGCTACATGCTGCCTCACTACACATCCTCGTCACAACGAGATGTCAGTCACGTGGTCGGTTCACCGAAACACAACCTTCCTTCGGACTCCATCCGAACTATCACCAGGCATATGTGGCATGAGGAGTGGTGGCTCTCACCAATATCACATCATGACTGAAAAAAAGAATTATTCACCAGATGTTGATATGCAAGAGTATGATTTCCACATGAAATAACGTTACTCCATTTGAGTATATTGTGGAGTTCCTATGTTTTGGCAAACAACACAGAACGTATATCAAAATGGGGTTCAAGATGCTTGCCTTCCAGTAGAGGGGAGGAGAAAAGCATTCCAAGAACTTAGGAAGTTTTCTCCCTCTTCAAAAATCCTAAAAGAATTAAAAGGGAATCAATACATAGACTTAGAACACCCCCAAAAATTTGTCTAGAAAATTTTAATATAAATATGAAAATAAACTAGATAATATTTGGGAAACAACAGAAAAAGAATCAAGTCATTTGGATTTATAGATTAAAAGATATTGCCAGTCAAAGTTCAGTCAACTCTGGTTTTAATAAAAACCAGAAAAAGGAAAACGAATCGGCTCAGAAGACGTTTTCAGGGAAGAGAAGACGTACTTTGGGAAAGTGCGCCTCCACTTAAACTGGCGGGCGGGGGACGTCAGGGGCTGACGGTGGGACCTGCGGGCCCACCTATCATGTTTGACTGGTCTACCCGCCTCCTTCCTCCTTCGCCCGACGGAGATGGAGCTCCGATGATCGTCGCCGGCGAACGGCGGCTCAACGAGGGCGTTCGAGTGCAGGGATGGACCCGCAGGGTTGGTGCGGTCCTCCCGGTGGTCGTGTGGTCGACTAGGGCGTAGGATAACGACGGCGACGAGCTTCGCGGCGGACGGCGGCCTCGGTGGGTTTGGGGCTTTGCTATACGGTGGCTCCCGAGCTGGTTTGAGGCGATGGGCGGCTCCGCGGGATCATATGGAGTCGGATGGAGGTGTTGGTTGGCCGGGAGGTGCGATGGTCGCGACGTATTGAACTGGAGCATGACGGCGGTCGTATTCGCCAGAGATGAAGAAGAAGACTCCCCTGGGGCGAATGGTTGCTATGGGGTTGCTCTGCGGGGTGTCTAGTGATGGTCTGATGCTACGGGGAGGCTCGGGGCATCTTTAAATAGGCGAGCCATGGCGGTTTCGCGGCGGCAGGGGATAAGATCGCCGGCGACCGCCATTCTGTAGCAGCAGTGGACGTGGCGACAATGAACGCTTGTGGATGAGCTCGCACTGCTCCAGGGGGCAGCTGGGGAGTGCGCGTGGCTTGGGCGGCGCCGACCGTGGCAGAGTCCCACTGTGGTCGCCGGCGTGCCGCCAAAAGTGCTCTGACGGCGGCGATGTGGAGTCCCAGGTATGGCTTGGCGTGTTCTTGGGTGCGGATAAGGCCGGGCGTGGCTCCATAGGTGAGTTGGGGCCAGGGGCACGACGCGGCGACCCGAGCGCACGCACGTGCAAAACGCGCGCTCTCAGCGCGCCCAGAGCACGCACGCTACGTGCTCGGCGATATGCCAAGGTATGCTAGGGGGCTCCAAACTACAAGGGAATCAGCAGGGTGGGGCTATAGGTTGGAACAAACTCAAGAGACATGCTGGTCTAGTCAGGGGATCAAATTCATAACATGAACCAGAAACTAAGCCAAATTGGTCATGCCCTCAGGGTGTTTGACAAAATGCCAGTGGCATCTAGCTAACTCTTGGGGTGGCCAAATTTACCAGATGGTTGTCTCCTTGGATGAGTAAGAAGGTGGTGAGGTTAGTTTATCAAGAGCAAAAACTTGTTAGTGCAAGTTTTGCAAAATCCCAGTTCTGGACAGAAAGTAAATGGCATAATTACATGGACCAAAACTATCCCAATAGGCCCACTCTCCTGAACTTAAGGGTTTTGCTAGAAAGAATACAAGCATGAGGAAGCTCAAGAGCACTAGAGCAAGATAGGCTAGGGTTGGAGTGCAAAACACCAAACTGAACCAGAATGGAAAAGAGGTTGGTTCACTCAATTTTTCCAAAGGACCTAGTTGGGTTCTTGCATAAAGTTGATTAACATACTCCTATGAACATCCCAAAATTTTGGTGGAAGCATAAAAGGAAAATTTAAAGGGGGTTGTAGTGCAATTTGGCCTACTGAACCAGATTGGCAAACTTGTTGTGGAGCTCAAAATATTAAATGAAATAATTATATTCTTGCATAAAAGTGATCCAATAGCATTAGTTGACCTCTCCAATTTTTGGTTGAAATTATAAATAAATTTATCAAGTAGTTGTAGTTCAAAAGAGGCCTTAAAACTAGGGTTAACCATTTATATGGGAAGATAATTAGGGGAACAAAAATATAATTAATTCTGCTGGTATAAGCAATGTTTTAAAAGAGTGCATAAAAGAATCTAATATTAATTGGAAAGTTTTCACTAGTGGTAAAAACTCCAACATATCACAGCAAGAATTGTCCTGGAATCCAAAGGAACATTCAGCAGAAGGCAAAATTTTAATTCACTGGCAACATTTTATTTAACAAAACATTGCTAAATTTTTGGGGTGTTACAACACTACCCCCCCTTAAGAAAAATCTCGTCCTCGAGATTTGTTAAGGGTTGCTATAAGGTCTACTACTGCCTCAAAAGATACTACCAAAAATTTTACTGCTCTAATTATGCAAACAACTGCCACTACAGTGCATGAGCAAACAGTGGTGTAACTGCAGTGTTAAACACTGGCGTGGCACGGAAAAATGAGATATTTCTACTCCGGGTTATAGTAAATTTTGAAATGGAATTTCCAAATTTACAAACACGCTGGTCGCACCCGAGAGCACAGTGCTCTTACTGGCTGACAGGTGGGGCCTGGGCCCATTGTCAGCTTCTTCTTCTTTCTCCGGTACTCTCTTCTCCTCTCTCCCGCGCGCCTTCCCGCACTTTCTCCACCGACGACGGCTAGCTCATAGGGAATCTAGGCCGTACTGCCATATTGCGCGGCGTGCTAGCTGCCGGTGCAGCGTGCACTCACCTCGCGGGCCAGCATGCTGTCGGCACTGCTTGCGGATTCGCCTCCGAACACCGGCGGTCGAGCTACGAGCGGCGCTGGTGGACTCCGCCCACCGTACACCGATCTCGAGCTATAAAACAGCCGAGGAGCTACTTCCTTTTCCTCTCACCTGGCCTCTCTTCTTCTCCTTTCTTCCCTCTCCTCCATTTGTGTTTGCAGGAGCTCGGGTCGAGGCTCTAATGGCGGAGGTGATGCCGGACTGGTGTATGATCCTCGTGTGCGTGGGGTTGGCGGCATTGCTGGGGGTATCTGCGCTCTTGTGCGCGATGATCCTCGATGATCGTCGTGATGTGGCTACTCGAGTGCTAGCTCTCCGCGGTGGCGACGATCACGGGGATTAGGTGAGAGTGTCAGGTGCTGACTGTTGTTAGCGTGCGGTAGGTATTTAGTGCTCGAATAAGTTCCCACGAGTTTCTCTCAAGAGAATGTGGTGCGCGAGGGTGTGGTTAATTTAGATGAAGCAGGTGTAGGTGGACTAGCATCTTAGTGTACTGCTGGTGGAGTGGCCGGAGTTGTATTATCGTTGTTGTGGTGTTGTCTGATGAAAGAAAAATCTATGCTAAGCAGATGGACAAGATGCAACAACACAGGAAAGAATTTATTTAACACACGATGCGACACACAGTTGTCATAAAAGGACACGGGTACACTCACGTGGCAGTTACGTCTAAAATATAAACGGTAAATGAATAGGGTCCTGGGAAAAGGTTTTTTGTGCCGGGGGACACTCTTCTTCTATCGGTGGTAGTGGGTTGACCAGTCGGTGAATGTGCTTCTCCTGCCCGGGCCTCAGTGGTCTGCCAATGGCGATCCGAGGATTTAAATCGGCGAGGCTCTGGAGATAACCCATTATCCGCTGGTTCAGATGCTCTTGCGCGATCACATACTTCGTAAGGTTGGCTAGTACCGGGTCTCTCTCAATACGCCCACCAGTAAAAGATGCTGCTTCTCCGGGTGCTGCGCGGCTTGGAAAGTAGTAATATCCTCGTTCGCTGGCATAGGGCACTGCGAATCGAAGGCGAGCAAGCACTTCGCAGGCGGCAGCCTCTATGGCCATCTGTGGAGTTGGCATGGATTTCCCCATGAAGGAAACCTCTGTGGGGTCTTGGTTTGGGTTGGCGGGTGGGATGTGTACCACTGCCCAATATTCGAGCTGGATGGTGTGATCCTCGATTTGAGCAGCTCATACTGGGGTGGACGGGTAGCACTCATGGTACTGCAGGTAAAATCCCACAATATCTTGACGAAACTACCAGGGGATGCCTCAGGGGTTCTCAGATAAATACTAGGGATCGGCATGGCGAAGGTAATGGCTGTGAGAGGAGAGCACCTGGTGAGGGATGCTTGGCAAATTCACGGTGTGGCCTATATATAGCAGCCTGGTTGGTTTATAGGGTTATGGTGAGGGCATCTATATCGTCGGTTTCGCTTTACGGGGTCGGGGTCAAGGCTACAGGTACTCATGTCTTGTGAAAAGATGTGTTTGCTGTAGGGGTCGTCGGCAAGGTGCTTTGAAGTCATGCCTGACAAAAATAGGCATTCGTATACTAGATGCTATAAAGGTAAGAGCGCAAAAGTAAACTGTACCTACATATAGGCATACAGGTTACATGACCACGGGCGAGGGCAAGATAAGGCTTGGTACTACTCGTGTGATCTAATCGACTTCGTTTATATCCAGGCGGCCTTTCATTGTGGATGCTGAAGCTTCTCCGGGAGCTTCATCGTTGGGATTGGCTGGCGGTGGCTGAGAGGGTGCAGGGTCGGGGCAGTGATGATGACCCTCGCGAGGATTGTTGGCTACAATCCCGTTGGAGCGTGCGCCAGACGACGCATCACTTCTGGAGATACCAGGGCATTCTGGTCAATGACCGTGGCAGGCCTTGGGGACTCGATTGGTTGTCCGAACAACACGACTGGGTTATCGGTGCCGGACTCGTCTCTTCCTCTTGCTGGGGGTCGGCGAAGCAGTTCTCCACGAGCTGCGATCAGATCAAGGGTGATTTGATCGAACAGTTCCTCGAGTATACTAACATAGCGTACCAGATGCAATAATGCAGGATCCGTCTCGTGGTGTCCGCTCGCAACTCGGGGAGGCCTACCATACCCGTTACGACTGGGGTAGTAGTAGAATGAGCGACAGTTAACTCTGGGCGACAGGTGCCTGAGTTGAACTATAGCTTCTCGAGCAGCTAGTTGGATAGCTTGCGGCTCAAAGGAAGTTGTCCTTCCGGTGAACCTGTAGGGGTGCTCTGGCGACAGACCCCTGCCGTAGATGTGTACAGTAGCCCAGAATTGACGGCTTTCACCGCCCATGGAGTCTTGGTACACAACATATTCTGGGGGCTCTTCCATCGCAAAGGCACGACGGGTGAGGTTTGCGAGCGCGGTCACAAAACCTCCAAGGTTGGTTGATGTGGTTTCATTGTGGACAATGGGTCCTGGCATTATAGCTCGGCATGGGGGTAGAGGCTGTGTGGTGTTGGGTTTGGGGGCTAGCGTGCCCTATTGACTTTACGTGCGGTCATAAACATGCAATGTAGCATAACTAACACTGAATAATGGACCATAATAGAATATAACATCGTTGCATAACTATTGACTTTACGTGCATGCATAGGTAATCACAAACCTTAACACAAATATTCTTACTAAAGCACAATTACTCACTAGAAGCACTCACATATTATCATCTCCATATTGGAAAACTATTGCAAGTAATCAAACTTATCATATTTTTTGATCTACATGAAAGTTTTTATGATATCCTTCTTGGATATTCATCATATTGGCACCAAATTCATATCTTATGCAAATTAGCATTACTATTATCAACTCTCAAACATATATAAGTGAAGCATGAGAGTGCCAGTATTTATTCAAAATATAATCACTGCCATGTTCAAAAAGATATAAGTGAAGCACTAGAGCAACTGCCTAGCTCAAAAGATATAAGTGAAGCACATAGAGTATTCTAAAAAATTATTAATGATACGTGTCCCTCAGACAAAGGTGAGAAAAGATGATTCTGACAAACTAAAAAGGAAAATAAACAAAGACTCATATAATACATGATGGTCCAAGCAAAACTCATAACATGTGATGAATAGAAAAAATATAACTCCAAGTAAAATGACCGATGGTTGTTAGAAGAAAGAGGGGATGCCTTCCGTGGCATTCCCAAGCTTAGATGCTTGGGAGTCCTTGAATATTACCTTGGGGTGCCTCAGGCATCCTCAAGCTTAGGCGCTTGCCACTCCTTATTCCTTCATCCATTGAGATCCGTTAGTATAATAAAAAAAATCCTTACTTTAATTACTGTTGCAATCCCATTCATCTTTTGTTATCGCATTATACCTAATGTATTCTAACTTCACCAAGGTTTATACCCCCCGATAGAACCCATAGATTCATCAAAACAAGCAAGCAACGCAACTAAAACAAAATCTATCAACAAATAGAACAATATGTAAATGTTCAATTAATGACTATACTTCTGCAACTCTGGAATTCTGAAGAATTTGTACAATGAGGGCAATTTGTATGTAAATTATTTGTAAAAATTTGATAAATTTTTCACTCTCCAGCAACTCCAGACAATTCTGCTACTGGACGCAAAAGTTTTCGTTTTTGCACATAATCAAATCAACGATCAACCAAATCATCCCAAAGGCTTTACTTGGCACAAACACTAACTAAAACACAAAATATATCCAAAACAGAAAAATAATTGTGTGCTTATTGAAAAACAAAAAAGAAAAAAATAAATTCAAAGTAAATTATTGAGTTGCCTCCCAACTAGCGCTAACGTTTCACACCCCTAGCTAGGCGTAATGCATACGTTCAAGCATCGTAATCCTTAGAATTTCTGCCATAGGTAGGCCTCATAATGGATTTGTATGGTGGCCTAATTTTCTTCCTAGGGAAGTGTTCCGTACCCTCATTTAACGGCAATTGAAATTTTATATTCCCTTCTTTCGTATCAAAAACAACACATATAGTTCATGGAAAGGCCTACCAAGTATTATGAAGCAAGACAGATTGCATTCAATGTCAATCACAATAAAATCAACGGTTAGGAAATTTATACATGCTAAAATAAGAACAACATTTATAATACCCAAAGGCTTTATAATAAGATAATTGTTCATCCATATTAGTAAAACATAGCATATCACATAGAGATTTTGGTATTATGGAAACGCTAGCACCAAAATAACATAAAGCATTGCACTCACAATTTCTAATTTTAACCTTAATTGTAAATTCCCAATCAACATATAACTTTCTAGGAATTGATACTTCCATCCCTAGCTTTTCTTCTAAAGATTTCATCACTTCTTCTATGATATGTTTAGTAAAAGACATATTTTTCCCATAAGCATTTGGAGAGTTTAGCATGGATTACAACAAGGACATACACTCGATCAAAGAAGAACTATCATAATTAAAGTCTTTGGGATCCAAGATAGTGGCCACATTACTATTTAAAGTTTTTACCTCTCTGAACCCACTTTTATCAATTTTTCCATCAAGATTTTCACCCTTCTAATTATGGGGACGCCTTGTAGATAAAGTTGAATTTTCTTTAGTCCCATTCTCATCAATTTTAACATTACTAAACAAATATTCAATAGAAGAAACACCAATTGTTTTAACATCTTCATCATTACTACAAAAAAATTGGGAAAATCACTTTTTCTAATAATTTTCTCTTAGCCCTAGTGGTTCTTTCTTTAGTTTTGTCCATAGCATAAAGAGCTTTAATTAATTCATTAATATCAAACTTGGGTGGAAATTTTTTATTTTTAAGAATTTCCACATCACGGACAATTTAATCAAACCTCCGAGACATATCATCAAGTTTACTCAATTTTTCCTCTATCGTAGTGTTGAAAACTTTTGAGAACTAAAAATATATTTTATATTTCTTTCAAGATCAAATGATATCCTATTATTATTCTATAGGAATTTCCATAATTATTAAAGGAATTTCCAGGAAACGGTCTAGGATTAAAATTACCTCTATGAGCGTTGATATTAAAATTATTTCGCGAGACAAAATTCACATCTATGGGATCATTATTTTTCTCAATCAAAGTGGACAATGATCTATCTACGGAGATGCATTGCAACGAGGGGGAGAGTGTGTCTATGTACCCTCGTAGACTGTAAGTGGACGCATTTCACAACGCGGTTGATCTAGTCGAACTTCTTAGCGCCTCAACCGATCAAGTATCGAATGCACGGCACCTCCATGTTCTACACCCGTTCAACTCGATGAAATCCCTCACCTTCTTGATCTAGCAAGACGTCAAGGTAGTATATGAGTTCCGTCAACATGACAGCATGGTAACGGTGATGGTGAAGTGATCTCCGCAGGGCTTCGCCTAAGAACTAAGAAAATATGATCGGGGGTGTAAACTGTGAAGGGGGCGCACATGGCTCAGCAATTGTCTAGGGTGTGCTAGGCCACCCCTGACATATATATAGTGGGAGGGAGAGGTGAGGCTGCCATGGGGCGCTCCAAGTAGGCTGAATCCTACTTGGGGTCCTTCTTTGCCGCGCCCCCTGCGATGTTTGTTGGAGGGGGAAGGAAAGAGGGGGAGGGGGAAAGGAAGGGGCAATCCTATTCCCTTACTTTCCTTTCCTTCTTACCCTTTCCTTCTCCACTTTGGACGGCCCATATGGGGGGCGCACCAGCCCCTTGTGGCTGGTGCATTTCCCCTCTTGGCCTATAAGGACCATATCTTTTGCCGGGGGTGCCCGGAACCCCTTCCGGTGACCTGATAAGTACCTGATACCCTCCGAAACACTTCCGCTGTCCGAATACCATCGTCCTATATATCAATCTTTACCTCTCAAACATTTTGAGACTCCTATTCATGTCTGTGACCTCATTCGGGACTCCGAACAACATTCATTCACCAAATCACATAGCTCACATAATACTATATCATCAATGAACTTTAAGCGTGCGGACCCTACGGGTTCGAGAACTATGTAGACATGACCGACACACCTCCCCGGTCGATAACCAATAGCGGAACCTGGATGCCCATATTGGCTCCTACATATTCTATGAAGATCTTTATTGATCAAACTGGTACGACAACATACACAATTCCCTTTGTCCATCGGTCTGTTACTTGCCCGAGATTCGATCGTCAGTATCTCTATACCTAGTTCAATCTCGTTATTGGCAATTACCTTTACTCGTTCCGTAATACATCATCCCGTGACTAACTCATTAGTCATTTGCTTGCAAGGCTTATTATGATGTGTATTACCGAGAGGGCCCAGAGATACCTCTCCAATACTCAGAGTGAAAAATCCTATTCTCGATTCATGCCAACCCAAAAAAACACCTTCGGAGATACATGTAGAGCATCTTTATAATCACCCGGTTACATTGTGACGTTTGATAGAAAACAAGGCATTCCTTCAGTAACCGTGAGTTGTATGATCTCATAGTCAAAGGAATATGTATTTGACATACATGAAAGTAGTAGAAATAAACTGTACGATCATATGCTAAGCTAATGGATGGGTCTTGTCCATCACATCATTCTCATAATGATGTGATCCCATTATCGAATGACAACTCATGCCCATGGTTATGAAACCTTAAGCATCTTTGTTTATGTATTCACACGTGTATTTATGTTTCGAGTTAATACAATTCTAGCATCAATAATTAACCTTTATCATGATTAAGGAAAGATAATAATAACCATTTTATTATTACCTCTACGTCATATTTCCATCAGTTTGTTAGTTTGTACAGGTGCATAGATTGGAGAGTTGCTTGTTCCTCCTACTGGATTGATACCTTAGTTCTCAACCGAGGGAAATACTTGTCTCTACTTTGCTGCATCACCATTTCCTCTTCAAGAGTAAAATCAATGCAAGCTCAAGAATTAGCAAATAGGTGCTCATCAATAATGACACACCAACACCTGACAACCAATCAGTTTCGGCAACCTTGCAGGCCCTATCAAGCAGCTTGGCGCTGATAACTCTTCAGCACGAGTCTGGAGCCCCCAATTCGTCAGCCCTTAGTGCATCTGGTATTGCAGGTCCAAGCTTTGATGAAGAAATCACTCGAGTCATGCTCCCGATTTCCCAGAGAATTATTGAGGCCACTGATGCTACTGATAGCACCAAGGACCTCACGTTCTTGGAGATCATGGCCACCGGGTTTAAATGTGTTCAAGAAAGATACATCCGCAATCGGAGCAGGGCCCAAGAACAGTGCAAGGCTGCATATCTGGTTGACAATAAGCTGGAGGAGAAGGCGGACAAGTTGCGCACTTGGTATACTGAGTGGGCCCGCAACCTCATCAGGCGGGAGGAGAAACTTGCTGCCGCCAGAGAAGTGGCGGCAACCCGTGACGGCAAGTTGATGGAGCGCGATGTGCTGCTTAGCATGAAAGAGAAGGATCTTATTACACTGGAACAAGCCCTTATTGCCACTCTCCATGGCAAGGATGACGATATTGGAACGCTCCTTAAGCAGGGGACCTAAGCGCTGGAAGACAAACACAAGGAATCAATTAAAGCCCAATCCTTGGAGAGTGCTGCCAAAATAAAGGAGCATGCTGATGAGGTTGTTGCCGCTGCTAGAACCAAGGTAGACCTTGAAATCCAGGTGGGCAAGCAGAAGGAGGAGCTCGCCAACAAAAACAAAGAGATTGAAATCCTCAAGGGTGAAGCGCAGAAAAAAGCCCTCACTCTAGAGGAGCTGCAGATGTAGATGACGACCAAAGATCAAGATCTCAATGCCGCCAACAACATAGCTGAGGATCTGAAAGCTAAGCTTTTTGGCATGGAGACAAATCTTGAATCCGCCGACTAGATTGCAGCTCCCCTTCCTGACAAGGTTCTTCAAGTTCCCATGATCTAGGGTGATCCCAGGGATTAAACTTGTCGTTCTGTCCATCATCGTCCTGCCATATAAAAGATACATTTGATATTATGTTAGGTTTGCACTGCGTTTGTGATGTAATATAACTTGCATTGATAAATAAATGAATGCTATCTCCCTTTTTCCGTTTCGTATTTGTATGATTTGACTTTATACCCTACGCTTATCAGGAGCCTGCAGGCGCACATGCTTGCCGCGAGCGGTAGAGGACTGAGTCCTTAGCAGCCTGCCTGCAGCATTGTAGCCGACAAGTTTTTCCTTTGACGTTTATAATGCAGCTGCTTAGATTGTTGAGCGGACTCGAAACAAAGTAAGAGCACAAATAAATATGACGAGGTCTCTTAGCATGCTGGTTTTTCATACAAACACATAACCGTTCAAAGGAGACTGGAAATGTAACAAGGGAATTGCTCCAAAGTTTGTCAACGAAGATTTTTTCCCAGCATTGTTTTTGCTTTGTCATACAAAATGATCACTTGAACATCATTAGTATCTCCATTGCCACTCTCCCCAGGGAAACTTGCATATGAGGGATCTTTCTGTTCTGTTGGAAAAATAAGAAAAAGAATGGCTAGGAGTCTTATGGCTTCATTAGATATTTTACACAAACTAAAGCATGATCACACCACTCTGTACATTAATGCATAAATGAATATTTACATAGAGTTTGCAAAAAAACGCCATATAGTTTGCCGAGAATGGCGTTGCCGGCGAGGTGCATTGGTGGCCTCAGTGCGGCCATTTGATTTGTTGAGCAAACTCGAAATAAAACAAAGGCGCAGTTGGTCACGTCAAGGTCCTACTTGCTGCAGCGCGTACAACCCGGCTAACCCAATTAAACTCTGAATGGTGTCTTGATTCGAATCCAACGTATCTATAATTTTTTATTGTTTTATGCTATTATATTATCTATCTTCGATGTTTTATATGCATTTATATACTTTTATATGATTTTTGGGACTAACCTATTAACCCAGAGCCCAGTGCCAGTTTCTATTTTTTCCTTGTTTTTGAGTTTCGCAGAAAAGGAATATCGAATGGAGTCCAAACGGAACGAAACTTTACAGAGAATTTTCTTGGACCAGTAGACACCAGATGGACTTGGAGTACATGCTTGGGGACCCTCGAGGCAGACATAAGGGCGGAGAGCGCACCCTGGGGGTAGGCCGGGCCCCCTACCTTGTGGGGCCCCCGAGCCTCCCTTGACCTACTTCTTCCGCCTATAAATTCACATATATTCCAGAAACATCAGAACATCCATAGAAACCAATATTCCGTAGCCATAACCTTCTATTCTCACGAGATCCCATCTGGAGGCCTTTTCCGGTACTCTGTCGGAAGGGGAATCAACCACGGAGGGCATCTGCATCAACCCCTATTGCCCTTCCAATGAAGTGTGAGTAGTTTACCACAGACCTACTGGCCATAGCTAGTAGCTAGATGGCTTCTTCTCTCTCTTTGATCTTCAATACCATGTTCTCCTTGTTGTTCTTGGAGATCTATCTGGTGTAATCTTCTTTTCCGGTGTGTTTGTCAAGATCCGATGAATTGTGGGTTTATGATCAAATTATCTATGATTAATACTTGAGTTTCTTCTAAATTCTTTTATGCATGATCTAATATCTAAGTATTTCTCTTCGAACTATCGGTTTGGTTTGGCCAAATAGATTGGTTTTTCTTGCAATGGGAGAAGTGCTTTGCTTTGGGTTCAATCTTACGGTGCTCAATCCCAGTGACAAAAAGGGACATGACACGTACTGTATTGTTGCCATCTAGGATAACAAGATGGGGTTTTCATCATATTGCTTGAGTTAATTCCGCTACATCATGTCATCTTGCTTAAGGCGTTACTCTATTCTTATGAACTTAATACTCTAGGTGCAGAATCGTTTCGGTCGATGTGTGGAGTAATAGTAGTAGATGCAGGCAAGAGTCGCTCTAATTGTCATGGACATGATGCCTATATTCATGATCATTTCCATAGATGTCGTTATAATTATTCGCTCTTCTATCAGTTGCTTGATAGTAATTTTTTTTACCCACCGTAATATTTGATATCATGATAGAAGCCTCTATTGAAACCTATGCCCCCCGGGTCTATTTTACATCTTATAAGTTTCAGATCTATTATTTTGCAATCTTTTACTTTTCAATCTATAAAAAAACTCCAAAATGTTTACTTTACTAGTTCATCAATCTCTACCAGATCTCACTTTTGCGAATAACCTAGAAAGAATTGACAACCCCTTTACAGCGTTGGGTGCAAGTTTGTTGTTTGTTTGTGTAGGTATTTGGCGACTTGTGTGTAATCCCCTACTAGATTCATACCCTGTTTCTCAAAACTGAGGGAAATACTTACTCTACTTTGTTGCATCACCCTTTCCTCTTCAAGGGAAAAACCAACGCAATCTCAAGAGGTAACAAGAAGAATTTCTGGCACCGTTGTTGGGGAGATCTACGCCAAGTCAAGTCAAGATTTGTCTTCTTTCAACTCGTTAGTCTCTGGTGCCATTGAGATCTACGTCAAGTCAAGACCTACCAAGTAACCTTCATTAAACTCTCATCCCTTGCATTTACATTATTTGACATTCGCCTCTCGTTTTCCTCCCCCCTCCTTTTCTTCTCCCTTCTTTCGTTCGTCTTGTCCGCTTGCTTTTTCAGTGCTTGTGTGTTGGATTGTTTGCTTTGTTACAATGGCTACACCAAAAAACGTTGATCCTTACTCTAGAAAGTTGGAAGAAATTGAGAACAATGTTAGAAGCTTTATGTCTTTAGAATTTGAACACAATAATTTCTTTAAAAATGAATTCAAGGAGCAGATTTTTTTGGAATATAAGAATATAGAGCTTGATGATATGTCTAAGGAATTTTATGGTCTGAAATCTTAGTTTACTCATCTTGAAAATTTATTTGAACAAATTTCAAATAAGCAAGCCACCTAAGTAAATAAGATGGCTGCTAAACCAGAATCTAAAAATAATGATGAAGCTCTTAAAGTGATTGATGTGACTCCTATTGAATCTTTGTTTTCCAAAATAAATCTTGATAAAGATGGGACTGGAGATGAGTCTACTTTAGTTAAGAGGCGTCCCAATGATTCCGAGTTTTTAGATCTTGTTGCAAAAATTGATAAAAGTGGGATTGATGAAGTCAAAAACCTAAGTAGTGATTAACCCATTAGACTGGATCTCAAGGAATTTAATTATGATAATTGTTCTTTAATAGACTGTATCTCCTTATTGCAATCCATGTTGAATTCTGCTCATGCTTACAATAAAAAAAAAGCTTTTACTAAATATATCATTGATGCTATGATGCAGTCTTTTGAAGAAAAAGCTTGCATTAGAAGTTTCTATCCCTAGAAAACTTTATTGTGAGCGGGAACCTACTATTAAGATTAAGATTAAAGATTATGAGTGCCATGCTTTGTGTGATTTGGGTGCTAGCGTTTCTATGATTCCAAAAACTTTATGTGATGTGATAGGTTTCCGTGAAATTCGTGAGTGCTCTTTAAATTCGCATCTTGTGGATTCCACTATTAAGAAACCTATGGGAAGGATTAATGATGTTCTTATTGTTGCAAATAACAATTATGTGCCCGTAGATTTCATTGTTCTGGGTATAGATTGCAACCCTACATGTCCTATTATTCTTGGTAGACCTTTCCTTAGAACAATTGGTGCAATTATTGATATGAAAGATGGAAACATAAGATTTCAATTTCCATTAAGGAAGGGCATGTAACACTTTCCAATAAATAAAATTAAATAGCCTTATGAATCTATTATGAGAGCTACCTATGGATTGCGTACCAAAGATGATATATTTGCGTTTTATATCTAGCTAAGGGCGTTAAACAATAGGGCTTGTTGGGAGGCAAGCCAATTTTATTTTTGCTTTCAACTTTTTGGTTATGTTTTTCAAGTTTTACACATTATTACTTCTGTAGTAATTGTGTTTTGGTGTTTTAATTAGTGTTTGAGCCAAGTAAGACCATTGTGATGGGAGAAGTGCTTTGCTTTGGGTTCAATCTTACGGTGCTCAATCCCAGTGACAAAAAGGGACATGACACGTACTGTATTGTTGCCATCTAGGATAACAAGATGGGGTTTTCATCATATTGCTTGAGTTAATTCCGCTACATCATGTCATCTTGCTTAAGGCGTTACTCTATTCTTATGAACTTAATACTCTAGGTGCAGAATCGTTTCGGTCGATGTGTGGAGTAATAGTAGTAGATGCAGGCAAGAGTCGCTCTACTTGTCATGGACGTGATGCCTATATTCATGATCATTTCCATAGATGTCGTTATAATTATTCGCTCTTCTATCAGTTGCTTGATAGTAGTTTTTTTACCCACCGTAATACTTGATATCATGAGAGAGGCCTCTAGTGAAACCTATGCCCCCCAGGTCTATTTTACATCTTATAAGTTTCAGATCTATTATTTTGCAATCTTTTACTTTTCAATCTATAAAAAAACTCCAAAATGTTTACTTTACTAGTTCATCAATCTCTACCAGATCTCACTTTTGCGAATAACCTAGAAAGAATTGACAACCCCTTTACAGCGTTGGGTGCAAGTTTGTTGTTTGTTTGTGTAGGTATATGGCGACTTGTGTGTAATCCCCTACTAGATTCATACCTTGTTTCTCAAAACTGAGGGAAATACTTACTCTACTTTGTTGCATCACCCTTTCCTCTTCAAGGGAAAAACCAACGCAATCTCAAGAGGTAACAAGAAGAATTTCTGGCACCGTTGTTGGGGAGATCTACGCCAAGTCAAGTCAAGATTTGTCTTCTTTCAACTCGTTAGTCTCTGGTGCCATTGAGATCTACGTCAAGTCAAGACCTACCAAGTAACCTTCATTAAACTCTCATCCCTTGCATTTACATTATTTGACATTCGCCTCTCGTTTTCCTCCCCCCTCCTTTTCTTCGCCCTTCTTTCGTTCGGCTTGTCCGCTTGCTTTTTCTGTGCTTGTGTGTTGGATTGTTTGCTTTGTTACAATGGCTACACCAAAAAACGTTTATCCTTACTCTAGAAAGTTGGAAGAAATTGAGAACAATGTTAGAAGCTTTATGTCTTTAGAATTTGAACACAATAATTTCTTTAAAAATGAATTCAAGGAGCAGATTTTTTTGGAATATAAGAATATAGAGTTTGATGATATGTCTAAGGAATTTTACGGTCTGAAATCTTAGTTTACTCATCTTGAAAATTTATTTGAACAAATTTCAAATAAGCAAGCCACCTTAGTAAATAAGATGGCTGCTAAACCAGAATCTAAAAATAATGATGAAGCTCTTAAAGTGATTGATGTGACTCCTATTGAATCTTTGTTTTCCAAAATAAATCTTGATAAAGATGGGACTGGAGATGAGTCTACTTTAGTTAAGAGGCGTCCCAATGATTCAGAGTTTTTAGATCTTGTTGCAAAAATTGATAAAAGTGGGATTGATGAAGTCAAAAACCTAAGTAGTGATGAACCCATTAGACTGGATCTCAAGGAATTTAATTATGATAATTGTTCTTTAATAGACTGTATCTCCTTATTGCAGTCCATGTTGAATTCTGCTCATGCTTACAATCAAAATAAAGCTTTTACTAAATATATCATTGATGCTATGATGCTGTCTTTTGAAGAAAAAGCTTGCATTAGAAGTTTCTATCCCTAGAAAACTTTATGGTGAGCGGGAACCTACTATTAAGATTAAGATTAAAGATTATGAGTGCCATGCTTTGTGTGATTTGGGTGCTAGCGTTTCTACGATTCCAAAAACTTTATGTGATGTGATAGGTTTCCGTGAAATTGGTGAGTGCTCTTTAAATTCGCATCTTGTGGATTCCACTATTAAGAAACCTATGGGAAGGATTAAGGATGTTCTTATTGTTGCAAATAACAATTATGTTCCCGTAGATTTCATTGTTCTAGGTATAGATTGCAACCCTACATGTCCTATTATTCTTGGTAGACCTTTCCTTAGAACAATTGGTGCAATTATTGATATGAAAGATGGAAACATAAGATTTCAATTTCCATTAAGGAAGGGCATGTAACACTTTCCAATAAATAAAATTAAATAGCCTTATGAATCTATTATGAGAGCTACCTATGGATTGCATACCAAAGATGATCTATTTGCGTTTTATATGTAGCTAAGGGCGTTAAACAATAGGGCTTGTTGGGAGGCAAGCCAATTTTATTTTTGCTTTCAACTTTTTGGTTATGTTTTTCAAGTTTTACACATTATTACTTCTGTAGTAATTGTGTTTTGGTGTTTTAATTAGTGTTTGAGCCAAGTAAGACCTTTGTGATGGCTTACGGCGATCGTTCATTTGATTTTACTGAAAAACAAAAACTTTTGCGCCCAGTGCAGAAAATTAAATAATTCACTGAAACGTAGAAACCTTTTGAAATTTTTACACAAAATTTATATACAAATTCCTCACGTTGGCCAATATTTTCAGAATTTTTAGAGTTGCATAAGTATGCGAAGTTTTCAGATTGCTACATATTGTTCTGTTTTCTATGTGTTGTTTGCTTATTTTGATGCATCTATGGCTTGTATTGGGGGGTATGAACCATGGAGAAGTTGTAATACAGTAGATATTACACCAATATAAAATTAGAATAAGATTACAACAGTACCTTGAGTGGTTATTTGCTTCGTTTTACTAACGGAGCTCACGAGAATTTATGTTGAGTTTTATGTTGTGAATTTTTCAAGTTTTGGGTAAGTATTTGATGGACTATGGAATAAAGTGTGGCAAAATCCTAATCTTGGGGATGCCCAAGGAAACCCAAGGTAAAATTCAAGGACGTCCAAGAGCCTGAGCTTGAGGATGCCCCGGGAAGGCATCCCCTCTTTCGTCTTCATCTATCAGTAACTTTACTTGAGGCTATATTTTTATTCACTACATGATATGTGTTTTTCTTGGATCATCTTTTATGATTTGAGTCTTTGTTTTTTAGTTTGCCACAATCATCCTTGTTGTACACACCTTTTGAGAGGGACATGCTTCAATCGTGATTTATTAGAATACTCTATGTACTTCACTTATATTTTTTGAGCTAGGCAATTTGGCTCTAGTGCTTCACTTATATGTTTTTAGAGCATGATGGTGGTTTTATTTTATAGAAAATGTTGAAATCTCTTGGTTCACTTATATTATTTTGAGAGTCATAAAGAAAAACATGGTAATTTTCTTGGGTTATAAATTTAGTCCTAATATGATAGGCATCCAAAGGAGATATAATAAAAACTTTCATATATAGAGCATTGAATACTATGTGAAGTTTGACTCCTTATAATTGTTTTGAGATGTTAAGATGGTAATATTAGTGTCATGCTAGTGGTAATTTGTGAGATTAAAGAAATAATTGTGTTAAAGTTTGTGATTCTCATAGCATGCACGTAAGGTCTCCTAACTATGCAACCGAATTGGGGCACTTTGTATTTTGAGTGTTTGTCTTTGCGTGAAGGTCGGGGGCGCGCGATGGTTAACTCCTACCAACCTCCCCCTTAGGGGCATGCGTCGTAGTACTTTGCTTCGAGAGGTGATAATTTTTTTCGCAATAAGTATGTGAGTTCTTTATGAGTAATGTTGAATCCATGGATTTTACGCACTCTCACCCTTCCACCTTGCTAGCCACTCTAGTGACGCACAACTTTCGCCAGTGCATAAACCCTCCTTATACCTTCCTCAAAACAGCCACCATACCTACCTATTATGGCATTTCCACAACCATTCCAAAATAAATTGCCATGTAACTCCACCGTTCAGTTTATTATGACACACATCATCATTGTCATATTGCCTTGCATGATCATGTAGTCGACATAGTATTTGTGGCAAAGCCATAGTTCATATTTTTCATACATGTCACTCTTGGTCATTGCACATCCCGGTACACCCCTGGAGGCATTCATATAGAGTCATATCTTTGTTCTAGTATCGAGTTGTAAGTAAATAAAAGTGTGATGATCATCATTATTAGAACATTGTCCCATATGAGGTTATAAATTAAGACACCAAATGAGTCTCCAAAAAAAGAGAAAAGGGTCTCCAAAAAAAGAGGAGGAGACTAAAAAACTGAGAGAAAAAGAGAGAAGGGACAATGTTACTATCCTTTTCCACACTTGTGCTTCAAAATAGCACCATGTTCTTCATGATAGAGAGTCTCCTATGTTGTAACTTTTATATATCACTAGTGGGAACTTTTCATTATAGAACTTGGTTTGTATATTCCAACAATGGGCTTCCTCAAATGCCCTAGGTCTTCATGAGCAAGCAAGTTGATGCACACCCACTAGTTGTCTTTTTGAGATTTCATACACTTATATCTCTAGTGCATCCGTTACATGGCAATCCCTAATCACTCACTGATACGTCTCCAACGTATCTACTTTTCCAAACACTTTTGCCCTTGTTTTGGACTCTAACTTGCATGATTGGAATGGAACTAACCCGGACTGACGCTGTTTTCAGCAGAACTGCCATGGTGTTATTTTTGTGCAGAAATAAAAGTTCTCGAAATGACCTAAAAAATCCATGGAGACACGTTTTGGAAATAATAAAAAATACTGGCGAAAGAATCAGCATCAGGGGGCCCACACCCTGTCCACGAGGGTGGGGGCGCGCCTACCACCCTGGGCACGCCCCCTGCCTCGTTGGCCCCCTGGGACTCCACCGACCTCGACTCGAACTCTATATATTCACTTTCGGGGAGAAAAAAATCAGAGAGAAGGATTCATCGTGTTTTACGATACGGATCCACCGCATAACCCTAATCTTCTTCGGGGGCTGATCTAGAGTCCATTCGGGGCTCCGGAGAGGGGAATCCATCGCCGTCATCATCATCAACCATCCTCCATCACCAATTTCATGATGCTCACCGTCGTGCATGAGTAATTCCATCGTAGGCTTGCTGGACGGTGATGGGTTGGATGATATTTACCATGTAATCGAGTTAGTTTTGTTAGAGTTTGATCCCTAGTATCCATTATGTTCTAAGATTGATGTTGCTATGACTTTGTTATGCTTAATGCTTGTCACTAGGGCCCGACTGCCGTGATTTCAGATCTGAACCTATTATGTTTTCATGAATATATGTGACTTCTTGATCCTATCTTGCAAGTCAATAGTCACCTACTATGTGTTATGATTCGGCAACCCTGAAGTGACAATAATCGGGACCACTCCCGGTGATGACCGTAGTTTGAGGAGTTCATGTATTCACTAAGTGTTAATGCTTTGGTCCAGTACTCTATTAAAAAGAGGCCTTAATATCCCTTAGTTTCCAATAGACCCTGCTGCCACGGGAGGGTAGGAAAAAAGATGTCATGCAAGTTCTTTTCCATAAGCACGTATGACTATATTCGGAATACATGCCTACATTACATTGACGAACTGGAGCTAGTTCCGTGTCAACCTAGGATATAACTGTTACATGAGGAATCGCATCCGACATAATTATCCATCACTAATCCATTGCCAACGAGCTTTTCATATATTGATCTTTGCTTAGTCACTTTTCCGTTGCCACTGTTACGATTGCTACAAAACTGCTACTATTACTTTTGCCACCGTTACCGTTACTTCCATACTACTTTGCTACTAAATACTTTGCTTCATATATTAAGTCTTTCGGGTGTTGTTGAATTGACAACTCAATTGCTAATACTTGAGAATATTCTTTGGCTCCCCTTGTGTTGAATCAATAAATTTGGGCGGAATACCGTACCCTCGAAAACTGTTGCGATCCCCTATACTTGTGGGGTATGAAGACTATTTTCTGGCGCCGTTGACAGGGAGCATAGCTATATTCTTGGAGTCACATGGGGTTTATATCTGTTGATCACTATGAAGAGCTTGAGAGATGAAAAAACAAAGATTTTTCTCTCAACTAGGAGGGGAGGTAAGGAACTGCCTATCTACCTCTACACTTGATTCACCCTCTGTTATGAGTAAATTTGTGACACCTACACCTGTTATTGATTTTGACATGTCGCACGTTATTGATGATGCCACTTCTGCTATGCCTGATACTTATGATGAAACTACTTCTATGATTGATAATACTGTGCCACTAGGTGAATTTCTTGATGAACAACTTGCTAGGGTTAGAGAGAATGAAATTATTGAACCTGATAATATTGATGAAAGTGATGATGAAGATTCTCCCCCTAGGTATGAATTGCATGTTGTGCCTGAGGGTTATGTTATGGATGAAGAAACTGCTAGAGATCTTTTAGATTGCAAAGATAGATATGATCTTAAGAAACTGTTAGCTAAGCTGAAAGAAAAGTCTTTGAATGCTAGAATGAAATATGACCCTGCTTTTGCTACTTCACCTATCTGTATCTCTGATAAGGATTATGATTTCTCTGTCAATCTGGAGATAATTACTTTGGTTGAATCTGATCCTTTTTATGGCTATGAATCTGAAACTGTTGTGGCACATCTTACTAAATGATATAGCCACCCTATTCACCAATGAGGAAAAATTCGTTACTATTATATCCTTAAGCTATTTCCGTTCTCGCTAAAGGGTGATGCTAAAACATGGTTTAATTCTCTTGATCCTCGTTGCGTGCGTAGTCCCCAGGATATGATTTATTACTTCTCTGCTAAATATTTCCGCGCTCATAAGAAACAAGATGCCTTAAGGTAAATATATAATTTTGTGCAAATCAAAGAAGAGAGTCTCCCACAAGATTTGGGGAGGCTTCTCTGATTACTTAATGCTTTGCCCGATCATCCTCTTAAGAAAAATGAAATACTTGATATCTTTTATAATGGACTAACCGATGCTTCTAGAGACCACCTGGATAGTTGTGCTGGTTGTGTTTTCGGGGAAAGAACTGTTGATCAAGCTGAATTGCTACTGGATAATATGTTGAGTAATGATAATGATTGGATACTTCCTGAACCTACTCCTAAGCCAACTCCGAAGAAAAGGGGTATTCTGTTTCTCAGTCCTGAAGATATAGAAGAGGCAAAGAAATTATGAAAAAGGGTATTAAAGGTGGAGATGTTAAGAAGTTACCACCTATTGAAGAAATACATGGTCTTAATAACTAGACACAGGTAGTAAAGGTAAATTCTCTCTATAGATTTTATGAAAGTGATATTCCTCGTAATAAGTCTGCCAGCCAATGCTTAGATGAGTTTGATAATTTTATTATTAAACAAGAAAACTTCAATGCTTATGTTGGTAGACAATTGAAACGTAATGATTATATGATTGAACACTTGAGTGATTATATGTCTAGAGTTAAAGGTGAACTTAAACGTATTAGTAAACATGCTTCTATGGTTACCACTCAGGTAGAACAAGTGCTTAAAGGACAAGATGATTTTCTCAATGAATTAAATAATAAGAAAAATGATAATGCTGTTAGAGTTGTGACTAGAGGGGGTAGAATGACTCAGGAACCTTTGTATCCTGAGGGCCACCCTAAGAGAGTTTAGAAAAATTCTCAGAGAACTAATGTTGATGCACCTATTCCTTCTTAGAAGAAGAAAAAGAAAAATGATAGGACTTTGCGTGCTTCTAGTGAACCTGTTGTTGACACACCTGAGAATCACAATGATATTTCTATTTGTAATGCAGAAACACAATCTGGTAATGAACATGAACCTAGTGAAAATGATAATGATGATGTTCATGTTGATGCTCAACCTAGCAATAACGATGATGTAGAGATTGAACCTGCTGTTGATCTTGATAACCCACAATCACAGAATCAACGTTATGATAAGAGAGACTTCAGTGCTAGGAAGCACGGTAAAGAAAGAGAACCATAGGTTTAGAAACTCATGCCTTTTCCTCCTAAACCATCCAAGAAAAAGGATGATGAGGATTTTGAGCGCTTTGCTGAAATGATTAGACCTATCTTTTCGCGTATGCGTTTGACTGATATGCTTAAAACGAATCCTTATGCTAAGTATATGAAAGATATTGTTGGTAATAAAATAAAGATATCGGAAGTTTACATTTCCATCATGCTTGCCAATTATACTTGTAAAGGTGGAAGACCAAAGAAACTAGGAGATCCAGGAGTACCAACTATACCACGCTCCATTAAAAGAAACTATGTTAAAACTGCTTTTTATGTGATCTTGGAGCCGGTGTTAGTGTTATGCCTCTCTCTTTATATCGTAGAATTGATTTGAAAAAGTTGACACCTACTAAAATATCTTTGCAAATGGCCGATAAATCAACTGCTATACCTATTGGTATTTGTGAGGATGTGCCAGTTGTGGTTGCGAACGTTACTATTTTAACGGACTTTGTTATTCTTGATATTTCCAGGGACGATAGTATGTCGATTATCCTTGGTAGACCCTTTTTGAATACTGCAGGGGCTGTTATTGATTTCAACAAAGGCAATGCCACTTTTTACGTTAATGGTAATAAGCATACGGTACACTTTCCAAGGAAACAACCTCAAGTCCATAGTATCAATTCTATTGGAAAAATTTCAACGATTACTATTGGAGGATTTGAATTTCCTCTCCCTACTGTCAAGAAGAAATATGATATTCTTATGGTTGGGGACATGCATATCCCTGTTGAGGTAACGCAGTGTTATTCGAAAATTCTCCGATTTCATGCTATTCGGAAATAATTTGTTAACAAGACTTGATCAACCTTTTTAGTGGATTCCTTTTGATGAGCATGAGATGGATGAAGTTAGAAAGAAAAACTCTCTGTACCCTCATTTTACTTTCTGTTATTTAGATTAAATAAAGAACAAAAATATTTTCTGTTTGTTTTTGAATTATCCTTGCAATAAAAATACCCCGAAAATAAAAGTTCTCCAAATGTCCTGAAAATGAAATATGATTTTTTGTAGAATATTTAAGAATTTCTGGCACTGAGAACACACCAGGGGGCCCCACCATGTCGCCACGAGGGTGCAGGGCGTGCCCACGCCCTAGAGCGCGCCCCCTGCCTCGTGGGCCCCACGTGGACCCGCTCCACTTCTTCCAGCACCCACTCACATCATCTTCCTCCAGAAAAATATCGTTCCATAGCTCAAACCTGTGTTCTAGCTCATCTTGCTGCCATTTTCGATCTCCTTGCTCAATGTTCCATTCACAAAACTGTTTGGTGAGATTGTTCTTCGGTATGTGACTCCTCCAATGGTCCAATTAGTTTTTGTTCTAGTGCTTTATTTATTGCAAATTTTTGCTACTTAGGTGACCCTGTTCTTGAGCTTGCATGTCAAATTTATATGGTCCCAAGTAGTTCTAATGCATGATATAGTCTCTACGCACTTGTGGGAGTAGTTGCTATCAGTTTTGTTGAGTTTTGTTCACTTTTATTTCGAGTCAGAAAAAATTTCGGAAATTTTTAGAGGAATAAAAATGCATAGGAAAATATACGAAGGTGGTTCCTCAAGGAAATAAGGACCAAGGCTCGTGATACGTTAGCCGAACGATGAACCACCGAGGGAAGCTCAAGTGCGGCCTTGTGAATGGCCGTCAGAGGAGTTTATGGTCCAGGTAGGCATCAAGAATGAATTTCACACGTATGTGCGTAATGCTAATCTTGCGGACTTCCTGTCAGATAAGTGCTCACAGTACCACTACCTAACTGATTCCTTTGTGAGAAGGTTTAAATTTACATCCTCATGCAATTCTCACACTATTTTATTTGATCTTTATGATAAATCATGTACCATGGACCTAGAAGATTTTAATATTGCTTGTAAACTCCCGTAGTGGGGCAATGTTAGTGAACCTCGAAAATCTGAATATAAAGACTTTCTTGCTAGTATCACTATGGGGGAATATAGAGCTACCATAGGGAGCATTCATTTTCCTTCCATACATTATTTTGCCCTGTTTATAGGTAGATGCATTAATGGTAGAGATGAGGCTTGTCACATGTGCGTTCCAGATCTTAGTGTCCTCAAGAGTGCGGTATTAGGTGATAAACAATATAACTTGGGGGCTATTGTTGCACAAAGGTTGCATCTTAACGGTATAAGTGGAGGCACGCACGTAGCGTTGTCATTCTGGTCATGAACGTGAATGTACATACTAGTCGATGTAGAGGCGCGCACGTGTCGTAGTAGAGGCGCGCACGTAGCATGTACACGTAAGTACAACGGCCAGTGTGCAAGAAAGAAAATACGGCCACGTACGTACACACGGGCAGGGTCTCGAACGCCTACTCGCGCATATGTACGACCAGGGCTCGTGTACATGGCTGGGTCGGAACGGAGAAACAACGTCGTCGTCGTGTTCATGAGGAGCCAACCGACTGGGTCGGAACGGAATGCGTTGTCGTGTTCATCGGGAGGGCTTGGACGGAACAGCCGATAGAAACGAGGCATGGCATACCGCAGAATGGAGGAAACGACCTTGTGTTCGACCGGCCACGGCCAAAACGAGATCCTGTTCATCGGGAGGGGTTTGGCGTACCGCTAAACGGAGTAAACGGACCTCCTACGGTCGAAACGGGGGTCCTGTTGATCAAGAGGGGTGTGGCGTACCGCAAAACGGAGGAAACGGACTTGTGTTGGAGCGCTACGGTCGAAACGGGGGTCCTATTCATCTGGAGGGGTGTGGCGTACCGCAAAACAGGACTCCACGGGATACTGTTCATGTCCACCGTCGACCCCCTCCAGCCTCCATGGGCTACTGTTCATCCACCATCGACCTCCTCCTACCTCCACCTGCGACTGTTCAGCCTCCAGTGCGCGCTACTCCACCGGCTATTGTTCAACCAGCCCTCTCCACGGGCTCCTATTCAACCACCCCTCTACGGTCTACTGTTCATCCAGCCCTCCACCGTCTACTGTTCATCCAGCCCTCCACGGGGTGGTCCTATTCATCCAGCCCTCCAAGGGGTCCTATTCATGCAGCCCCAACCGGCTCGATCGATCGGGGTCCTGTTCATCCGGAGGCAACACCACGGGGTCCTATTTAGCCACCCCCACCGGGAACTATTCATCCAAACCCCCCAGCAACACTCACTATTCATGTAGGGGCAACATCGATCGGCTTCAGTTAGCAGTAGTAGCGAAGGAATCCCTCAATCGGGTTCAGTTAATAGCCATCGATCGATCGCTCGAGTTCAGTAACGCGTAGCCTGCAGTGCAATCGCTCGGGTTCAATTAGAGCCCAACACCTCGCTCGGGTTCAGTTAGAGCCCAACGCCTCGCACCCACGCGCGTGCGTGTACGAGAGAAACACGCATCGCTCGGCCCCGACCACCCACCTTAACTGAGAACACCCCGATATTTTCCTCGCCCTCGCTTCTACCATGGTTTTTTCCGTCATGGACGGCCCAAAGAATGTCATGCAGCTGCGTCTCAGGCCCGCCCAGGACGAAAATCCCATTTCCTGTCATGATTTTTTGTCATAGAAGTAGGACCCACCACATATATGATGATACTGGGTTTCGTCACAATTATCGTCATAGAAGTGTCATAAGTATGACAGAAAAAAATTCATTCGGCCCAAAATGTCACAGATGTGTCTTTTTCTTGTAGTGCACCCTTTGTACTTCACTGATGAGGTGCTGGATCACGAATTTCCAGAAAGGTTTAAACCCGTAAATATCGAGGCGTATGATGGAACGACGGATCCCGCTGTCTGGATAGAAGACTTTATTCTTTATATCCACATGGCTCGTGGAGATGATCTCCACGCCATCAAATACTTACCCCTCAAGCTGAAAGGACCAGCTCGGCACTGACTGAACAGCCTCCCAGAAAGCTCTATTGGAAGTTGGGAAGAACTTGAGGATGCTTTTCGGACCAATTTTCAAGGGACCTATGTCCGCCCCCGGATGCTGACGATCTAAGTCACATCATCCAACAACCCGGGGAGTTAGCCCGTAAGCTTTGGAATCAGTTTCTCACTAACAAGAACCATATCATCGACTGTCCGAACACCGAAGCCTTAGCGGCCTTCAAGCACAGTGTCCGGGACGAGTTACTAGCTAGACACATCGGCCAGGAAAAGCCGAGGGCAATGGCATCCCTAACTACACTCATGACCTGTTTTTGCGCGGGCGACGATAGCTGGTTAGCTCGTAGCAGCACCGGCAACCCTAGCACATCCGAATCCAGGGATGGCAATGGAAATCCACGACATAACGAAAACAAACATCAAAATAATGATGGAAGCCCAGATGATACATTGGTAAATGCCGGATTTAGTGGCTCCAGACCCGGTCAACGGAAGAAGCCATTTAAAGGCAACAAAGATGGTCCATCTAGCCTGGACAAAATATTACAAGCCCTGCCAGATCCATGGCACCTCGGCTAAACGTGCGAACCATACCAACTGTAGTTGTTGGGTCATCAAGCACGCCAGCAAGCTCAACGCCGAACACAAGGGAAGGGACCTCGTAGCAAAGATGAGTATGAACCTCGCCAGCTGAACACAGTGGGGACAGAAGAAATTTCCACCGGAGATCAAAACAGTGAACATGATCTATGTCACTCACATCCCAAAAAGGGAGCGAAAGCGCGCACTCCGAGATGTCTATGTCGTTGAGCCTGTTGCCCCAAAATTCAACCCATGGTCGGCCTGTCCGATCACCTTTGATCGCAAGGATCATCCGACAAGTATCTGTCATGGGGGTTCGGCTGCCCTTGTGCTCGATCCAATAATCGATGGATACCATGTCACTCAAGTCCTTATGGACGGCAGCAGTAGTCTAAATCTGATATACAAGGACACTATCCGCAAGATGGGGATAGACCCGTCAAGAATCAAGCCAAGCAACATGACCTTTAAAGGAGTGATACCGGGCATATAAGCGCGCTGCACGGGCTCTTTAACATTGGAGGTCGTATTCGGCTCTCCCGATAACTTCCGAAGCGAAGAGATAATCTTCGACATAGCTCCGTTCCGAAGTGGCTATCATGCACTACTCGAAAGAACGACCTTCGCTCGCTTTAATGCAGTCCCGCATTATGCTTATTTAAAGCTCAAAATGCCTGGACCATGTGGCGGCATCACGATCAAAGGAAATATGGAGCGCTCTCTCCGTACGGAGGAGGACACTGCAGCCTTAGCAGCCGATGTCCAAAATGGCCTATTCAAGCCCAACAGCTCACCGCTTGTTCAGACCGTGGACACAGCTAACGTGTCCGGTATACGCCTCAGTGCGGCAGCTCAGATGAACTCGAGCTCGATTAGCAGCTACACCCCCATCAACTGCCCCATAAGGTGGTAGCATACGTTCCTCGTGTACACAATTACACCCTTAAAATTCCTTGGGCTGTGCTGGGGGCACACTGCATACAAATAGTACATAGTTCGGCTCGACCCTATTCGGACTCTAAAATTATCTTTTGAGGTTCATTAAAGGAACCAGCTTTGTTTACGGCCACACTGGATTCTTTTTTCCAAGTTTTTATTTTTATTTTTTTACAGATGGCCATCACACTTCCCCCTTCAAGGACACAACACAAAGGAGAAAACGGCGCCGACGTGCAGCAGTGCCCCGCGCTAAGGTTTGTTTTTAGATTAAGACCCTGTGTAAACCTTTCAGCTCTCTTTGTTTTATACTTTTCTGGCATGTCAAATGTCCAAGGAAGTTATCGGCATTATCCATAAGTATACGGCTCGACATACTAGAACAGGATATTATAAAAGCAGCTTGGTTCATATTGTGTTTGGAGTTTTGTTCTCTCACCACCTGTGTCATCTCCCCCATGTCAGATTGCCACATGTGTCTTGACACCAGGGTCCATTACCAGGGGCTGTATTTGGCTCGGTATATGTTGAAAAGTCCGAACACCTATAGGGAGTGTTCGGTGTCTTGGATATTGCTTTATATGAATCAGTTCTGAATCATGTCTTGGGTCAATAGTTGGGTTGCCCGGCTCCTGTGCTTAGCCCTACGTTCCCGATTGTTCGGCTAGGGTGTAAAGGGAGAACTACTGCAATTCTACTTCTGGTTCATTCGGTCAAGTACCTCAGTAGAGAAAGCTGAAAACTGACTGTCATGATAAGCGAGAATCTGGTCTATGATCCGGT
Organism: Secale cereale; assembly: GCA_902687465.1. Taxonomy (NCBI): domain Eukaryota; kingdom Viridiplantae; phylum Streptophyta; class Magnoliopsida; order Poales; family Poaceae; genus Secale; species Secale cereale. Next base: position 662,021,604 of record LR738710.1, on the reverse strand, counting down.
GACTTAGTATCATACTACGATCGATGGAGATCGACCCAGTGTTATACGAAGGTTGGTTTTTGCCTAGCCTTGTACAAATGGATACCTTAATTCGGAAACACCATATACGCACGAGGGGCTAGTACTTAGCCCCATTTGTCAAACACATATGGCTAAGTGAAAGCAATAAAGCCACATAGTCTGATTGCCTGGTTCGCTTCGCATACACCTCCTACATGGACCAAGATGTTGGATAAAGAGTGTTTATGCACATGATGAAACACCCAACTAATATTTACATGTGGGCTGAAGCCGACGACTAGAAACTTTCAGGTTTAAATGAACGCCCGCACATGAGGTGAAAGTCGCTCACATTATAATAGCGCAAAAATTATATATACATCGGTTCATAAGCTTAAATCTTTAAAACTGGATACAATTACTCAAAGATAATATCCTTTGAGTACTGGCCTTCTACAAGGCGGGCGCCTTCCATGACGTCCTGAAAGTATCTCTCCGGCTTGTGGTGCTCCTTGCCTTCGGGCGGGCCAGCACTGGCTATGTCATGCACCTTCATCTTCGCCCAATGCATTTTCACACGGGCGAAGGCCATCCGAGCACCCTCTATGCAGGCCAAGTGCTTCAACGCGTCGACCCGCGGGCTCGCTTCGACGAGCCGCTTCACCAATCTGAAGTAGCTACTTGGGATTGGATCAACGGGCCACATCCGGACTATCAAGTCCTTCATGGCAGAACCCTCCATGTTGTGCAGCTCGACCAGCTGCTTCATCTGGTCGTTGAGGGGCACCGGATGTTTTGGCGCATTGAACTACGATCAGAACAACTTCTCCATGTTGTTCCCCTCCTGGGCTCGGAAGTATTGGGCGACGTCAGCACTGCTCCTTGGGAGATCCGCGAACATGCCTGGGGAACTCCATAACCGTGTAAGCCCAAGGTACTTCTGCCCTCCGAAGATACTATATGTAAGAGAAAAGTCTTACTAGATGCTATCCCTCGTGCCTGCTTGATTTCCTCGCAGACGCTGCGTGACTCGCTTTGCGCCTCTTGGGCAGTATTGACTGCCGCAGTGAGCTCGGACGCTTGTTTCAAAGTCGTTTTTTCCAATGCCTCGCATTTGCGAACAGCATCGTGGAGCTCACTTTCGATTTCGGGCACCCGAGCCTTGTGCTTTTGGCACGTGGCCTTTTCGGCCTCTAGATCGGCAACCGCTTTGTCAATGGCTGACTTGCTTGCTTCCGCCTCCTTCTTGGCCTTCGCGAGGTCGCTCTTGAGGGCCTCGAGCTCAGTGACGCCAGCTGTTTAATACAGAATATCACAAAGAGTTTATACTCACAATAAATTAAAATTATTAGTCTTCTTGACATCTCAATTTTTCAAATCTGCATACCTTGCGTCTCATCCAAACGCTGGTTGACGCGGTCGAGGTCCGCGTTGGCCTCCGAGAGCTTCCGATTTAGTTCGGCAACTTCTGCAGCTTGTGCAGTTGCCACAACTAGTGAAGCATGTTCAAATGCAAAACCATACAGTTTAGCTCTATAATATGCTATATTAAGGATACTTTGTCCGATTCTGTTCAGAATCACACAAAGCATCAGGTGCTACTAGCTATATATGTGCATATAAAATAAATAAAGTTCCATAATGAACATTACATTGCATACCTCGAAGCCTGTTAGTAGGCCGTTGAAGGCTTCATTCAGTCCGCCTTTGACGGACTGAATCTTCTTCATCACTGCACCCATTATGGTGCGGTGCCCCTCCATGATGGAAGCACTTTGCAGTGCTCCCTCCAGAGGGTCCAGCGCCTCCAGGTTGACACCGGGCGCCGTAGGAACAGTTGTATCCTCCCCCTCCTTGGGGGTCGGGTCTTCGGGCTCCGGAGCCGCACTAGGCTCCGGATCAGTATTCGGTGGGGCCTCGGATTGTTTGCCCCCCCCCC